>CM021103.1:344550294-344919432 GCA_007115665.2 Sequoiadendron giganteum | reverse complement strand
GAATCAAATTTTGGTTTCTAATTCAATAAGGGTTTAAATAAGTTTGATGGTAGCATTGATGGGTCAATATATGAGAATGAGTGAAATGATATATCATTACTAGGTGTATGTTGGATTTTGTTGTATTTCTCCTCCAATTTTGCAAAGTAGTGGAAAGGTTCAAGATCAACATATAATGTAACCTCCTTTCCTTCATAAGGAAATTTTAGATACTAGTGGAATGCCAAGGGAACTGATTGTAGTGCATGAATCCATGGGCATCCTAGAAGAACATTATATGGTAGTTGAAGGTCCAATACTTGACATCTAGTTTTTGTTGTTTATGGTCCTATTTGTATAGGTAACTTGATTGTCCCTTTTGAATTTATTTCTAGGTCTTCATAAGCCATTATAGTAATTCTCTTTCCTTTTTCAATTGCATAATAAAAATACCCTATCTATTTAACAAATTTCAAGGTACAAATGATTAAACCTAGACCATTATCTATCAATACTCTTTTGACCATATATTTTTGGACACCAACCTCTATATAGAGGGCTTGGTTGTGGAATGAATTTTGCGGAAGGTCTTTCTCAAAAAATACTAAATGAAGGTTGGCCGTGATCTTGCCAACCATGGCTTGAAACTGATTAGGATTGAGTTCATTAGGAACTACTATTTCCAAATCTTTCTCTAGTATTTCCCTATCCATAGGCGATAATTTCAACAGCTCTAGGATGGAGATCAAAGTGAGAGTCTTCTTTAGTTTTTCCACAATACATTCGGAGTGCCTTCATTACATGGATGGATGGTAGTTACGTTACATTCAGGGTCCCTTCCTCGTATAGTGAATTTCCATTGATGGTAGTTACATTACATTCGGGGTGCCTTCCTCGTATAGTTAACACATTGACCCTAGTGTCATATACTTTAGAGAGGGTACCTAAGAAAATGTCACCATAGGTGTAGTTGGAATTGTGATAGCCTTGTTATTTCCATTTGTTATTCTCTTTAGCATGGTTTGGAATTGGATTCATGTAGATTTGGAGATCTTTGTTTCTAGGATGGTGTTCAGTGTCAACTTCTCCTTTGTTGATCAATTATTTTCTTATATGTTTGAGTCTTATGCAATTGTTTGTCATATGCCCTTTGATCTTGTAGAACTCACATAGGTCCATTTCATTATACCATGGTGTTTTGAAACTTGGCTCTTCATAGTTGGTCGATCATTGACCTTGATGAGGTTTTGTTGAACTAGTTTATGCATTATTGTCTCAAGTGGTTCTCCTAAGGTAGTAAATTTCCTCCTCGGTTGATCATATTTCCTTTGTTGTCCCCCCTTATTTGTCTATTGGTTAACTACTTGATTGTTTTGGGGATAGCTAAGTTGATTGCTTTGTACGTTGTTGGGAGCGTAGCTCATTTGTGCCACTTGGGGTTTATTTTGAGCTACATTTGGATTTTATACATTCCATTCAACTCTAGAATAAACTACTCCATCATTTGTAACATTTTAATTCTTGGCCCAAATCTTAGGTTTCTCATTCGATCTAGAAGAATTGTCTCTTGGGTTGTTTAGCTTAATAAATCCCCTTTGCTATGAGAGGTATTTCAATGTGTAGTCCCTTTTCAATAGTTTATTTCAGGTAATTAGGGCACAACGTGGTGAGTTGGTAATTGATTTCTACTTGGACATTGGAAACAAAGATATCCACCAATTCTTTGTCGGGAAAAGGTAATTTTCACCTACTATGTCTCCATATTTGTAGGTAGGATGTAAAGGATTCTCCTTGACTTTATTTAATCTTGTAGAGGCCAGTGATGGAGATATCTTGTTCTATGTTGAATGAGAAGTTATTCAAAAACTTGTTAGTAAACTCATCAAAACTCCTAATTCTTGGTGGTAGATGGGAGAATCATTCCATTATGTGGCCAGTAAGCCTATGCAAAAAAGTTCTCATTAGGTAAGGATCATTATTTTGCACTTCCATACAAGCCATCGAGAAACCTCGTACATGTTCAATTGCATCTCATTTTCCTTTGTACTTGTAAAAATTTGGTATTTCTTTTTTTTTTGAAAAAGGGAGATAGGAATGCAGTGATCGAAAGGAAATAGACATATATCCTGTAGAGTGTAGGTCTTCTTTGGTTTTCCAATCTGTATGTCCAATATCCTTTGATTCATGGCTTGTAGTTGCATCTCTACCTCTATGTTTGGTATGTTTTTTTGTGGACCTTGTGCATAGTAGCCTTGTTGTCCTACCATGTTTTTTTGATCATAGGTTGGGTATTGTGGAGGTATAGGACCTTGCTAACTATGTTGGGTGGAAGGAGGGTTAATTCCTTGTTCTGCAAAAGGAGGATTAGGTCCTTTTTGAAATCAAGGAGGGTCAGGTTCTTGTTGAATGTAAGGAGGGTTAGGTCCTTGCTAAATCTAAGGAGGGTTAGGTCATTTTTAGTTTGTTGAAGATGGGTACCATGATAGTGTGTTGGTGGTACACCTTGCTGTTGGGATGAATTGTTTTGAAGGTTACCCTGATAGTGTGTTGGACATATACCTTGTTGATGAGACTGCTGATTGGAAAGGGCACACTGTGACACACCTTGTTGTTGGTACTGTTGATTGAGAAGGGGACCATGTGTCCCACCTTGTTGATGTTGATTGGAAAGGGTGCCTTGTGGAACACCTTATTGTTGGTACTATTGATTGGGAAGGAAACCATACAGCCCACCTTATTGATGTTGATTAGAAAGGGTACCTTATGGAATACCTTGTTGTCGGTACTATTGATTGGGAAGGGGACCATGTGGCCTTCCTTGTTGTTGGTATTGTTGATTGGGAAGGTGACCATGTGGCCCACCTTTTTGTTGGTACTATTGATTTGGAACGGGACCATGTGGCCCAGCTTGTTGATTTTCATTGGAAAGGGTACCTTATGGAACACCTTGTTGTTGGTACTATTGATTGGGAAGGGGACCATGTGGCCCACCTTGTTGATGTTGATTGGAAAGGGTACCCTATGGTACACCTTCTTGTTGATAATATTGATTGGGAAGGGGACCATGTG
Organism: Sequoiadendron giganteum; assembly: GCA_007115665.2. Lineage (NCBI taxonomy): Eukaryota > Viridiplantae > Streptophyta > Pinopsida > Cupressales > Cupressaceae > Sequoiadendron > Sequoiadendron giganteum. The sequence goes on along the minus strand of CM021103.1, from coordinate 344,916,384 downwards.
GCCCACCTTATTCATGTTGATTGGAAAGGGTAACCTATGGCACACCTTGTTGTTGGTATTTTTGATTGGGAAGAGGACCATGTGGCCCACCTTATTGATGTTGATTGAAAGTTGTACCCTATGGAACACCTTGTTTTGGTATTGTTGTGGAAATTTCCCTTGCTAATTTTGTACATTTTGAGAAGGGTCAATATTTGAAGTGTTTTGGGGCATGTATTATCCTAGTGGTGTGTTTCTACCTTGGGGAATGTATTGAGATGGATCCCCTTGATATTGTTGGGCTACTACTGCTTGTTTGATTTGGGTTGGTTTCCTAAACAAAAGGGTTGTTCATTGATTGATCATTTCCTTGTGAGAATATTGGTGACATGTTTAGAATCTCTAATGGTTTGGGTATTTATCTCACAACTAAAGTATCTCATAAGGGAATGAGGTGAGGAACTTTAATACCTTCCACGTTAAAGTCTATAGGTAACTTTGCACCACTTTGTGCTAATTTGAAGAAGTAGGTGTTTGGATCCTTTCTTAGTAGTTTGTCCATTAGTTTAAGCACCTTGGGATTGTTGGAGTGTTGAAAGAATTCTTCATCACCTAATTCTTCCTCACTATCCACTTCTTTTGTGACCATTTCCTTTAGGTTTTGGTTTGATCTATCCATTGATTCTTGTTGTTGTAGACACCTAAAAATGTCCTAGCTCATGAACTAAAATTTTGGCACTCATATTCATCTATTAATTAAGTGATTTAACATTGTTTAATTAATTCATCATCAAACAACATCGAACAACATTGAACAACATCAAAAAACATTGAACATTGAACAACATTGAACAACATTGAACAACATCAAAAAACTTCAAACAACATTGAAAACCATTCTTGTAACATCTCAAAATGACTCATAATCATCCCATAACATATCAGAATGTCTCACAACCATCTTGAATCAGCTTGGAATCACCTCGTAATGTCTCAAATCATCTTGAAATCACCTTGGAACATCTTGAAATCATCTTGTAATGTATCAGATCATCTCATAATCATACCACAATATTCCCACATCAAAACAACATCAAAAACCCTAATTCCTCTATTAATTGAATAATACAACATTAGTTAATTAATTCACTTTTTCATCATTTCAGAAAAATTAAATAAATTTCATTTATTTAATAAATTCCTGAAAACCCTAATTCCTCTATTGGTTAAATAAAATAACATTATTTGATTAATTCACATTTCATCATTTTGACCAATTAAATAAATCACATTTATTTAATAAATTCATAATCTCAATTTATTTCATCCTGATTGATTAAATAACACCAATTATTTAATTATGTCACTAAATCACCTTATTCCCCTAAGTGGATTAAATCATTAAATAATAATTTAATTACTAAAATTTCAATCCAAAATTTGAATAATTAAATAAAACTATTCAAATCAATTATCAAAAATCAAATCAAACTAATGCAACTTTGTTTGCAAAAGTCAAACTTGATTTGCACATTCAACTCCAAAAAGGAATTAATTAATTAAATCAATTAATTCATATTCATCACCCACTTTCTGATTGAGAAAATTATGATTGTTGATTGAGCAATCTAATTTGTTAATTGATCAATCCAAATTGTTAATTGAACAATATATTTTTTTAACTAAGCCATCACATTCCAAACTAAGCCATCAAATTCCTAACTAAGCCATCACATTCTTGACTGATCAATCTAAATCTGTTAACTGATCAATCACATCCCTGATTGGCTAATCTATTTCTCAATCACACAAATTGTGCAATCAACTTTGCAAAATTTTCTCATGTCTAATTCCTCTCAACACACTGCAACCATTGATCTGGATATTCTTCAAAATGATCTTGATCATCCATTTCAAATCACATCTTCTATATAAAAAAACCCTTTCCTTACAAATAAGGATTGGAGAATCAACATACATTGAGCAACGAAGTGCTATCAAGAACACCATTGATAGAGCTTCACCTTTTCTTTGACCAACCAACCAAAACAACCATTCATCAAGATTTTTCACATGAACTTTCGAGGCTTCGCGATGATAAGAACAACCCAACATAAAGTGAATACACTCCACTACAGGATGGTAGTGCTACGTTGTTTTACACATTCATTTTATAATCATATATTCGCTTATGCATGTAAGAATAACTTAGTCTCATTTAGTATGTGTAGGTTTAGATCTTAGATTAATGTGTTTAATCTTAGCTTAGATCCTTAGATTTGCATGTTTTGATCCATCTTCTGATCTAGCGTTCTCCCCCTCACACATTCTGGCACTCTCAATGGGACCCTTGTCCCCTCCTCTAACATTCGTTTGAGTCATTTTTGAAGCTATAGGTCCCATAAATTCACTTGACTAAGTTTTCACGTGCTTGTCTAGAAAACTTCAGCGCTTGTCTATCAGAAACACTGCGTATTGTCCAAAGAACTATGCTATTTTCATGGAAATGGCACTATTGTCTAAAACTTGTGTGCTTCTGTTTTGAAAGAGTTATGTTTTGTTGTCCGATTTTAGTATTTGTTTCTGGAACTGAGCAGTTGTCTTTTTTTCTGTGCGTTTTTATTTTTCTTTCTAAGCAGTTGTTCTGATAGACAACTACACGAATCCTACACTATTGTAATAGGATTTTTCACTAACTTTGTTTGTTTTTGAATGTGTAAACAGGTATTGATAGATCTAAGGTAGGATTCAAGGAACATTAACATGTTTATTGTAGGTAAGACGATCGGTCCTAGGTTTTTATTTACTTTTAATTAACTTAGGAATCTAAATTTGGTTCTCTAAAATGAACAAAAACAAATTCATTTTTGATTTGGTGTTTAAAAATTGAACAAATTCATAGGTTTTCTAACTTAGGAATCTAAATTTGGTGCTCTAAAAATGAACAAAACAAAAACTCACATTTGATTTAGTGTTTAAAAAGTAACCAATTTCATGTTTTTCTTAACTTAGGAATTTGAATTTGGTGCTCATAAAAGAACAAAAACAACCAAAAAACACTTCAATTTTGGGATCTAAAAATGAAACAATTTCATGTTTCTTAACTTAGGAACTTTAAATTTGGTGCATAAAAATAGCGCAAATGATTTCCATTTGTTGAAGCACACACGATTTTTCATTTGTTGACCAATTAGAGACAAGGAATATTTTCTTAGAAACACCCAAATTTGGAGCTTAAAATGAACAATTCATTTCTTTTGTATTGGACCATTGTGATTTTTGAATGATCTCTTGAATAATTCCTATTGGTGAAAATAAAATGAACAATTTATTTATGTTATTCACATGTTTATGGGGATAACATTGCTTGATGTGTGTAAAATGAATCAATTTGCTATGGTTTGTTCACTATGCATTCATTGATTGGAAAAGTTAAAAGTGTTTTCTCTTCTCCCCTCACATCTTTTGGTGATCTTGGGTGAGAAAAAGAACATTTTTTAGCATTGCACTTTATTTTTAAGTTTACCTTAAAGAGGGGGCTTGCCTTGAGATACATCTCGTGTTGGAGAACTCATTGCAAGGTCTCGAAGCACATTTACTAGAAGGCTGTATTAAAGTTTGTGAAATCATAAGAAATTAGCTTCAATCTGTGTTGAAAATAGACTACACCTTATCCCATACCTTAAGTGGAATAGGAATGGTTAAAAATCCTTAAGTAGCCAACGAGTGAGTGTCATATTTTCATGTTCATGGTTATCACTAAGAACCAATCTTTTTTAGAGGCCACCCTATTATCCAAAAACACTCTCTGAAAGTGGTGCATCAAAATTTACTTCTGAGAAGTTACTTGCCATGTCCGACTATAGGCCCATGCCATAATTTGCATGTAAAACTGTCTCTTCAGATCATGAGGCAAGCCTACCTAAGAGAATGGTGTCTATCCCTTAGGCTTCTGATTGTTGGTTTATGTTAAACTTGGCCCATTACATTCAAAACAATTTGACATCAAATTTTGTGATTGGTTTAAGAAAAATAACACATTCAAAACAAACACTAAATGAGATGGTTGAACCACAAACCCTTTGATTTAGTGCATACTTGTGAAAGAAGCCTTATGTTTTCACCCCTTTGAAAGGATCTTTCCTTAATGGTTTCCAAACATTTGGAAACTATGGCTTGGGTGTTGTGATTTCACAACCTAATTTATATACATTAAGGTCACATAAGTCCATGCTTGTTGAGTCAGTCCAAGTGTTGTCTTATCACTTGGCATACTTCAAAACACAGAGAAAAATTTGAGAGAGAGTTGTTTATAAGATAATTGTTCGAACTAAAACAATTGGAAAGCCAAAAGATCAGGTAGTCCCACATCCATTATTTCCATCCTTCCTAGTTGAAATCAAAACCAAACAAACCATTAAGGTCATTCCTCCACTCAGACGTCCATGATATCAAAAATTACTTGGGACTTGTAGATAGTACAAGTATGCTTTCCCGCAACATATCCTATGGACAAGGAAGTGGAATATAGACTTCAGTTCTTCAACATTTTGATTTCCAAGAAGTAGTATCATTCCAAAACAACACTCAAACCCTAGGGTCTTGAGCTTCACAACAACCATCCCATAACACCATCAAAATTTATGATCATCTGGTGACCAACGACCCTAGTTGAACAACTAGATCTTGTAGCATCGATCCTTTAGCCTAGTCTCACATATATCGAAGGTGAAAAAACTGACATCATAAGCAAGTTGAGAACTATTATTTTCTAGAAGAATGAAACACCTTTCTGGTTTCTCACTACATCAATTGTCCTAGACGAAGAGGAAGAATAATCTGACATAGTAGTGAAGAGACCCCTATTACCACCACCCACATGGCAATAAATATCCCCTTCGTGATCTCACACAAGGTCAAGATCCCTAAGGTAAAGTCCATAGGTCATCATTTCAAACTTAGGCATCTTAGTCCAAAATCTCTTGAGAAACACCTTTGGGCACTTCACGAAACCAAAACTAGGTTGGTATACAATTTTTACAAGCATGCTTCTAGGAACAATCCAAACTTATATTCCTTCTACTATTTTTAGAATCTTGGTTTGTTCCAACAGTTCCAGTATCTCACTTAATCCATAGGACAACATCAGGTCTTTAGGATTGTAAGTCACCTAGAGAGAACACCACTCTCCAATAGGAGACCCAAATTGTTTATGACAACCATGATATCACAACATAGGAATAAAATGGAAGCAAGTAAGAACAACACTTGTATCACACCAAAAACCACCATGAATGACTAAAGTGGCCGATGAGGATATAAACCAAGTGACCCTACAATAGGGTATTGAGTATCAAAATATCCCCAAAACATGTCGATCTATTACCAATATCACTCTTATCAAAGGTCACAACATCAAATAGGGCCACAACACCAAGGGTTTCAAAACCCCCATCAAGGAATAAGTCTGGAACATCAAATTGACCTAAATAAAATGGAAAGAGATCTTAAGGAACTTAAATGAAATAAAAATCCAACATATCGTCGATGCCATGTGCAAAGTTGAAACATTACATATCCACAAAAAAAAACATCATTCCACAAACACTTTAATATCCACATCAACAACACTTCCAATATCGATAGTATCAAGAAGTTTCACAACAATAAGGTGTATCTCAAGTATAATATCAAAATGTATATCAATTGTAGTATCTACAACACCAAGGTGTACCTCAAGTGAAATTTCAAAATATACTTCAATCACAGAATCAAGGAATTTCTTTAAAACCAAGAACAAAGCAATCAAGAAAAGCCACAGAGGAAAGATTACCAACCAAGAAGGAAATTCACCACTTTGGAAGAAACTTTAGAGGTAATCATGCACAAACTAGTACAACATGAACTTATCAAAATCAATGATAGTCCAAATTAAGGTGAACCAAGCTTTAAACTCCCTTGGTATAACTAGTACAAATGATGTGATTTCCATAAAATCAAGGGTCACCCAACGAACAAATGTGCTACACTCAAAAACCTCATCCAAGACCTCATTGATCAGGGAGAAATAGCTATTAAAAATAATGTTCAATGACCATCTACCAGTGAAAACAATGATAATATCTCAACCTCAAAATTTTAAAACAACGATCAAGAGCTATCTATCACTGATCACATTGATAATGTCTCTACATTATCTAGTGAGCAGGAGGACATACATCAAGAAGTTATTCCCGAGCATGAACAAATTCAATCACCCAAGTCTAGCAATGATTCAATCCAAGATTTATTGACATCATCCAACCTCATGGTAGTACATATTGATGATCAAGAGACTATTGATCCAACACTTATACCCAATGCAAAAAATCTAAGCCAAGAGTCATCACCCATATGTCCACATTTTTAGGAAAGACAAGGATCCTTTACAAGGAATCCCTTCTTTGAAATTGATCCATGTCAAGAATGTGATCCAAAGCATGTCAAAGCTGATACCACACAATTTAAAGATCAAGAATCCCTATAATCAAAATATTACAATGACTTGGTAGATATCTTCCAATACATCCCATGTTTTCCCAAAAAATAACACATCCATATACCAAGAATACATACATCTACCCATGAGATGCTTACTCCTTATGGACATGTAGATAATCTTCATCCAAGAAAAGAGTCCCATACTCTTGATGTAATTACCAAAGAACAAGAATCTCCTACACTTAACATCTATACAGAAGATCAAGACATAGTAAAAGCAAGAGGCATCTCAGAAAGGGATCACGAAGAAGACTTATACATAAGTTAAGAATCAAAAACATCCCGCGGAGACATATCAGAAATGGATCATACAAAAGACTTATATATAAGTTGTGAATTAGAAACATCCTATGAAGACACATAAAAAATGAATTATGAGGAAGAATTTTACGTGGATAGTAAATCAGAAAAACCTCTTCAAGAAGCTTTAAAATATGATATTTTACAAAATCAGGCCGAGGAGATCAATCAAGAAGGTATCCCACATTTGAAGGATCTTATTAGTGAATAAGCTATGAAATTTGAAGATCCACAATAGAGCAAAGAAAAACTAACACCTTATTTCCAAGGTAAGACATATCCTATTGCAAATGAAATTTTCAAAGGATTCAGTAAAAAGGTAGATGATTAGGTCTACATGAATAGGGTATCTTAGAACTAGTGCAGATTATGCGCAATCCTAAGTATAGAGGTTTTGATTATTTAGCAATTAAGGGTGCTAAACACATCAAGGATACCTCCATAATATTGGGGGAAACTTTATCAAATGCAAGCATCAACATAGAGAGAAGAAAGTGTCCTTATGATGAAATTGATACCAACACTACAACTAGCAAGGTCATGAATCGTCATCCACATATATTTCCGTCCTCTCATTGGGACCAACATGAAAATAAAAAGCTATATCAAAGAAAGAAACAAGTCATTGAAGTAAAATAATTAGCAAAGAAAAATGGATATGGAAAGTTTAAATGGACACAAAATAAAAAGAAAGAAAATCATCCCTATCAAACTCCGTTAGTCAAAGAAACTATAGGGAAAAATAAAAAAGGGAAGTTCATCCATAAAAAATGTCCAACAATGTAAAAGAAAGCTTCAGGAGTGATTTACAAGGTATATGAAGATGTTGGCCCCAACCGAATCTCCATATCCACCCATCATTTCTCATCATCCCAAGTTTGGAGAGTCAAAGGTTCCAAACTATCAACCAATCCATCTAAATAATACCCCTTAACACATTTTTCCATCCATGATATCCAAAACTCACATTGACCATGTGTTGGAAATAACTCTTTATCATAAGGATTCTAAGGGATCTCTATTGTGATGTGTGCATCAAGGTAGGGTTAACTATAGTATTGACAAGGAAGATCAAAATTATTAGGGGTTACATTCAAGTGCCTATATCTTAGAAAAACAACTCCTCCAAGCAGGATATCATTAGTACATCATGAAAACAATAACAACCATATCAACACCAAAAAAATCTATATCAGCACCACCAAGTGGTCCAACATGAGCAAAAATTGGTCACCATGATGAAAACCTGGTAAACAGGCATCTTGTGTGACATCAATTTTTTATAAAGAAAATCAAGAAAAATAGTCAAGAGAAAAATCGTCCTCCAATGGAAACCACTATGGTGGTGCTTTGGACAAGTGCCATGATGAAAAAATAGAAAACAGGTGTCATTTGTAAGAATCAAGCATCTACATACACCATTTCAATTGGAAGCATCTCAGCCTATCCATAATGAATCCAATCCATTTTAATCCAAAATCCAACTTATCTTGATCTTGATAAATGTTTGATATACATTTTACACTTGCTTATGGAAAACATCTTGACATGGGTCATTATCATTGATCCTATCTTATCCAAAATTATCTGAGCCATGAGGCATTGTCTAAAGGGCATACTCTGTTAGAAACCAAGATCAGACATGCAAACCAAAAGGCCTTCCACATAAGAGAAAAACAATAAAAAGCAAGAGCTTTGCATGAAGATGTAAAAATTGATATATTCAGAATTTAGAAATTACATGAGATTATTTTCTTTATAAAAGCAATGTATGCAACCCTAATTTTTACCTAAAAGTAAACCCTAGTGTACACACTTAATAATTAATCAATTATTATTGTGCCTAAGTTTATCTTAAGTAACTAAAGGAATAAGTGACTTAATTAATTAACCAATATGATATAATTAATTAAGTGTAATAACTTATTACTCTAACACCCCCCTTAAGATGAATGTAGGAAGTAGCTAAAATACTAGAAAAAGGATGCATGAAAGCAAAGATGGGTTTCGACAACTAGGCTTGATTAGGTACCCATGTACAAATGCAATAATGAGGTAGAGAAGGAAAACCCAGTGGGACAAAACCCTCCTACAATGAGATGACCTGCTGCAAAGAAGCACTAGAAGAACACTAGAACTAGAATCTGACAAACAAGGAAATATACTTTTGTTTACAAGAAACTATATCGGAATCGTAATAATGCAATGACACACCCGGTGCCACAAAACACTGGAAAACTCACAAACTAGAACAACCCCGGAATCCATAAAGCAATAGTAGATGATATGATGACAGAATATGGAAGCCATGTATCTTGATGTCGATGCCAAACTGATACTAAAACTCTTCCATGGGAACAAGTACCATAAAGACTCTTGGAACATTAACCACAAGTTTAGTGGCCCTCAAACTGAGATGGATCCAATGTGGATCATTAACCATAGGCTCTCAATCTAAAGTGTGAATTGATATGAATCTGATATGTGTCAAGCTAAGAAAAATTTTGGCCAAAATAAACTAAGAAACTAGATTACAACCCATGCAATTTGTCATCCAAAAACAAGAAGATCAAAGTGGATGCACACTCTAATCAGATTATTATGCAAGAAACCCCCCTGATGGAACTTTATATCAGTTCATTTATTACAATACTCAATGATTGCAAAAGGAGAAAATTCTTAAAGATGCATAAAAAAGAAATACCTTAGATCTATGTAGAGGATGGAACTAGCTTTCCAATGCCATGAGAATGGCGAAAAAAGGATCACCGAGTCAAAAGATATGCCCTTCGGAGTGAAAACAACAACATATGAGTTCAAGGACCTACAAAATAAACCTAGAGCATAATCAAGAAAAATAACCTCCACCAGCAGAATGGGCTTGGAACCAGCTTTCCAACGATATCTTGTTTGCGAAAAGCCAACTCTGTATGTAAAAGTTACACCCGTTTTAGTGAAAGGTGCTCCAAAAGGGCCAATATGGCATTCGAGCAGCCTAGGGGGCTTTAAAAAAAAAGCCCCTAGTCCTATGTGTGACTAGGGGCTGGTAGGCTAGGGGCTGGGGTGGAGCCCCTGGTCACCCATGTGACCATAGTGAGTGTAGACGAGCTGGTCGGGGGCTCGTTGCATAGCACCCGGTCCCCCTTGTGATTGGAGCGCCTAGAGCTGGAGCATGTGGGGCCTGGCATCGACAATGATGGGCTGGATGAGCAGTAGTGTCGGAGCACCGGCGGTGGCTGATTGGTGGCTATCAGGCATTAGGAGCCTTTTGAACTGGGAGTGTCGGTCCGAAAATCGAAAAACAAGTTTTTCATTTTTTTTAAATTTATTTTCGTGCCTCGGGGAGCATGCTGGGGAGGCCGTACGACCTCTCTGACAAAATTATTTTGCCTTCTGGACCAACTGCTCCAAAATCGATGAAACGACAAGCGTTCTTAGGGTTTTTGGCTGCTACAAATGTGATAGTGACCTCTGTTTTTCTCCAAGATTCTCTTAAAAATAGGCTACCCTAGAGCTTCCAAAAAATCATCAAACTTGAAACCCTCATAGATCTAGCAAATGATGATGAAAATCTTTAAAATAAAAGCCAATCTTGATTTTTTCTAGTGCTTTGAATCCAATAGTGAAGCCCGATTTGATCCAAAGTGCTGCATAAATGAACTCAAGGCATGATATCCTCGAGGAACCCCGAACGAACTCTGCAATTTTTTCTCCAAAGTCTAAGAAGGGGTTGCATGTCAAGGCTCTGATACCATGCTAGAAACCAAGATTAGACATGCAAACCAAAAGGCCTTCCACATAATAGAGAAACAATAAAAAGAAAGATCTTTGCATGAAGATGTGCAAATTGATATATTCAGAATTTAGAAATTACATGAGATGATTTTCTTTATAAAAGCAATGCATGCAACCCTAATGTTGACCTAAAAGGAAACCATAGTGTGCACACTTAATAATTAATCAATTGTTAATGTGCCTAAGTTTAGCTTAAGTAACTAAAGGAATAAGTGAATTAATTAACCAATATGATATAATTAATTAAGTGTAATAACTTATTACTCTAACATACTCTATTCAAAATGTTATCCTATCACAAGATAATCCATCAACTACATTGCTAGACACTAGGGGAAAATGCTTGCATCTTTGTTTAGAAAAAATCTTTATCTATGTCTTCTAACTCATTGTGTGATCTAGCCATCATCCTATCAATAAGGTATACCACCAATTCACTATCAGGGTAACCTTTGAAACAATTCATCCCATCAAAAAAGTACCTACCAACACACCACTAGGGTAGCCTTTAAAACAATTCATCCCAACAACAATTTGTACCACCAACACACTACCAAGGTAACCTTCAAAGATGATGACAACATGGATTATTTCTTCACTCAAAAATTCTAAGACATCAATAGTTGCTTGAACCCCACAACTAGTTCACGTAAGCTTTTTCACAATATATCCTCTAGAAAAAACAAAGTGAGGTACCTATCTAGGTTTTCAACATCTTACACCCTAGGAAAGAGGATAAAATCCCACCAACAACAAGGTATACCTACCAATTCACTAGTAGGGTAACCTTAAAAAAAATTCATCTGAACAAGAAGGTGTACCACCAACACACTACCAAGGTAACCTTCAAAGATGACGACAACATGGAGTATTCCTTCACTCAAAAATTCTAAGATATTAATAGTTGCTTGAACCCTACAGCTAGTTCAAGTGTGCTTTTCTACAACATATCCTATAGAAAAAACAAAGTGAAGTACCAATACAAGTCTTCAACATCTTACACCCTAGGCAAAAGGGTAAAAATCCAAAAAACTCAAAAAACTCAAAAATAAAAAAATGTTTGAAAATAATCAAAAACAAAAAAACATCGTTGGATTATTCCTTCACTCAAATAGTCTAAGATATCAATATTTTCTTGAATCTAATAGCAATTTCAAGTGGATTTGACATAACATTTCCTCTAGACACATAAATGAGATATTAATCCAAGCTAGCAATGTTGTTTACCCAAAAAAAGTTCATGCTTTGAGTCAAAATGGTCGAACTACGTGGTCTCTGGGTGTACAACATAGGTAATTTTTTTTGGCCCCCGAGGCCTTAGGTTAGTCCCATTAGGTTTTCTTCCAACTTAGTCAAAAAACACAAAATCCAAACAAATCCAAAAAAATTCAAAATTCAAAATTAGTCACAAAATAACAAAACCCATGAAACTGGTAATAGGATCAAATAAGTGTCAAGATCATCTCTCCCTCAGTTGTAGTGGTTTAAGGACTACCTATAATCATTTTTAATCCATGATGTTAGGTTTTCATTATAAACATGTCAAGCAACACAAAACATGATAACAAATGACATTTAGGATGACAACAAGCAAATGCTAATAGGTTTAAATGAAACAAAAGCAAATGCAAGCTCATGACACCAATGGAAAATTTAACTACACAAAAACTAAAAACCACCTACACCATTGAAAATATCATGAAATTCTACCCCATTTAAAAAAAAAAGATTTGAAAAATACTTATGTATGACCAAGACATGGTCATTTGAAGATAGGGTAAAAATTACAAGTCACAGAGAAAACAAAAGCGAGGTTTTAAGTCAAAAGCATAAAACAATAGCCCAATTTTAGAACAATAGCACAGTTTTAGGATAAAAGCATGAAACAAGAGAACAATTTTAGAACAATAGCACATTTTTCATACAATAGCACAATTTCAAGATAAAAGCATAAAACGATAGCACAATTTTAGAGTAATAGCACAATTTTCAGAAAATAGCATAGTTTCAAGACAAAAGCATAAAACAATAGCATAGTTTTAGAACAACAACACAATTTTAGGACAAAAGCGTGAAATAATAGTGCAATTTTAGAACAATAGCATGGTTTTTTAGATAATAGCATAGTTTTCATAGTACAAAATCAACAAAACCGATGCAGATGCTCAAAACTCACCAAAAATTTTCTATTGACTCAAGAAACTTTGTACATACAATATGAGAATGTAACAAAATGAAAAATGAGAAGCGACAAGGTACATACTATAAAAACAATGCCTAAAAGACATCCAAACTCTCAAAATGCATCCATGCAATATGAGGCTCCCTGAATGCTCACTATACTTCCTTGACAAAACCACAACCAAAACATTCAGATTAATTGAAAAGACAACAAAAAAAACATCAAATAAAAATTAAAAAAGCACAAAAATCCTATCCTCAATAAAGGTTCATCCATAATAAACAAATTGTCACACTCACCCTTTGACAAAATAGACAAACAAACAAAGCAAAATCAAAAGCTAGAACTTTCAAGCAAACAATTGCAAAGATTTGAATGCAAGAAGACAAAAACAAAGCCAAGTATAACTACCTATCTATTGAAAATTCCCAACAACATCCTAAGATATGACTTCATAGATCCATTCCTATGGTAGACATGATCAACACCAGATAATAGTCCCATAATAGATAGAGCAAGTGATACAACAACTTTATTTTTTATCTTTTTGTAGTCTTATCTTTTCAATTTACATAATTGACTCATTCCCAGGATATCTCGAGGATGTCCATAAGGATTTAGAGAGGAAATAATGAGAGCAATTGAGTATAATTTTGGTTTTCTATTTGTTGGATATTTTTGTGAAACTACCATGGTGAATACATGCTTTATTAAGTGTATGAAAGTTGTGTTGAAAACAATTTGTGTAGCAGTTGCATGTTAGATTTCATACCTCTTTGTGTAAATGGTCTGAAACTCATGTAGCAGTTGCATGTTAGGTATTTCATACCTCTCTATGAAAATGGTCTTAATTTCATGTAGCATTTTCATGTTAGGTGTCCTATACTTCTTTGTGTGACTGGTCTGAAAAGTTTTTAACACAACCCAACTATATACTTTAAACAAAGTTTATGTATGTCTGGTATGAATAATAATACTCCTTGTTTGTAGAGTCAAAGTTCATGCAATGTATACAAAGTCACCTTCATCATTAATACCCTGGTGCATTGTATCTGTTTACTACATCAAATAGGATTGTTCAAACTGCGAAGCCTCCAAGTAAAGAAAAAGAAACTCATCAATGAAATCACATTCCTACTAACATTTTCTTCTAATATCATCTAATTTCTTCTATTTTCTCAATCTAACTAACATTTTCTTCTAGTCAAACATTTATTTTGTTAGTCCTTGCACTTAACACATCACATCAGCTTATTAGTAAATTAGGTTTATTATCTAGAATTTTCACCAAATTTCTCGAGGGGGCACCATCCATGCTATCCTTTTTGGGGCATACTGTGGAAACTCTTATAGCTGGGGCATACCAGGGCAATGTTATTTGAAACAAATCAACTAGTACTTTGTATCAAAGAGGGGCAAAATGTAGACACCTAAAAATATCCTAGCTCATGAACTAGCATTTTGGCACTCATATTCATCTATTGATTAAGTGATTTAACATCGTTTAATTAATTCATCATCAAACAACATCGAACAACATCAAACAACATCGAATAACATCAAATAGCATTGAACACCATTGAACACCATCTAACACCATCAAACAACATCCCAAACCATCCCTAAACATTCTGTAACATCTCAGACTGACTCGAAATCATCCCATAACATCTCAAAATGACTTGGAACCATCCTAAAATAGCTTGAAATCACGTTGTAATGTCTTAGATCATCTTGAATCATCTTGAAATCACCTTGGAACATCTCAAAATCATCCTATAATGTCTCATATCATCTCAGAATCATATTGCAATGTTCCCACATTACACCACATCAAAACGACATCAAAAACCCTAATTCCTCTATTAATTGAATAATACATTATTTTATTAATTCACTTTTTCATCATTTCAGACAAATTAAATAATTTTTTTCCATTTCAAAAAAATTAAATAAATTTCATTTATTTAATAAATTCTTCAAAACCCCAATTCCTCTGTTGGTTAAATAAATCAACATTATTTGATTAATTCACGTTTCATCATTTTGACCAATTAAATAAATCACATTTATTTAATAAATTCCTAATCTCAATTTATTTCATCCTAACTGATTAAATAATGCCAATTATTTAATTACGTCACTAAATCACCTTATTCTCCTAAGTGGATTAAATTATTAAATAATAATTTAATCATGACACTTTCCCTCAAAAATTTGAATAATTAAATGAAACTATTCAAATCAAATATCAAAAATAAAATCAAACTAATGCAACTTTGTTTGCAAAATTCAAACTTGATTTGCACATTCAACTCCAAAAAGGAATTAATTAATTAAATCAATTAATTCATATTCCTCACCCACTTTCTGATTGAGCAAATTATGATTGTTGACTGAGAAATCTAATTTGTTAACTGAACAATCTATTTTGTTAACTAAGCCATCACAATCCTAACTAAGCCATCAAATTCCTAACTAAGCCATCACATTCCCGACTGATCAATCACATCCTTGACTAGCCAATCTATTTCTCAATCACACAAATTGTGCAATCAACTTTGCACAATTATCTCATGTCTAATTCCTCTCAACCCACTCCAACCATTCATCTAAATATTCTTCAAAATGATCTTGATCATCCATTTCAAATCACATCTTATATATATAAAACCCCTTTCCTCACAAATAGGGATCAGAGAATCAGCATACATTGAGCAACGAAGTGCTATCAAGAACACCATTGATAGAGATTCACATTTTCTTCAATCAACCAACCAAAACAACCATTCATCAAGATTTTGCACATGAAATTTGGAGGCTTCACGGTGATAAGAACAACCCAACATCAAGTGAATACACTCCACTACGAGATGGTAATGCTATGTTCTTTTACCCATTCATTTTGCAATCATAGATTCATTTATGCATGTTAGGGTAGCTTAGTTTCATTTTGTATGTGTAGGTTTAGATCTTATATTAATATGTTAATATTAGCTTAGATCCTTAGATTTGCATGTTTTGATTCATCTTTCGATCTAACATTCTCCCCCTCACATAGATGTCTATGGATTACCACCTCCTCACTTGGTGATTGCTTTGATGTTGCTTTGAATGTGGCTTCCTTTCAAGGAGTTACAAGGTCACTTGGTCTATAGCCCCATGGGTCACTTCCATTGTTTGTGGTGTTTTTTGGGGGTATGCTAGTGCTATCTTTGTTGGCCTCCATGTTTTTTCTATGTTGTGATCTCATAATTTTCATAAAAAAGTACCAAGATTTTGTGAAAATTTGGTGACTTTTAACTATGGAATAAAAGAATGCTTTGTTTTTGGAATTCTCTGCTTTAAGGAAATTAAATTGTATTTATTTTTTGATTTTCTATTTTATAAGTTTTTTTGGGAGCCACAATTTTCTATTGCCACACGAGAGGTGGTAATATAGGCCTTCTAACTACAAGATCAGCTTTTCGCTCTTGTTTTTCTAAGATATTTGATGTGTTTCTCCACTGATTTGGTGTTTCTTTTTTTTCAAATATGAAGCTCTTCAAACTACTAATTAGGTCTATTTGTTCATCTTCAATTTTCTCAAAGTTTGGTTGTATGATAGGTGGTGTAAGGTTTGGTTATTAAATTAGAGAAATTGGATGCCAAATGGTCATAAAGTGAGTGATATGGATGAATGGTGAAAATAAACCTTTTGGAAAAAATGTATTGGTGTTTCACTATGGTTTTCATGATTCTCAAGACCCTAAGGTTTGAGCGATGTTTGGAAATAATTCTAACTTTTGAGACTTCAAAAATGTTGATATCTTGGATTGATATTTCACTTCTTTTTCTAGAGAATATGTTATGGGAAATTTACTTGAACTAGCCTTGAGGTTCAAGAAAATGTTGATATCTTAGAAGTTTGAGTGAAGGAATGATACAAGTTGTTTGTTTTGATTTTGAATTTCCAAAAGTAAGATAAGGTGTTTGATTTTGCAAAATGGATGATGGACCGACGTAAATTATGATGAGTTTTGGGAATCTAACTGTTTCATTCTTTGAAGGATTTGTAACCAGTTTTAGATTAGTTTTTTTATTTTTATCAAAAAACAAAGAAAAAGCATTAAGTTTGGATAAAAAGCAACAATTTCTATAAAAACAGCCAAATTATTGTCAACTACGATAGAAACAAAAAAGTGATTGTGGCTAGTTTTCTCAAAAGCGGTCTCTATTTGTGATTTTTTTTTGGCAGGTGAATTTGTGTAGGAAAAAGCAACTATTTGAGAAAAAGCGACCAGATTTTCATTGACTGTGGCCAATAAAATTTGTTGTGTGGCACAATTTTTTTTACTATGACAATATTTAGATCATGTGCACTCAATTTTGCAAAAGCAGTAGGTTTTGTTTAGTAATTATCATAAGATAGAGAGAAAAAGTGGTAGATTTTGGTCAACTACAACCTATTTTTGGTCAAGTGCAATAAAAATAGAAGCAAAAGCAACCTCTATTCAGTTTTTTTTCAGGTTTTTGTGTTAGCAGTAGTTTGGATAAATTTTGCAGATTTTGATATCTATATTAGATCTGATTTGAGATTTTGGTAAGTGATAACACAACATAACAATCAAAACTATTTAAACTTAAATGCCTGCAACTTCAAGCATGTTTCTTTCCACAGAATCTCAAAGTTTGTGGAAGTCAAAATGATAAAGTCATAGTTTCCAATGTTTACTTTGTCCTTAATGCAACTTGAAATGTGAGCCTAAATATTCAAAAAACTTTAGGGACATTTTTTAAGATATCCTTAAGGAGTACAAATATAGGGCTCTTTTTAAAGGATTCACACTAATTCAAAAGGGTTTGAATTTTGATAACCATGTTTAATGCTTGTTTTGATGTGTTCATTTTAATTCAAGCAAATGTTTGATGTTTCAATTTATCTGAATAGATTTGGCAATTTCGTGAAGATAATTTACACCCTAGGGATATATATGTTCTTTTAGGTGGTCTTACCTCATGCCCCGAAGGGATGATTTTACATGCAACGAATGAAGAGTGTTTTAATCTCATCCATAAGTTAGACTTGGTAAGTAACTTCCCAGAATCAAAGTTCTGATGCACCACTTCAAAGATTTTTTTTGGCTAAAAGGGGTGGCTTCTACAACATTTGGTTCTTAGTAATGTTATAAGGATAATCTGATGTCTATACATGCAACAATTCACTCATTTAAGATATCTCCCAACCCTTAGTTGTTGCTAAGGGTTTTTACACATCTCATGGATATTGAGGGAGACTTTCGTCAATATAGAACATCCGCACCAGGTGGTTGGTGGGGAAAGTGATTTAATTAAACTATTAAGTATTAATAATTTAGCTGACCTAAGGGAATAAAGTGAATTAGTGACATAATTAAATAATTGATGTTATTTAATTAATCATGAGGAATAAAGTTATATTAGGACTTTATTAAACAGATGAAATTTATTTAATTAATCAAAATTGATGAAAAAGTGAATTAGTTAAATAATGTACTATTATTCAATTAATATAGGAAATTAGGGTTTTTAATGTGGTTGATGTGGAATGAAATGATATTTAGTGATAATGATTTCAATGATGATAAAATGTCATTTAGTATGTGCGATAAGTGTTAGGTCATTTTTACATGTCTACACTAGGTAAGTAGCAACATTTCTTTAGCCTTGGGCTACCATGGATCTCATAACTCAATGAACCCTATAGTACCACCATTTTAATTCCTTCCAAGAATATTTATGATTTGCATAATACTTGAGCACACATGAATCTATGTATTAATGGCCAACTTCACAAAAAATTTCCATTCACTCATCATGAATCATTCACGAGAATGTTGTATTTCATTTAGCTATGCCTTTTTCCTTCAAATGGGTACATTCTTCTTTTGGAAAATAACGAAATTATCACCCTATATTCAATTGGCTGCAAAAAATGATATCGTGGATTTTAGGGATACATGGATTACTCGAGAAATAAAGACCTTTCATGATTTTAGCCACACCGTGAACTACACCTCTATCATAGATTCCATGCAAACATGGATTTCCTGATATTATTTCCATTGTGGATTCTAGGTGCCAGTGGATTCCTCGAACATGCATGACCTTGGATGATCTTTTGGATTTCAAGTGCTTAGGGATTCCCCAACATGATGAAACTCACATTGCCTTTCAAAATAATCTAATTTCATCTCCCTAGACTCAAGGGAAAGCCATGGATATTTCAATTGATTAATCAAGATAATGCGAATGCTTCATTTTTTTCACTCGATCCCCACTTATTTTTATGCATTTTCATCTCTTTCCTTCCTTCCATTTATATTTTCTGGATTTTCTTTTGTATCACTATTTAAATTTTTGATTCACTTGAAACCATTAATTGACCCTGAATCCATACCTTTCACTTAAAACACATATATTGTGCAACCTTTCATTATTCATTTCACGTCGATATTATTAATTCCAATTTTTTTTTTCCAAATCATGCATTCATCAAAGATACCACCAACTCCTGTGACTAGTACATGTTAAGCATTTCCATCGAGTATATGCTAGAAACATGATATATGAATTTTTTTATGTAGGAATATCATTTGAATGAAATTTAAATGGTTTTAAGCATTCAAGTAAAATAGAAAATTCCCAATAGCTTCCAGAGGCTTCTTGCCAAGAAGGAATTCCTGAGATAAGATTTTGATCGAATATTGCAAGGACTTAGATAGTTTTGTGGATTTTAGACTTTCAAACCTAGAGATTTTTTGAATTCAAAATTAACCAAAAATAGGTTTCCCATAATGTAAGAAGATACGACCTTCAAATAAAATTTAAGACTTGACTCCTCAAGAGGTGAAAATTTGAAATTGATAAACACAGAATGTGAAAAGCAAACATTAAAAGGAAAAAGGGGGTCCCTGTTGCAGGAGAACCCATGTGATTTTGGTTTGTCATTGTTTTGGTTTTGTGTCTCTCTTATGTAATAAGGTATTTTTGGATCATATTCATGTTTGTAAGGGTCTAGATGAGGTCTTACGAGGATAGGTGTGGTCAAGTTGTCAAAAATGTAAAAGTTTCTCTATGTGGTAAAAGTTGTCAATATTGTCAAAATGTTGCAAAACATGATATATGAAAAGACACAAGTGTAAATGAAGGAGTTATAATAGTTGTAGTTGGAAAATAATTTTTAAATATTTGGTACATGCTTAAATAGCCTTGGGGAGGTCGAAACCAAGGTGGGTGGTTACATTTTTGAAGTGAAATCAATAAAAGGCATCCTTGTTTATGTATTTCTAAACATTAAATTATTGTTTCAAAGATTGGTACAGCCTTGTATGGCCGGTTCATGATCTAAAAATAATTGGAGGTTGTTTTTCAGTGAATTTAATTTTAGTTTCTTTTTGTTTCATCAATTTTCATTGAGTATTAAGAAAGTTACAAGTGTTTTGGTGAAAGCAGTCAGAAACCCTACCCAGGGTTCCTAGTGGACTTGAAAAATGTATTTCTTGCAATTCCCATAGTATAAATTCCTGAAAAATGGTAAAATGGCTTTTAATTGTGTATATTTTAATTAATAAAAATTTAAGGTCTAGGGAAGAAGGTTTTCATGTGTTTTGGTGATGCCCTAGGTTGGATCTCTTTATGTTTTAGGCTTAACTGACAAAAGGATAGTCCATTTTTGAAGAATTTCATACAATGTAACCTACCTTTATTCTGAAATATGTTGTATAAGGTCCAAATGGGTGTCTGAAACTATTTTTACATTTGTGATATCATGTCTGCATAGAAAGTTATGACCAAAAATATCAAATTGCTGCTCTAATGTTTTAGGTTTTTAAGAGCAAGTTGTCCATTTTTAATGGTTTCCGTACAAAGGAATATGCCTTATTTTTAAAGTATGTTTGTAAATGAGGAAACGGGTATCTAAAAGTGATTTTAAATTTTTGAGATCATGCTTACTCTAAGAGTTATGATTGGAAAACTAGTTTTAAAAGGCTACTAGTAGATTGAGGGCTAATGAATGAAAACCCACCATTTGATGTTTGAAACTTTGAAAATTTGATTGGTTGAGTTAGTGTTTAGGTTATCCACCACTGCTCTACATAAAATTGGTATCAAAGCCTAAAATGTATAGGAAAATAAGTTGAGAGCCCGAAGATCTGGCCAAGATAAGTTTTGGGAGTTGTGTAAATTGTCTTTGTGTAAGTTGAAGCAATAACCTAGATGCCAAAAGACTAGGTAGTGAAGAAAGGATGAAACCTAGGTGAGGTATCATAAATACAAGAAGAAGAAAGTTGAAAGATAATTTCCTGAGAAAGGAGAATAGTCTGTGGAAACTTGTAGAGTAAGGAGGCACCAAGCAAGAAACAAGAAAATAGAAAAGAGAAAAGTGAGATGAAGAAGAAGGATGAGAAGGCAAAAAAATTTAATATTGAACAGGAGATAATAGACTTGAGGAAATCCTTGGAACAAATGGAAAAATAACGAGAAATAATGCAAGAAATAATGGAACTCGAGATGTAGTAGTTGCTTGAGAGAGAAAAACAAGAACAAGGCTAGAATTTACCAATAAAGAAGAAGGTTACGTGGCCTACCAAGAATATCATTCAGACAAGAAGGCAAGAGGGGACATTAGAACCAGACATTAAAGAATTTGTGTTGATGAAGGAAGATCAAAAGCCATCTTGGATAGAGGAAGAGGTAAGTAATGCAATGGTTAGCAAACCTAGGACTGTTTTTCCATTAACAAGCATTGAAGAGTTGCCTTGGGAAGTTCAAGATGTAGTTGAGAGGTTTGACAACAAACAAAAGGATCTATTTTATGTTTTGCAAACTAAAATAAACATAGCAAAGGAAAGGTCTATTGATTGTATAAACTTCAAGGAGAAAGCAACATTAGATATGGTAGGTTTGTGTGATAGGATTTGTAGTGTTGATTTTCAATCCATACTTTCTTTGCAAGTATCTCACAAGGGAGTATTGAAATTTATATATGATTCATTTCTTGTAATAGAGTGCATTGAAACTGATTTTCTTGTTGAGATTGCAAACTCAATGGGTGAAAAACCTAAAGTTAAATTGAAACAATCCATGGAGGGAGAGCAGGGAGCTATTAAAATGCATGTAATCTATCATGAAGAAAGGAATCAATTGAAGGTTGGAGCTAAAAAATGCAGGAAAGGGGAAAATGTTACTATGTTGAGAAGGTCACCAAAAGATTGTGATAAATAGGGTAATCAAGGTTGTTATCTATTTTGTTCCAAGTTCTCAACAATTTTTTATATTCCCAAGTTCACCTACCTATGCAACATGTTCAAGAAACCTCAAGTGAAGATGAAGCCACTATGGCATTGTTTCAAAGAAGGTCATATGTAGATCAAGCCAAGGATTTTAGACCTGATTCTCAAGTTGCTACCTTCTATTCAAGTGGAACCTAAATCTCTTCTTTTCCTGGGAGTATGGTGCAGGAGTACCCATGTGATTTTGGTTTGTCATTATTTTGGTTTTGTGTCGCTCTTATGTAATAAGGTAATTTTGGATCATCTTCATTTTTTTAAGGGTGTAGATGAGGTCTTAGGAGGATAGTTGTGGTCAAGTTGTCAAAAATGTAAAAGTTTCTATATGTGGTAAAACTTGTCAATATTATCAAAATGTTACAAAATATGCAATATGAAAAGACACAAGTGTAAATGAAGGAATTAGAATGGTTGTATTTGTAAAATCAATTTTAAATGGTAGTTACATGTTTAAATATCCTTGGGGAGGTCGAAACCAAGGTGTTCGGTTACATTTTTGAAGTGAAATCAATAAAAAGACATCCTTGTTTCTGCAGTTTTGAACATCAAATTGTTATTTCAGAGCTTGGCACGGCCTTGTACGATTGGTTCATGATCTAAAACCAATTGGAGGTTGTTTTCATGTGAATATATTTTCATTTTATTTTTGTTTCATTGATTTTCATTGAGTATTAAGAAAGTTATAGGTGTTTTGGTGAAAGCAGTCAGAAACCCTACCCAGGGTTCCTAGTGGACTTGAAAAATGCATTTCTTGCAATTACCATAGTAGAAATTCCTAAAAATTGGTGAAATGGATTTTAATTGTGTATATTTTCATTCACAAAAAATTTAGGTCCAGGGAAGAAGGTTTGCACATGTTTTGGTGATGCCCTAGGTCAGATCTTTTCATGTTTTAGGATTAATTGGCAGAAGGATAGTCCATTTTTGAAGAATTCCTACAAAATAACCTACCTTGATTCTGATATATGTTGTATAAGGTCCAAATGGGTATCTGAAAAAAATGTTTAAAATTGTGATATCATGTCTACATGGGAATTCATGACCAAAAAACATCAAATTGTTGCTCTCATATTTTAGGTTTTTAAGAGCAAGTTGTCCATTTTTTATGTTTTTTTGTATAAATGAATTAGGGGATATTGTGGTTGTGTTTTTGATATGTGGTTGTAATTTATTTAAACACTACTATCATTAATGTCTTTAAGACTGTATATGTCAAGGATATTGAGAAAATTGTAATAAAATATGTTGCAGGTTGTCTATGAAGCAGTGAAGATCAGTATGATGGAAAGTTCAGTATGTTGATGGTGAGAAGTTGTGGATTAAAGGGTTTATTTTTAGGTGTATCTAGTTTATCCACCAAAAGTTTCAAAGGTTCACATGAATATTTGATCAAGTTATGAGTTTCTGTGTTTCAAAATTTATTCTATTACTGTAGTTGATGTTCCTGGAAAAAGATAATGTGATTATGGTAATTTGAGTTGTTGCAAATGATCATATGGTGTTTGTGGATGTGTCTAGATCATGCTCTATCTATTTTGCATGTCTACATTGATCGTTGTGCTCACAATCGACGATTTTCTCTTGCATGTTCATGTTTTTCATGTTCATGGCCAATAGAGTGATTGTAGCGTGTTGTGGATCTTCGAGGAATAATTTTTTAAGGTGTTTTATGTTCGAGGATATTGTTTTGGGTCTCTACTATGTTTTGGCTGACCTTGGTGGATTCACATTAATAATATTTATTGCTTTGGGACAACAATTTGTATTTATTTTATTATTTTGTTGAAGCCGACATGTAATGATGTACTTCCTTGTTGCAAATATATATAAGTGATTGTTTCTTCATTTGAATGTGTGTGAAAAATAAGTGTGCACGAATAATGTTCTAAATATTTTGAAGGTAGAGCAGAGTGTGAAGAAGAGTGAAGAAGAGTGAAGAAGTGTTCATGTGCTTAATTAGAACTGTAATCAGGCATTAGCAGATGTTATTTTCTCAGTTCAATATTGGTGCAGGAGCACCTATTTGCTTTCAAGCCTCCATGAGGACATATTGTATAAATTAATTAAATTAGGTGTTTTAATATTGTAATAAGGTTGAATGATCCATCTTGTATATTTTTTAAGTCATTTGGTTTCATTGATGAAGGTTTGGTGTCATTTAGTTGAAAAAATGAAAACATTGTCAAAAGTTGTCAAAAGTTGTCATAACAACTTTTCTTGTTAAATGACAACTTTGTAAAAGTTTGTTAAAAGTTGTTAAATGGTAGTTTTAGGTTGGTTGGAGAATAACTTGATTGTTCAAGTATAAAAATGGGCCTCCAAGTCGAATTGGGTGTAAGGAAGGTAGTTTTGAACAAGAATTTATGAAGGAAGGCATGAAGTTTTCTGCAATTTTTCAATGTTCTGCCCTGCTATTTTACATGGTACGGATTTGTATGAAGTTTTACAGACTTTAAATTGATTTTTATTGGTATAATTATGAACTAGCTTTCATGGGAAATTGGTTTTGTGTTTTTTTATTGAGTTTGGAGAAAGTTATGATCATTTTACCATTAGCAACCCTATGGGATTGTTTTCTCTCAAAGTTGCAGGCTGTTGCAGAGAATGGTACGTATTGTAAATATCAAATAAAGATATCAGACCTATTTTAAATTTTAGATATGTGAATCTAATTTCATTTGCTTCAAGTCTCGTGAAATTTAATTAAAAATTGAATAAGTTATGACAATTTTGGTGATGGTAGTTTTGAACACTGCCTAGGGTTTGCGGTTTTGGGGAAAATGCAATAACTTTATTTTCAACCGTTGGATCTTTATAAAAGTTTTAAGGGAGGTCTATAATTATATTATTTGAAATATCACCGAAATGATTGGATTTATCTTTTGTTTTGTAGAAGTTATTAATGACTGTTCATTACATTGAATTGTGGGTTGTTATGAGAATGATTACACTGTGATCTAGAATGCACTTAATCATTCTTTGAGATGAATAATTTTATGAAATTTTTCAAGTGAATGGAATGTTGAGTTGTGAATCCTCTTGCTCTACATCAATTTGGTATCAGAGCCTGAAGATGCTCTGGGAAAGTTGTTTGTGGTTTGTGTGTGGTTGTTTGCAGGTTGAGGAAGGAACCTGATTGCCTAGGTGTGGCAAGGTGAAGTGGAAGCAAGGAGAGACTTGCTTGTGAAGATGGAATTTTTAAAGAGATTGTTTAGTTATTTATTATTTTTTTTTTCAATGATAGTGATTGAGTATGTGTAGGCCTATGAAGGAAGTTGAATTTTTCTGAGCACTTGAATGGTGTGAAGTGAATGCAACTAAACAGTGTAATATGCAGATGTGCAGAAAGAAATTGAAGGATTTGTAAATGGAAGTGAATGGGTTGTCGGTGCCTTTGCATCATAGTGGTATCAGAGCATCTTTTGGAGTTGGAGTGGTGATATTTCATTGAGTAATAAGGGAGATATCTTAATTTTACTCCCGGGTGTTCTGAAAATTGTCAAGCAACTTGTCAAAAGTGTCATTAAAGTGTTTTGTCAACAAACTAACTAAAAGGTGGTTGAAAATAGTTGGTTTTGGTTGTAAATGTATAAGTATACCCTCCAAAACTCGAATTGGAGAGGTTGGAGAGGTTGGAGACATTATTTGTAAAGTTTGATGAATGGCAACCTCAAGTTTGGTGTGCATTTTATGATTTCTACATTGTTTTCAGGTTGAAGTTGTGACTTGTACAAACTGGTATTGCTCTACATCAAATATCTTTCAAATGGATTTAATCGAAATATTACTGTAAAACAGTGAGTCTTCCCTTGTGAAATAAGCCTTTTGTAATTGAGCAGTGAGCTCTAGGTAGTGTGCTTGAATGCATGTGAATTCCCCATTTTTCCATACTTTTAACAGAGTATAAACTTGTGGATTAACCTCTACCGTGGTTTTTCCCCTAACAAGGTTTCCACATAAAAATCTTGGTGTTATGTGTGTTTCTGATGTGTTGTTGATTTATGCTTTCATGGTTATTCATTAGATCTGAGAATATAGGTTAATAAATTTAATAAGTTTTAAATTATGTGACAATTGATTCACCCCCCCTTCTTAGTTGTCTTCCCTTGTGTTGCCAACAATTGGAATTAGAGTAGGTTCCTTGAAAGAAGTTTAATAGCTTGAGGTGATCTGGGATGACGACATATAAGAAGGATAGTTTGAGATTTGATGGAACAAATTATTCTCTATAGAACACTTGAATGGAGTGTCATCTAAGATGCATTAGTGAATCCTACTGGAGCATTACAAGTAATAGGTATGTTATTCCTCAAAATGGTCCTACTACTACTATTGATATTAGGGATGTTGAATACAATATCAGGGCTAAGGAAGCATTGTTGAGTGATTTGATTGATTCTAAGATGACGAATTTTATGGATCTGAAGACTGGTTATAAGATCTGGAAAAAATTGGAAACTTTATATGAAGGTGAAGCTAATGTGAATATTTTAAAGATACAAAGTCTAAAAGGGAAATATGAACTCTTGAGAATGGGTGATGATGAGAATATTACTACTTTCATGCAAAGAGTGAATGAGCTTGTGTGTGGTATTAGATGTGCTGGTGGATAGTTGGATTAATCAAAGATTGTTGCTAAAGTGCTTAGATCCTTGCCTGATGCATACAAAGTCAAAGCTACAACTATTTATGAGCTCCAGATTGTGACAAATATAACTAGAGATACATTGATTGGTAAACTTACTACTTTTGAGTTGAGCGAATTTAGTGATGCCCTTCCTAAGATAGAATCCGCATTCAAAGCTACTACCTCCAGAAGAGATAAGTAGAGATATTATCTAGGTGGAAATTATTCTAGAAAGGTATTCAAGTATGAGGAAGAAATGAGATAGATTGAAGAAGAAGAGAGAGAATTGGATGATCTTGAAGCACTTATTGTCAAAAGAGAAGCCAAAGGACAAGGTTAGTATAAAGGAAAGTTGCCTATTAAATGTTTTTCTTGCAATAAGATAGGTCATTTTGCATCAAGGTGTCTAGAAAGAGTTCCTAATTCAAAACCGAACAAGCCTAAATTTTAAAGGAAGTGCTATTATGCTACTAATGAAGGTGTGATAGATGATGAATCTGATAAAGGGAATGTAAGTGAAGAAGAGTTTGCGTTTATGTCTATCAAGGAAAATAATATTGTGTCTACTGAATCTGCTAGTTGTACAAATGTGGAGAAATTCCTAACTAATCAAGTTGAAGAGAAGGATGAATGGGTAATTTATAGTGGATGTTATCATCACATGAAAGGTGATAACAATAATTTTTTAAGCTTGGAAAAGTATGATGGTGGTGTTGTAAGATTTGGTGATCCAATGGTGGTATAATCCATGGAAGAGGATGCATTTCTCTTGATGGTAAGCTTAATACTAATGATGTCATATGCATTGAAGGTTTGAAGCATAATATTTCAAGTGTTAAATAGATGGTTGATAAGAGATACAATCTTCAATTCAAGGAATGAAAGTGTAGAATATTGGGAAGTTCTAGAAATGTGATTGCTTCAGATACAAAAAAAAAGGTAACATCTTTCACTTGAATGCTACTAGTAAAAGTTGTCTGATTGCTCAAGTTGATGAAAGTTGGTTGTGGCATAGGAGAATGTGTCATGTAAACTTTGACAATATTATCAAGATAATTTCTACTCAGGTAGTGAGAGATCTTCCTAAGTTGGTAAAACCTTCTAATGCCATATGCAAGGAATGATAGTTAGGAAAGAAAACTAGAATTTCATTTCAGAGAAAGAAACATTGTTCAAATGAATTGTTGGAGCTTGTGCATACTAACTAGTGTAGTCCTTCTAGAGTCAGAATTTTACAAGGTTACAGGTATTTCATGTTTCTTATTGATGATTATTCTAGGATGATGTGGCTTACTTTCTTAAGGGGGAAATCTGAAGCTCTAGAGAAGTTCAAGATCTTTAAGGCTATGGTTGAGACATAGATAGGTCTAAAGATTAAGTGTTTGAGATCAGATAGAGGTGGTGGATTCACTTCCCATGAGTTTAATTATTTTTGTGAAGTGCATGGGATAAATAGACAATTATCTGCACCATGGACCCCTCAACAAAATGGAGTTGCAGAAAGGAAGAACAAGACTGTTCAAGATGCTGGAAGGAAATATTCCTCATATCTATTGGAGAGAAGTTGTGAGTACTGCTGTTTATATCCTCAACCGAGTACAAATCAAAGTTGATATTGCTAAGACACATTTTGAGCTATGGTCTGGTCATAAGCCTACTATTAGATATTTCAAAATCTTTGGGAGTAAATGCTATATCAGAAGAGACAAGGATATAGGAAAGTTTGATACTAGGAGCGATGAGAGAATCTTTCTTGGTTATTCTACTAAGAGTAATGCCTACCAGTGCTCCAATAAGGGATTGAGGAAAATGGTTGAAAGCGCAAATGTTAAGGTTGATGAAGAAATTGCTAGACCATCCAGAAATTTTGGGTTTGATGCTAGGAGTGATGAAGGAATATTTCTTGGTTATTATACTAAGAGTAAGGCCTACCAGTGCTACAATAAGAGATTGAGTAAAATGGTTGAAAGTGCAAATGTTAAGGTTGATGAAGAAATTGCTAGACCATCCAGAACTTGTGGATATGATTTTGATGATTCAATTTTAATTAATTGCTCAAGGCCTCGAGGCCTATAAAATTGGAACACCATATGAACTTCTTAGTGTTCAATGGCTTCATCAAATTATGAGATTGTCACTCACATCTTATTTTTAGCCTCATTCATTGTGCCTCATAGGCATCTTTTCCTCCAAAATAAATAATAGAATCCCACTATTCCCTCACATCCTAATTTTAGCCTCATGTCATAACCCACTTAATGTGTGTCATAGGCACTAAAATAAACTTTTAATTTTGGCCATCAAATCAAATCAACCTTCTCCTATAAATAAAGTCTTTTACAGTACAAACAAAGGTTAGAATTTAAATCAAGTTCAAATCATTCCAGTGAAGCAAGAAGATCAAGAGGAAGGAGAAACTAGTGAAAGTGAAGAAGAGATATCACAAGAGACTAAAGTTCAAGAACATCCTAAGACTCTAAGGTATGTGAGATTAAATCATTTAGAAAATCAAATTATAGGTGATAAGAACAAAGGTGTCCAAACTAGGAGAAGAATTGCAAAAGAATATTGTTTGATATAAAAGATTGAGCCAAGTAGTGAAAATGAAGCATGCAAAGATGAACATCAGATGGAAGCAATAAAATAAGAACTATAAAAAATTGAGAAGAATGAAACATGGAATCTTGTTCCTAGACCTAAGGACAAAAATGTAATTGGAACTAAATGGGTCTTTCAGAATAAACTGAATGAGTAAGGTGAATTTATCAGAAACAAAACAAGAATAGTCTTTAAAGGATATTATCAGATGGAAGGAATTGAATTTGAAGAAAAAATTTCCCCTATTGCTAGGATTGAAGCTGTGAGACTGTTTCTTGCTTATGTTGCTTACAAAAACTAGAAGGTTTATCAGATGGATTTCAAGTCAACATTTCTAAATGGAAAATTGGAAGAAGAGGTGTATGTTTAGTAACTTGATGGATTTCAATTGACTGATCAAGGAGATATGGTTTTTCGATTGAAGAATGTAGTGTATGGAATCAAGCAAGCCCCTAGAACTTGGTATGGCAAATTGGACAAGTATTTGTTGAAGCATGGATTTAACAAAGGTAATGCTGCTAGTAATCTATATTTCAAAATTGATGATGATAAATATTTGATTGTGGAAGTCTTTGTTGATGATATCATTTTTGGAGGAGATGATGGTTTGTGCATGAAGTTTGTTGATGAGATGTAGAATTATTTTGCGATGTCAATGATTGGAGAGATGAAATTATTTTTGGGATTGCAAATTACTTAGTTAGATAAAGGGATATTTATATCTCAGTCCCAAGTATGTGAAAGAATTTCTAAATAGGTTTTGTGTGGAAAATTCAAAGCTATTCAGTACACCCATGGTGATCGGATGTAAGCTGACAACATATGATGATTCCCTGAAGGAAAATCAGACTAGATATAGATCAATGATTGGAGGATTGCTTTACTTGACTCAAACTAAACCTGATATCATGAATGATGTATGTATTGTTGCAAGATTTCAAGCCGATCCTAAGGAATCTCATGTGACTATTGTAAAGAGAATTTTTAGATACTTGAAGGGAACAATTGATTTTGGCCTGTGGTATCCTAAAGATCATGATCTTACTTTGAGTGTCTTTATTGATGTTGATTGGGCAAGAGATGTGAATGATAGAAAAAGTACTAGTGGTGGCACATTTTTCTTGGGAAAGAAGTTGATTTCATGGTTAAGTAGAAAGTAGAATGCCATTTCTTTGTCTACTGCAGAGGCAAAATACATTGTTGTTGCTAACAATTGTAATCAAATATTGTGGATGAAGTAGATGTTGAAAGATATCTAAGTTATGTATGATGAGCCTATTGCTATATTCTGTGATAATTCAAGTGCAATTAACATTTTTAAGAATCCAGTGTTGCTTTCAAAGACCAAATATATATCTATCAAGTTTCACTCTTTGAGAGAGAAGGTGAGTGAAAAGGAATTCAAATTGGAGTATGTGCCTAATAAGGAACAAATTTCAGACATCTTTACTAAGCTGTTTCTTAAGGATATTTTATGTATCTCAGAGGGAAGTTAGGGGTGATTACCTATCCTAGTCAGAACTAAGATGCATTGTCTTGCAATAGTCTGTGCATTTCACAATCATATCTTGATTCAGATTGATTTTGTGGTTGTTGCTACTCAAGGGGAGTAGTTAGATGATTCAGATATGTGGTTTATATCTTTTGTGTACCTTTATCATTGATGTCAAAGGGGGAGAAGAGCAATGCAAAAAATTGGGAATTATCTGAGGAGAAGAAGTCATGAGAAAAGAGTCAGAACCTAAGGGGGAGTATGTGTTGAAGTTAGTTGCATTGATGGTGTTTTTCACATCATGTGTTTACATCAATGCCAAAGGGGGAGATTGTTGGATATTATAGTTGTGTTGCTAATATGTGGTTGTCATTGATGTCAACACTATTTGCATTAATGTCTTTAAGAATGTATATGTCGAGGATATCAAGAAAATTGTAATAAAATATGTTGCAGGTTGTCTGTGAAGCAGTGAAGATCAGTATGATGGTGGGAAGTTGCAGATTAAAGGGTTTTTTTTTAGGTGTATCTAGTTTATCCATTAGAATTTTTAGAGGTTTGCATGAAAATTTGAGCAAGTTATGAGTTTATGTGTTCCAACAGTTATTATGTTACTGTAGCTGGTGTTCCTAGAAGAAGATAATTTGATTCTGGTAATCTGCGTTGTTTTGAATTCTCCTATGGTGTTTGTGGATGTTTTTGGATCATGCTCTATTTATGTTGCAAATCTACATTGATCGTTGTGCTCATGATCATCGATTTTCTCTTGCTTGTTCATTTTTTTCATGTTCATGGCCAACAAGGTGATTGTAGCGTATTGTGGATCTTCGAGGAATAATTTTTGAAGGTTTTTTATGTTCGAGGATATTGTTTTGGGTCTCTACTATGTTGTGGTTGACCTTGGTGGATTCACATTAATAATCTTTATTTCTTTGGGCTGACAGTTTGTATTTATTTTATTATTTTGTTGAAGTCGACATGTAATAATGTAATTCCTTATTGCAGATATATATAAGCGATTATTTCTTCATTTGAATGTGTGTGAAAAATAATTATATGCAAATAATGTTCTAAATATTTCAAAGGTAGAGCAGAGTGTGAATAAGAGTGAAGAAGTGTTCATGTGCTTAACTGAAATTGTAATTAGACATTAGCAAATGCTATTTTATCAGTTCAAGATCCTTCAGATGGATTTAATCTAAATATTATTGTAACACAGCGAGTCTTCCCTTGGGTAGTAAACCTTTTTTAATTGACCAATGAGCTCTAGGTAGTGTGCCTGAATGCATGTGGATTAAACTTGTGGATTAACCTCCACTATGTTTTTTTCCCTAATAGAGTTTCCACATAAAAATATTGGTGTTATGTGTGTTTATGATGTGTTGCTAATTTATTCTTTCATGGTTATTAATTAGATATGAGAATAGAGGTTAATAAATTTAACAAGTTTGAAATTCGGTGACAACTGATTCAACCCCCCCTCTCAGTTGTCTTCCCTTGTGTTGCCAGACTATGCCTTAATTTTGAAGTATATTTCTAAATAATGAAAAGGGTATCTGAAATTTCTTTTACATTTTGGAGATCATGCTTACTCTGAGAGTTATGATTGGAAAACTAATTTCAAAAGGCTACTAGGAGATTGAGGGCTAATAAATGAAAACCGACCATTTGATGTTTTGAAACTTTGAAACTTTGATTGGTTTAGCTAGTGTTGATTTTATCCACCCTTGCTCTACATTAGTTCGGAATTTCAGTGGGGTGTGTGTGTGAAAATGAAACAACAATATCTATGGCATTGCAACATTATTTGGATATGGGTGAGAAGACCATTTTTCATGCACTTGGCTTGTACAATATCACCTTTATGACTAAGATTAGGGATAATAAGGGACTGATTACAACATTGGTGGAGAGTTGGTACTCAGATACTAGCTCATTCCATCTACTTACATGTGAGGCTACTTTGACCCTAGAGGATGTATGGCATATCATTCACATCTTTATTCATGGTGAGAGGGTTATATATGATCCTAATTCAGGTTTGGAAATGATGAATAGATTTTTTGAAACCAAGATTCTTGGTATTGAGGAGTACAAGATCCGATGGGATACCTTGGTTGATCAATATGAGAGATTTATTATAGCTATCTGCATTATGGTAGTTGGTGTTCTAGTTCTTGATTGACATATGCATGGGTTCCTAGTTGGATGGTGATGAATGCTAGAGGGTATGATGGGAGAGGGCACAATATATGCTTAGGGCCCATGTGTTCTTGGATATTTCTTATGATCACACATACCTAATGTGTCTTTTCCTAGTAGTCTTGGGGGATAAGCACTAGAATAGTTCACTCATTTTCCTCTTAACATAAGGACCTGGAGTGAGTTGGTTGATAATTTTTTTGCACACTTCTCCTACAAAATTGAGAATGAAATAAATATAATAAACTTATGCAAAAATAAATAGAAGGAAAGTGAATAATTTTCTTCATTCTTAAAGAGATGGAGAAGCCTTGCAAGCAAATGTCCTTGTCATATACCAGAAAATTAATTGGTGCAAATATTCATGGAAAAACTTAATTACCAAGTGATGTTTCATCTCCAAATTCATTGTTCCAATACTTGAGGAGGTTATTGAGAAGGGTCTCTCCATTGAGAAATCCCTCATTACAAAAGGGCTTGTGAAAATTTTCAAAGAGAATAACCATAACCTGAGTACTTCAAACGATAAAAAAATTATTGGTCTTGAAACAAGAATGTGATGAATGATGGTATGGTAGATAGAAAAGTAATAAATAAGGCTCATCCTATTGTCAGTATCAAAGGAATTTCCATATGCAATAATACATAATCAAAAATCAAGAGAAATCAATAAATTCAGTTCAGAACAATGCATAATGAGGTTCTCCAAGGACTAATATGAATCTACAATGAAAATACACACCCTTAACGGAAACCATTGAATCATCTTTGAAGAAGTTATTGCAATCCAACATTATCCAAATTCCTCAAATAAGACATTATGAGACAAGACCTTTTAAATCATCTTGGTGGAACGACAATGACTTATGTGATTACCATAGGACCAAAGGGCATAAAACCTCCATGTTCTTTAAACACAAAAACGTTATTCAAGACCTTATAGAACATGAAATCATAGTGATTGATAATCCATAGGGATCCTCTAATATTGATCATACCATATTCAAATATCCTCTACAAAATCATGGATAGGGAGAATCCTCTAGTTTAGGAACAAATACCAAAGACCAAGCAAATTACACTCATGTTGCCTATGAATACATGATTAACTTTATCCAACAGACTGATAATAAAATTTCCGTCATAACCATTAATAACAAGGATCTTGAGTGTGTAGTTACCTCCCATAGATCCAAAGTGACTTTCTAAATCCAACCTCACAAAAATAATGAGTAAGTTACAATCATGAAGTGGGCACCAACCTACCAAAGACACCAATCCCCTAAAGCATATGTAGGCACCAGCTTACTGGAGACACCAATCCTTGAAGTATATATGCACCAATCTACTGGAATAGAAAGATAAAACTTGTGGAACCTCAATGCTTATAACATAGCTTATACATGGTCTGAGATTGCCTTAGACACTCTTCTACACTCCTAATTATCTTTTGATTATGACACACAAGGATTAAGAGATGGAACTCCCATTACAAAACCCAAATAACCCTTGCTTGAATAATTCACATCAATACAAACTTTTTCAAACAAATATCATGTGAAGTGAGATGATGATTATATATAGGACATTACATTAACATCACTTCATGTTGGTAGGGGTCTACAATTAACTAGGTCAACATAGGGTCGACCTAAATTATAATTACATGAAATGTGTAATGGGTAAATCCTAAAATAAAAATATTTTCACAAAAATAACATGATGTCATGTACTTCCATAGGAATTTTAATCAAACCTAATTTAGGTCCCCACGCTATCTCTAAATGTTGTATGCTATGAGCCATTGCCGCATAGGTCAAAAACTCCAACAGGTTAATAGATAAGTATCTAGTAAACCTTATGTCACTTCAATATTTTTGCATGTTGAACATAACTTTCAAAAACTCTAGAATAAGATAGAATAGATGTATACATACTCTTCTTTCAAACCACAAAGAAAAACTTACATCTAGAAGGGAATGTAGTGTTGAACATAAAGATGAGATGAGAGGGGGGTGAATCAACATATATTAAAACTTAACCATTCCCATTTTAATATTAACCACACATCACATTAACTAAAAGGAATAGAAAAGAGCTCATGCATCACATGAAGAAACCAGGGTTTTTACATGGAAAACCCAATGAGGGAAAAACCATGATTATTAACTCACAATATAAGTAGCTCACTACTAAGAAGAATTACAATGTTTATAGGAGTGAATTTTCACCCCTAACGCAAATTACCCTTTTACCACTTTACACTTTAGAAAACCAAACTCGGAGGCTTAATTCCACATAAGCCCATTGTTCACATTACACTTGGTGCCTATTTTGAGTGTCGATGGAGGCATTTCTATCGAGGACACCCACACGACTCATAGACATCTATGTGGTGTGCTTATGTTCTTGACAGATTCTTGCAGCTGGAGTTTGTAGAAATGTTACACTTCCTATCAAAAGTCAAAGTGTAACACCTTTCTTTAGCTAGCCGACTCGAATATGGTCATTTTCTTCCATTCCTTCTTCATATTCTTCATTCATTCACCCATTTTCATCTTCTTCACAAGTTTTACACAATCTCTTCACACTTTGAGCATTCATCTAAAAGCTTTGAAATGACATTTCACACTTCATAGCAACAATCTATCAATCAATCACTTCGATAGAGAAAGCGCAGGATGAATCCATTGCAGCAAAGGCTTGAGTTCCTCTCATATTTCTCCTCCACTATCCTTGAGTGCTTTGGACAAAGGTGGTAAGATCCTCTCATCTTTATTTTTTGGTTGAGTAAGCACATACTATTTTGTAGTGTTTTTGATGTACTTTTCTTGTATTCTTTCTTTATCGCTCTATTTCTACATCGTTACAAACTTGGTTATCCATGGACATGGAAACACCAAAATGGGGGTCTGACTGAGGCAAACCCTATATAGCCCCCCAACATTTTCCCTCTTTTTGTGTGTAGGTGGAGAGATCTTGGAGAAAGAAGAGGAAAGGATTGTTGTGTGAGATCATCTTTGTCACCCTTGCAATAATCTACTTTCTTTATCACGTTCATCTTTATGTTTCATATTTCATTGTCCTATTCTACACCTTTAGAAGTTCTTAACTAGGTTGATAGTTTGTTTTTGAGTGGTCCAACCTTGTATCCCTAGTTTTCTGGCCGTACGGTTCCCAATGCACCTATGAGACACCAACGTGTTGTGCCATCATCCCAAAAACCATGCTTTTGTCCTCTGACAGAGAGCTACTTGAGATATAGAGTTGACCTTGAAAACTAACTCGCCTAGTCTCCTTTCAAATCTTGAGTTTGTAGAGTGATCGAAGGACCTTATAGTCCTCATCATTCTCATCCCATCCATCCTAACACTCTTTTAAATTGAGGTAAGTTAGGGAAGTCATACTACTCTTGGCCTTTTGTGACCTGGGGTCTTGCAGTGGTTGGTCCCCCTCTCTTACACAATGTTTAAGACATGTTGCTTGTGGAATTGTAGACTAAGGTATACAACCTTAGAAAAAGGTACAAAATACTTGATGAGACTCACTATATCAGAGCAAGATACATGAAGATTATAATGAGAAAATTAATGATGAATTTATTTGAGGAATCAACTAACATATGTTGAATTTGCAGTCACTATTTCACATAATTTTCCCTTCACATTTATTTTAGACATTTAATCTCTTTCATGTTTCTCTGTCACTAATCATTATCAATCATCACCATAAATATATTTAATGTTATTCATATATATTTATCCTCTATATCACTTCAAAAAATTTATTAAGTCAGCTCCATGGTGACCTTTAGAAGAAACTCTTCAAATCTCATTGGTTGACTCCAATTATGTATAATATTTGCAAGATAAAAAATGTAGATTATCATATAGTATTATAGGATCTAAAAACATTTAAATATATTCTCCAATTATTCACAAGAATAACCAATTAAGGATCAAAATGGGTGAGTGAGAAAGAGGTTTTGAATTCTCACCTGCTTTGCAACGGGTGTTTGGTTCGAAGGGAGTTGGATCTTGCTGGGGGGTGGATTTTATGAGGATGCGGTAGGGGAAAATGTAGTTGAAGAGTAGGGGGGAGTAGTTTTTGAGGACTAGGGCCTCGGTAAGTTGGGGGACCCAGGTGGTAAGGTGGACCCTTAAGGTAAGGTGTTCTTTGGCCCTTCTTTGAATGGCGGGTTTGGTGGGACCAGGTTTTTGGGAAACCAGGATGCAGATAAGAATTCAAGAGACCAGTCTCGAGAGGACTCAAAAATAAAATGGGTTTCATTGTTTGGAACCAAGCCTACTGGTAAGTCAATCTCCCCTTCAAGTGGGACATTTCCTATTCTTCTTCCTAATAATTTTTCATTTATGGCTTCCTCACTAGTGGGAAAACTTATGGGCTGAAGACCAAATATTGAAGTGGTTAGGGATTTTGTTAAGAAGAAGTGGAAAGCTAAAGGACACATTAAGGTTGTGGCCATGCCCAAAGGTTTTTTCTCCTTTTCCTTCTCTTTTGAAGAGGATAAGCTCACAATATTGTGTGGTGGTCCTTAGGTAATTGGAAAGTCATCCTTGGCTATTAATAAGTGGTCCCCAAAAATGGACTTTTCAGATACCTATTTTGAAGCAGTGCCTATGTGGGTACGTTTACCGGGCTTACCTTTGGAGTTTTGGAATGAGGATGTTTTTAGGGGAATTGAAATTTCTTTTGGGGAACTGTTATCTATAGATGCCATGACTTTGGCTAGAGAAAGGCTGGTTTTTGCTAAGATCTATGTGGGTATAACTCAGTCTACTGACTTTCCATCCTCTATAGAAATTGTGTCTAAACTTGGAAAGTGAGTTCAGACAATAGAGTTTGAGAATCTTCCTTTTGTGTGTTTTACCTGTAAAAAATCTAGGCATTGGGCTAGTAAATTCCCAAGCAATGTGTCTAAGCCTAAAGCTAAGTCGGTTACTAAGGAGACCAAAATATGGAAGGCTAAAATTTTAGAGAAATACCTCGAGGATGTGAATAGGGGTGATTTTAATAACTTTGGGTATGGTCATGATAAGAATGGGGAGTGCAATAACTCCAATATAGGGGCTAATAATGTTGAGGAGCCTTTGAGAGGGAATGCTTTTGACAACCTCGAAGTCCCAAAAGTAGATGATAACGATAAAAAAGAAGAAGTAAGGGACTCAAGAATCAAGGGGTCCCAAGAAGGGGATGAAATGAGAGATGGAAGGAGCATTGGAAGGCCTGATGAACAGATGAATTTAGAAAAGAGGATTCTAGAAACCTTGGCTGAGGATTGAAAGGAAACATCTTGTTTTGGACAAGGGGTAGGAAGTAAAGCAAGTTGTGAGGAGGGCTTTGTGGTAGTTGAGGAGAAGAATTTTCCTTCTTCTATCCAGGATGGCTCTCAAAGTTCACTGGAGGTTGTGAGATCCACATTTGGGAATTATGAGGATACTTGTAAGGAGAGGAATGACCTGGGGCATTCTCTAGTCAATAAAGTTGTTGTAGGAGATGATTTCATGGATTGGAAATAATTCATGGGACTTGAGGACTTGGACCTCGAAGGGGATAAATTGTATACAAAAGTTGAAAAGAATAAGAGGAAAAAAGGGAACAATACTATGAGGGTTTCTACAAGAAATAGATCAAAAGCGTATTGTGGAAACCAAAGAGGTTTGGGTAGAAAATCAACAAAGTGGCATAGAGAGCAAGAATGCATTCAAATTAAAAGAACCATCCGAGAGATTTGTCGAAGCAACACCCCATCAAAGAAATGAAGCTCATGTCATGGAATATTTCGGGGCTAAATAGTCCCCATAAGCAATATATTTTACACAATTTTGCTAGGGACCATAAGCTTGATATTTTAATTGTTCAAGAATCCAAGATGCATAAGGATAGAGTGGAAAGTTTTAAGATTTTTAAGAATTGTGGCGTGCAAGGTAGGAGTTCAGAGGGGGCTTCTGGAGGCTTAGTGAATTTTTGGAACCAAGATTATATCCATGGTACTCCGATTTGGGAAGATGTTAACCATGTGGCAACTAGATTCAAGCATATTAGAGATGACTTCAGCTGGATCTTGTCTAATATATACGCTCCCAACAAAAAATCTGCGAGATGGAATTTTTGGAAAAGACTCGAGTCTTTTAGGCTAAGCTTCCGTGATGAGAACTAGATCATTATGGGAGACTTTAACACCCCATTGCTTATCTTAGAAAAATTTGGCGGGTCTCAGATACAGATGGATAGCAAATTGGATCTGATAGATTTTATCAACTCTCAATGTTTGCACGATGTGGATCTTAAGGGGGCTACCTACGCTTAGTGCAACAAGAGGGCTGAGAATGATCTTATTCAAGTTCAGCTTGATAGGGCTTTAATTTTGAATAATTGGATGAAGGACTATTTGTGTTCTTTAATTGCTCTCTCTAGGATTGGTTTTGATCCCTTCCCCATAAGTTTTGTGGTTGACTCTGTGTTAGGTAAGAAGAACTTCCCTTTTAGATTTGAAAGAATGTGGTTGTCTCATCCTCAAATCTCTAATTGCATTCAATAATGGTGGAATATTAAGGTTAGTGGTGCTGCTATGTTTTGGGTTGCTAAAAATCTCAATGAGGTCAAAACTGAGGTTAGACTTTGGAATAAGGAAGTTTTTGGCAAAATTTTTGCTACAAAGTCTGCCATCTAGATTGAGTTAAAGGATATCCAGGATATAATTTAGAAATATGGTCATGTGGGAGATCTCCTCTCCAAAGAGAATGAAATTTTAACAAGCTATCATGATATTATCTCAAAGGAATAGTTTTTTTGGAAACAAAGATCAAGATTGGTGTGGCTTTCCTCAGGGGATAAGAACACTAGGTTCTTCCACATGACTACTATGAAGTATAGGGTATGTAATCATATC
The DNA here is from genome assembly GCA_007115665.2 of Sequoiadendron giganteum. NCBI lineage: Eukaryota > Viridiplantae > Streptophyta > Pinopsida > Cupressales > Cupressaceae > Sequoiadendron > Sequoiadendron giganteum. The sequence goes on along the minus strand of CM021103.1, from coordinate 344,876,445 downwards.
ACTCATATTTTGAAGAATGACACCAAAGTTGATAAAGAGGATGAGATAAGGAGTGAGGCTAACCAGTTCTTTGCTAATCTCTTAACTGCTAAAGAGAGGCTAGATGTGAACGCCAAACAAAATCTCATTGATGTTATTCCCAAAATTTTGAATGAGAATCAAAATATATCTTTGATTGCTATTCCTTCTTTAGAAAAGGTTAGAAATGCTATTTTTTCTTTTGAAGGTAACAAGGCCTCTAGACCTAATGGGTTTCCTATGTTCTTTTTCTAAGTTTTTTGGGAGATTATGGTTGAAGATGTGGTTAATGCTGTTAAAGAGTTCTTTGGATCTAGGAAACTATTGAAGGAGCTTAACTCTAATTTTATTGCTCTCATCCCTAAGTTCCCTAGTGCTGATTCTTTTGACTATTTATTCCCAATCAGCTTATGCAACTCTTTTTACAAAATTATTTCTAAAGTTGTTACTACTAGGCTAATTGGTGTTCTCCCACTTTTCATTTCTCCTTAATAGAATGGCTTTGTCCCTGGCAGACAGATTTTGGATTCTATCATCACTGTTCATGAGATTATTCATTCTTTAGAGGTTTCTAAGAGCCAAGGTTTCTTACTAAAGTTGGATATGTCCAAGGCCTATGATAGAGTGGATTGGGAGTTCTTGCTGAAGTTTTTAAGAGCTTTTGGGTTTTTAGAGAGATTTCCACTACCAGCATTGTTGTCATAATCAATGCGTCCCCTTCCCATTTTTTAAAAGTTTCTAGAGGTGTGAGACAAGGAGATCTTGTCTCTCCTATTATCTTCACTCTGATGGTTGAAAGCCTGGGAAGGTTAATGCACAAAAATGTGTTGGAAGGAAGTTTAAAAGAGTTAAAACCATCATTGGCTAACCTTGTTTGCTCACATCAACAATTCATTGATGACACTATTCTTATGGGAAGCTCAAAAATTGTAGAAGCTAGAACTTTTAAGTGCTCCCTTTTGCTTTATGAGGAAGCCTTTGGGAAAAAACTAAACAAGATGAAAATCTCCCTCATATTTTTTAATACTCCCGAGCCTAGGCAAAGGAAGATTGCTGATATTATTGGTTGTGCAATTAATTCTCTTCCTTCATTTTATTTGAGGCTTCCTCTGGGAACTAAACCACCTGAATATTTTTGGATTTCTCTTATGGATCGATTTAATCAAAAGTTGGCTGGCTAGAAAGGGGCCCTTCTAAGTCAAGCTAGTAAAGTTATGTTGCTTAAAACCTCTCTATAGAACTTGCCTGTCTATGCTCTAAGTCCGTTCAAGAGTCCCTCCAAATTTTCTAAAATTATTGAAAAGATTCAGAAATGCTTTCTTTGGTCGAGGGTTGAGGAGAAGAAATGGGTCCTTCTAGTTGCTTGGGAGAATGTATGCAAACCCAAATATATGGGGGTCTTGGTCTGAGGAGCATCATAATTTTTTATAAATCCCTCTTGGCGAAGCAGGTTTAGAGAACCTTTGTTGAAGACCGTGAATGGAATGATATATGTCGTAGTAAATATTTGCGCGGCATTGTTTCTCTCAAATATTTTCTTAGCTCTCAAAATCTCCCTCCTGGCTCTACTCTTTGGAATAATGTCATTAAGGCTAGGGATCTTGCTGGGAAAGGTGCAATTTGGAAGCTTGGAGATGGTAAAAAATCCTTGTTTTGGGTAGACAAGTGGATTGGGAATGAACCTCTTTGTAATCTCCCTCTCTTTAGGAATCATATGGAGGAGTTCAAAGTTAGATTTGGTACCTTTTTTGTGGACTATTGGAGGAATGATCAGTGGGTTTGCATCTCTACTATCAGTCCAGACCTGTCCCCCCTACAGTCTCTTCTAAATTTTTTGTATCGAGTTTAAGGGGCCATGGGGATTCTTTGGTATAGAAAATGTCTTCTATTGGAATCTTTTATGTCTCTTCAGTGGTGGCCTCTTGTCATCTTATTTCCACTCCTCCTATGTGGGTGAAAGTTTGAATGCACAACCTCATACCCAAAATCAATATTTCTGTGTGGATCCTTCCTCAAAACAAAATTTTGACTAATGAAAATATTTGTAAGTGTGGTTTCTCTTTTCCTAATAGATGTTATCTTTGTTGTGTGGAGATTGAGACTATTTCACATCTCTTTCTCCTCTATCCTTTTGTAAATTAAATTTTGTATAGGGTATTGCAGTTGCGGAACCTCAATTGGGTTTTTCCTAGTTCTATCTTGGACTTCTATTGTCATTGGAAGGCTCCTTCAAAAAATCAGGTGTTGAAATTTCTCTAGAGATATATCTTTCCACACCTTGCATGGGGTATTTGGAAAGAGCGTAACAATAAAATCTTTCAGGATTCTACTCTCTTGGAGGAAATTATCTTTGGAAAATTCATCCGAGTTGTGAAAGAGAATCTACATTTTCTTAATTGCAAACCTAAGGCTAAAGGAAAGGTTAGATGCCAAGATTATGAGCTTAAAGTTGCTGAGGCTTGGAAGATTAATGTTGATATTTATTATTCTCTTAGACCTACTAAGGGATCTAGAGATGGTATCCATTGGAACCTGCCTCCTCCTAGTTGGGTTAAAATAAACTTTTATGGGGTGGCCAAGGGTAATCTTGGGCCTGTTAGGTGTGGGGGAGTGATAAGGGATGAGAATGGAATTTTTATTTCAGCAATGGCGCTCCCCTTGGGCACCTAGACCAACTACCTTATTAAAGCCATAAGGGCCTTCCAAGCCTTAAATCTTGCTCATCAATTGAACTTCAAAAATGTGTGGCTTGAAGGGGACTCAAACAATATTATACAATGTATTAAGGGCCTCCAAAAGCCCTCATGGACTAGAGATAATTAAATTAATCTCTCAAAGGGGATTATTAGCTCTTTTGATAAATGCTTCATTTCCCATGCTTACAGGGAAATTAACATGGTGGTGGAGTTCTTTACCAATAAGGGGGTTTAGACCAAGGGAAAAATGGCATGGCAAAGGAGTGACAAGTTGGAGGCTGATGTCACTACCTTATTGATGTATGATAAAACTCACGAGAAGGTTCAATTTCCCCTATCTATTAATGATTATGGCTGTTGAGTATCTTTTCATGTAGTCTCATAACTGTTTAATTATTTTTCATAGAGGGTCAGAGTACCATAAAATTAATTTCCATTCTGATATCTTATGCTTCACATGCTTTTTGCGAATTTTGGTTATTAGGTTATTTGGTTTTTAGGAGTATTCAAAGCAAGCTTGCAATTTTGTCAACATGGGTGGTGAGCATTGCCATGTGGGGCCGATGGGTTGTGATGAGCTGAGGAGTAACACTAAGGTGTGGTAACTACTGCAAAAGGGTGGGATTACTAATTACATCAAAAGAATCCATGGTTGCGACTAAAAGATCACTAGGTTTTTTTCCAAGGAATGGAACAATGGAAAGGCAAATTTTTTTGGAGAAAGGTTTTTATTGATGAACAACTAATTATTGAGGTCACAGGACTTCCCATGGAAAGTCTCAAGTTCTATAGGGATAGGAAAATTTTTGACTAGGCTGTGAGAAAATTTTCGAAGATAGAAAAGGAGAAAGAGGACCTGTGTAGAGCTACCAAAAGCAATTATGACTCCATGAAGATCAAATTTATCTGGTGGGAGGTGTTGAAGTTGATCATGGAATACGTTAAATTGGATGGAAGATAAACTAGGGTCTTTGGTTACCATTTTTTCCTCCTAAATCACTTCCGACATCAAGTTAAGGTTTCTTTGCCTTTCTATCTTTCTACCTCGTTGAATTCTAGCATTCAAGACCATAGCTCAAACCCAGTTAGATACCCCATTCTTCATGAGGGTTTACTTGTTTTAATATTTAAAAATTTTAAAGCTATGTTGGCTCTATCCCACAAGACTCCTTCTCCCCACTCTATCTCTGCTAAGGATGAATTGGGTTCTAGTTACATGGAAAAGGATGAATGGGAGACTGATATGGAGGATGAGGAAGGTCATCCCTCGAAGGCAGTGGGGAAGGGTAGTAACAAAGGCAAGTCCAAGGCCCATGCCCTTCCTAAACCTAGTGTTATGATCTCTAAAGGAAAAGCTAAAATTATTTTCTCGGGTTCTGATGAAACTAAACTAAAGGTGAAAGGGAAACCTAGTATTTCCTCCTAGGGTAAGGGCAAGAGGAAGGTTTTTGAGGACCCCTCCTATGAAACCAACCAAGATGATCCTCAGTCAACCCCTTCGTCAAAGTACTCTAGCTACCCTACTACTGATAGAGAGTATAGGCCTTGATATCCCAATGATCTCAAGTAGGAATACCATTACTTTAAAGTCGAACATGAGTTTCTTGCTGATATCCTTGCTATCACATGCAATGGGTCTGTGGATTTTTTTCAGGTTGATGAGATGGGTGTTTTTTGAAATTAAGGAGATTAAATTGAATCAGAGGGCTATCAACAACAAGTTGGAAAATATTGATATAATGGATAATACTGTCAAACATAGAGAAAATTCCACTAACTTGTGGACTGAGGAAGAAAAGATATACATGGTGGATGGCCTCAAGAAGACTATTGAGGATTTGTAGAAATTTAAGAGTAATCATGATGGCAAGCTATCTTCTATGGAGGATAAGCTTAAGAACATTAAAGAGTCTATTTAGAAGGTGTTGTAAATGAGCCATAAGATCTTAAAATCCACTGTGAACACTATGAATATGATGGTTGAAAATCTAGAAAATTCTTATTAAGTAAGGACTATTGTGGATCTAGAAGCTGAGAAAGAACAAAGCCAAGTGGAGGGTGTTGGGCCAAGTAAAAGAACTTGAGTGAACCTAAAAAGGAAGGCTAACAAGACCCCTCTTAACATTTAGGAGATTAAGAAAGCAAATTTAAATATGAACACTCTAGAATAGGAGGTGGTAGACATCTTGAGGAATTTTGCCTAGTGGTCGAAATTTCGCTGGGTTTTTGTTGGTTTTTTGTTGTGCTGCCTTTCGGTTGGTTCTATGTTTTTTTCTTTGTTGATCTAAACTATTTCTTGCTATACCTTTCTCTTCCTTGTTGTCAAAGGGTTTCAAGACCCCTTCAAAACCTATTTTTTCCTTAATCAAAAACATATTCTCCAAAATAGGATTAACTAATCACGATCAACCAATGAGAAAAACAAGTCATGTCGACTCAAATAGTATGAATACTATTAACATTGCCATTTTTTATATTAAAATAGATGGGGAGATACCATGATCATTATGCAGACCAAAATGTAGGCATTGTAGACCATGTAAAATATTCATTCAACCTTTTCCTAAATTATTTGGTCATAATGTGCTGGTACAAGAGGAGAAATCCACTAAAAGTAAAGGAACAAAGTATTTCAGAGAAGTTGTAACAAACTGTTATTTAAAAAAGATCTTGCGGAGCACCAAAACACCCAAGACTTGCAAGGAATGACTCATACACCTTTTTGATCATATTACCAAGTTTGCATGGTCAATTCTATCTCACCAATGTAATGTAGAGCATTCCAACAAGGTTTTAACATTATATTGCACAAACCAGAACACTGTTAGTTCTGACTCTTTTTTGAAAGGTGTAAAGACTTGATTTCTTATACATAATACCTTCACAACAAAAAAAACTTATCTCTTGAACCACAAGACAATAACTTACTCTATGGAAGGATGCATACCAAAAATTCATGACTTTGTTATAGTGAATATATTGTTAATACATTTCGTAGTCTTCTACAACTTATCTCAATGCATTATACACCAATTGGGAATAATATTATCATAGACATGTAGGGAAAATATTGGAACAAGTGTACCAACCACCGCATCACTCATAGAAACCATTCATATCACCATTCATACATATAATTATATTGTTGACTATATCTTTGCACTTGCACTATCTCCAAAATATATACATACTTCATCATACACATCTGACATCAATGACAAAACCTATTGCTAACAATCTCCCCCTTTTCATTGATGGAAACACCCATATGTCCCCCTCCCCCTTTGACATCAAGGACAAAGGGCATGACATCTTCTATTTTAAACATCCCAAAAATGTATGATTTCCCCCTTACTACATACTCCCCCTAAGATGGAGATGTACCAAAAGTTATGGTATAAAAGAATACAACAAGTATTCATAAAACTATGCAAATCAAAATTTTATTATTTACCCTTTTGTAGCTTCTTTGGAAGGTAGAATATTCTTGTGGGATTTCTTTAGTTGCTCTAGAGTCGTGGTCAAATTTATTTTTGTTTAAGTGAGAATTTGATTTTGATATTCAAACTCTATGCACAATTCCTTAGCCTCATTTATTTTACTAGGATTTTTCATTTTTTGACCTACTTCTACTACTTTGATGATCATTATAGACAATGATGCAAGCCACACATTGATTGATTCTCTTAGAAAACCAAATTGTTTCTTTAACTATTCTCTTTGATCTAGAAACAATGTCAAATGTACATGAATATTTTCAATTTGTGCCTTGGTGGATCCATCCATATCTCTTGATACATCATATGTTTCAGCCAATTGTGTAACTTGTGACTCAATAGAGTCCATCTAACTTTTGATATCTTTGGTGGAGCTTGGCCATTCCAAAAAAAAATGATAAAGAGTTGTTTCTTCATTCATAAAATCCTTAAACATTTCCATATTTTCCTGCAATTAATTGTGTAAATTAGCATACCGGTCTGAAGCTTCACCCATTTTGTTTTCATTTATCTTTCTCAAGGCCTCTTCTTTTTATTTTTTTTGTAGGTGAGAGGAACGATCCTTGAAGGAATCCATAAAAAGATTTATATTTTTTTCCAAACGTAGGGAGACATCAATGTTTACTTCTAGTAGACCTTCTTGAATAGTGTTGACTACCTCATCAACTAATTCACTTTTATTTGCATGTTCTTGTAGTATTTCATTTCTTGAAGAGGCATGCACAAAATCATAAATTTGTAGCTTATGGAGGGGAGATATGTTTTCCAATTCAACTTGTCCCTCATGTGTTGGAATTTGTAGAATTTGAGGTGTAACTATTAGTTGAAACTATATCTGCATCTCCAATGGATCTTTGAGAGAGTTTGTAGATGAAGAACCTTGACCTCTTTTCATAGAAGCATCTTGTTTCTTAGTTTTTTTCCCTTTTTCATCCTAAACTTTTTTTCCCTCTTTTTTCCCACCTTCTTTTCCTATCTCCATACCTAAGACTTCTTGTACCTTGTGTACACTGAAAAAATATTTTCCTTTTTTTTTTTTTCTTTTGGAAATTTCTTCCATTTCTTTATCAACTTTCTCTAGGGAAACATTACGTTCTTTGTTAGATTTAGTGCTCTCTAAAGGTGAGAAAATCAATTTACTCTAATCCCCTACACCTTGTGCACTTGCATTCTCTAGAGGAGCAGTTTCCTCATTCGATTTGACATTTTCAACTACCACAATCATCTTTAGTCATATTATTATTAAAATTTGATGTATCTAATTCATGAGCATACACATTAGGTATATATGAAGTATTTATAGGAGCTTGATCACAAATGATTTCAGCATTGTTTGATTCTGAATTCTCATACTTGATATTGAGATAGTTTGACCCTTTCTTCATGAGATATGGATACACCAACCTTTTCTAATGCATGTTGTCTCATCCTTACTTTCTACAAAAAATTCATTCCTTTTGTTACTTAGCACATTTTCCAAGCTTACCGAAAGTTGATCAATGATTTCATTTACAGCCATATTGAAGTTGTTCATATACATAATTATTGTATTCTCAATTGTGGCCTTATCGACAGGGGCCATTTCATCATAAAGTGCAATGAACTTTGTTAGTGCATCATACTCTACAATTGCATTGATATTAGCTCCAAGTTGTAGATGCTCATGTTTAGATATTTTTGAAGGAGACTTCATTGTTTCTTCTTCAATTTCTTTTTCCATGGATATCTCTTCCTTTTGTTGTTTTGTAATCTTCTTCCTCCTCCTCAATACATAGGATTTCAATTCTTCTTCTCCATCTTCCTCATCATCATCCACATTATTGGAGTAAAATTTTCCCTTGATGCTTTCTATTTATGTCTTCACTTCTTTCTTTCAGTAGTCTTGATTTTTACCAGAACATTAGTAGCAACTCTTTTTTTTTCTAGGAGGTGCTTGAGTAGGTCCAGAAGTAGTGGTAGTGGTAGAAGAATATCAAATTTTCCTTCTAGACATTGGTTTAGTCATGGTGGATGGAGATGCTTCTGCAAAGCCCTCAAAGGTGCTTAATATATTTTTCAACGTAGATACCATCTTTCCCACATTCTTCTTTTCCTTTTCTTTTGCCCTCTCCTTGATTTGATTGTTGTTTATTTCATCATATTTTCCAAACCTTGCAATAGAAGGATCCTTAGGTTTACTAAGTAAAATATCAACATATGCAATCCATTTTTCTCTAAGAATCCCATAGGGCAGCCTTGTAATCCAAGAATTCCTTGGTTCAACTACTTCCATGTAATAATTGTATTTATCAACCATGAAAGTGATCTGATCCTCATACCTTTCTACAACTTGAGAGGGTATTCTATCCCTCCTTTATATTTCACTCTGGAAGGTTTTAAAGAAACCAATTTTTTTTGTGTTACATTGAGTGGTGTTCATAAAGCTATGCATATGATCCTTTATTTGATGTGCAATAGGAATATTATTTTTCCAGATCACATTCCTAAAAATAGGCATTTATTTCATGAAATAAAACATAGAGTAAATTATCAAAGTACCATACCAAAAGGTGTAGCGAGAATCCTTGGTTTTGTGCAGATTTTTTAATAGCTACTATCACAAGAGTTCACAGAGATCATAATCTTCTCCTTCCTTTACCATCTAATGAGAAATATAAATTATGGTTGCAGCAAAAGAGCCTTCTCTATTTGTGTAGTATATCTTGTATGCAATCCCTATTATTGCATATTGGACTCCTAGGTTGGATATTCCATTCATATTGAGTTCCCTTTTATCAAGTTTAGCTTTAGTAAGCCTCATAAATTCTTCATTTTTGATAGATTTTGGTGTTAGTACTGGTCCAGTGGAGCACGAACTAACCACAACACTGATAGCTTCCTTTGTAATTTGATAATGTTGATCAATCCAAAAGATATCCTCATGAATTTGGCTTAAAGAATATCTAAACCATTGATTTTCATAAAAAAAGTTATGAAAACCCTTCCATACATCCAATCATTTTAATTCCACATTCGCATAATCTATCTTGAGCTAAAATTTATCACCCAAGAGATGATTGAATCTAAAATATTCCATCTTCAAATGGTTGTATTCATTCAACTATGAATGCATGTAGATATGGATGTATTCAAAATGGATAACATAGATGAGAACATGAGAGAACACACCTTCCTTGTTGGTCATAGTTGATATATATGGATGTTTCTTGAATTTTTGCCTTGGTTTCTCCAACACATCAATTATAATAGGTGTAGCCATGATAGATCTTACCTCAACTAAGCAAAAGCCAAAGAAATAAATGTGAAATTTTGTCATTAGGGTTTGAAAAAAACTTTTTGAGAACTATCTTCACTACTTTACCTCTTTCACTCACTTGAAGTAGTTTGAGTGAAATCAATTTGACTCAAAAAGAACTAAATATGCATCCCACAAACTATAGTTGCTTTGTAATAAATGAATTTGATGTTTAGCACCTTTTTCGATCTGTGATATCATAGAGATGCATAATCCTTCAATAGTCTTCTACAAAAGGTGTATTTTCTCTAGAAATATGACCAAACAAAACCATATTACTATTTACCATTATGTTGAAGGATTTAGCATCTCATACATTTCAAGGGTTTGATAGGATCTACAATTGTGAATCCCCTTGGATCAATGCTCTTTCTCTTTAATTATTGGAGGACTCATATGTACCATGCTAAGGTGAAAATACATTCTTCATTTCACTCTCTTTCTTCTTCTACCAAACTTTGTTCATTTCCTTTTTTTGTTGACTAATGACATGCTTCTTCTAAGGAGAAAAATAACTTACACTCTTTCCCTTGCAGAATCTAGCAATGTGCCCTAGTTTATTGTAATTGTATCAAATGATATAGGTTTACAAAGAAAAATTGCTTCTTCTCTCATTAGATCTGCAATCAACAAACTTATAGAAAAACTTGTTGCATGTGTATTAGTATCCATAGAAGGATTGAGAGGTCAAAGAATTATTCCTTATTACCTTATTTTTGCATTCATCAGCTTTGTGGCCATTTTTTTGCAAGCATAGCACTAACCATGAAATTATTGAGTGTTCATATAATTGTACCTTAAAGTTTTGAAGGAGTTTTAACTAATTTTGCTTCTACATTCAACTACCTTATGACCAAATTTATTGCAAGCATAGCAGTTTCCATTGAACCTAGTAGGGGTAGATTGTTTAGGAACAAGCTTCTTGAAGTTATTTTTCTCTAGACAGGAATGAATACTTCTTCCTTTTTGTTATGATTTATCTTTGCATCTTTAGAGGATATTTACTTAGGATTTCTATGCAGGATTTCTCCTCCCTTGTCTTAAATTGTCCTTCAGCTTTGAAGTTATCATATAGATTTGTAGATGTATTGACCATAGGAGTTTTTCCTTTTCAAAACCAAATTCAAATTTCTCTTTTGAGGGTTTTTGAGAGTTAATTAACTCATCAAGAATTTCAAATCCTCCTCTCAATTTTAGACCTTTGTCAATTTTCTCTTTAGCCCTTTTGAAAATTTCTCCTTTTAGGGATATAATCTCTTCCTCAAGCTTTAAACATTCAACACTTTTTTTATTGAGCCTATTATTCAATAAATCCTCAATCCTATTGCCTTCTTCAACTTCAATTTTTAAATTTGATATCAAATAATCAAATCATTTGGATTTAATTTTACATTCACTTCCTCCTTTTATTTGAGATTCAATTTGCAAATCTCTTCCTTTGATTCTTTAGCTTTCACCTTCAATTTGTCAATTTGTCAATTGTTTCTTTTGAATTTTCTAGCATACACTCATATTTCAATTTTTGTAAGCTTGATTCATTCATATTTTCAAGAGAAGACCAAAGTTCTTCAAAATATACTTCACAATATTCTATATTGATATCCCAATCTTCAGGTTCCATTGATTCTAGATCTAGTTCTAGAATAAACATATCATTGATTTGTACACTATACCCCATGTGTTAAAGAGTAGGATCAATATTAGTTGTTAAGATTCTCAAGGCACTTGGCTTTGATATTAATTTTTGAACACAAATATGAGTTGAGAGGGGGCTGAATCAACATATATTAAAACTTGACAAATCTCATTTTTAGATTAAATACACATCACATAATTGAAAGGAACAAAAAAGAGAACATGCATCATATGAAGATGCCAAGATTTTTACATGGAAAACCTAGTGAGGGAAACAAAATGGTGAGGATTAACTCATAATATATGTAGCTCACTAGTAATAAGCATTACAATGTTTAAGGCACACTACCTATGGACTTGTAGACTAAGGTATACAACCTTATAGAAAGGAAAAAAGGACCTGATGAGACTCACTATCTCAAAGTAGGATACATAAAGAATATAATGAGAAAATTGATTATAAATTGCTTTGAGGAAGCATCTAACATATGCTGAAGTTGCAATCACTATTTCACACAATTTTCCCTTCACATTGATTTTAGACACTTCATCTCTTTCAATTTGCTCTGTCACTAATCATTATCAATAATCAACTCCACAAATAATTTAATCTTCTATATATATACTTTGCAACACTTTAAAAAAATTATTAAGTCAAATCCATGATGATCTTTAGAAGAAACTCTTGAATTAAAATCTCATTGGTCAGCTCCAATTATGTATAATATTTGAAAGAGAAAAAAATGTGGATTAGCACACATTATTATAGGATCCAAACACATATAAACATATTCTCCAAAAGAGGATTAAATAATCAGGATCAACCATTGAGAATGAAACAAGTCATGTTGGCTCAAATAGTATCAATACTATCAACATTGTCACTATTTGTCTTCACATAGTCAGGGAGATACCAAGATCATTATGCAGAATAATATGTAGACATTGTAGACCATGCACAATATTCATTCAAAATTTTCCTAAAGTATCTAATTATAATGTGTTGGTGCAAGAGGAGAAACCGACTAAAAGTAAAGGAACAGAGCATTCCAAACAATCTATAGCAAATTTTTATTTAAAAACTAATCTTGTAGACCACAAGAACACCTAAGGCCTACAAGGAATAAATCATACACCTTTTTGAACATATTACAAAGTCCGCATGCTGAATTCTATCTCACTAGAGGAATTCAAAGCATTCCAGTAATCTTTTAACATTATATTGCATAGATCGAAACATTGCTAGTTCTGAATCTTTTTGTGGAAGGTGTAAAGACTTGATTTCTTAGATATAATACCTTCAAAAACCAGACAACTTATCTCTTGAACCATAAGACAAGAGCTTACTTTTTGAAATGATGTGGACCAAAAATTCATGACTTTGTTATAGTGAATACACCGTTAATACCTTTTCCAGGCTTTTGCAACTTATCTCAATGGGTGGTACACCAATCGGGAATGATATTATTAGAGAAATCTAGGTAACATACTTGAAAAAGTGGACCAACAACCATATCACTCATACACACCAGTGATATCACCATTCATACATCTAACTATATTGTTGACTATATCTCTACACTTGCACTATCTCCAGAATATATACAAACTTCATCATACACGTCTGACATCAATGACAACACCTATTGTCAACATGCAAAACATGACTGTATTTCTAGAAAAATATCTCTTCCTTGAGTAACTAACCTCCAATATTCTAGATTAAAATTTTAGATTACTTATGTCCAATAGATGAAATCATGATATTAAAAGAATACTATAAGCAATCAGATTCATTATTCTCAAATTTCACTGATAATGATAACTCAAATATTATTACATTCACTATTCAACTAGAATTACTCCTCCTTAGACATCACTCCTCCTTAGACATCACTCCTTTGACATCAATGACAACCTATGTTCAACAATCTCCCCCTCTGTCATTGATGGAAAACAACAAAATCCATGTCACACAAAGAAAAATCTAATATAAAACCACATCACTTGAGTTATTTCTCACTTTATCTGATTTAACATTTTGAGGACCTATTTCTCCCCCTTTGACATCAATAAAAAAGATCAACAATCCGGGACTGAATTTCTATCACTTTGCACAATTTGGAACCTCATCTTCTAAATAAACCCCTTTGAGCCCATATCATGCTACTATTGAAAAAAATTCACAAGACCACCAAGTCTTCTTGTGGTAGGGAGTTAAAACTCCCCTTGAACTTATAGACACTGAAAAATGACCTAGGCCTGCAAACACCATTTTGGGCATTGATTTCCTTTCTTCCCCGCATAATTGGATAATTCTAATTATTTGATTATTTTCTAAACTCACATTCTTCTATTAAGTAAATAATTTTAATTATTTAATTAATTTATTTCTCCTTATTTATTCTTCCTTCGATTAATTAAATAAATTAATATTTAATTACGTCGCTAATGTCCCCTTTCCTCGCTATAATTAAATAAACTCCTATTTATTTAATAATTCATTCTTTATTCCTTCCTTCTATAGTTAAATAATTATTTTAATGATTTAGCTATTCGTTTAATCTTTTTTCTGCATTATTAAATAATTAATTTAATTATTTAATAAGTTATCCATTTTCCTCCATTTTTAATTAAATGGTTTCTTTAATCATTTTAATTAAAATCCCATTTTCCCCCTTCTACAATTAAATAACCACTTTCATTATTTATTTTTTCACATTCCCTCTCAAATTAAATCATCTCATGATTATTTAATTGTCTTGATTTCCCTCCAATTCCTCTTTTGAATCTGAACCCTTAGTCATGTTACATTCTTCTTTTAATCTCTACCGTCCATCCTTAACAAGCCCTATTTTGACCCTAACCCTACCTCTTCATTTTGCAACAAACCTTGTTTGTTGATCTTCACATCATGTTAGATTTTGATCTTGACCATACATTAAAATGGATTTTCTCTAAAAGAGATTTGTCTCCATCATTCTAACCTTACAACCATAATCTCCGACATTCTTCCTATCACTATCAATTGACTAAGAACTTTCTTACAACAAAATCTAAGGGAAAGCTTGCATATACAAAAAAAATGGAGGAGATGTAAGAAAGATGATTCAACTGTAGCATGAAAATTTTTGTATATTTCTTTGTTATTTTCTTTCCAATTACTAGTGATTTCTTGTTTGTATTTGGGTATTTTGGGTTTGGATTTTAAATAGTTGTGGTTGCTACTATTTATCTTTACCTTTACATTTGATTTTAACCTTGTCCTACATTGGTGAACCTGATGTAGAATACTAACCCTATTGATTAACATTCTTTGTTTGTAAGTTTTTGGTATTTTTTGTTGAAGTGAGAAACCAAAGATCTCCAATCTACAACACCACATAACCTCCACAAGAGATAGAGAGAAGCAACAATGGAAGATTTTTTCCACCAAACAATAATTTCAATATGATACAATGATCAATATGATATGCAAAAGAATATAATACAAAATATGCTAGAGATGAATTGCTTATAAAGGCAAGGATGAGAGATAGGATAGGACAAGATCATGACAAGTGTCTTAATCCTATCACATGAAACAACTAACTCATAACTACCTAGGAAAGTGTAAAGTCTAGATAAGACAACTAAGACTTCTAGAAAGAATCTTTTATCCTAAGTAAATTTAACATGTGAACTAAGTCACCTAAGTCCCTAGTAAATAAATTAACTAGGTACAAGACTTATTCACACCAACACCCTCCCCCTTAAGTGCAACTGAGGGAGGAAAAAACCAATGCAAAAAAGAAAAAGATGGGTCCCGACAACAAAGCCCAATGAGGTGCCAATGTACAAAACAAAAAACTCTCACAAGTAGAGAAAAGGAGAAAAACCTTGTGGGAGAAACATTTTCTCCAAAAGAGAGAAAAAGCAGAAAAGAAACTGAAAATTGAAGAAGGAAGGAGGAATCCTCAATACCACCCAAGGACAACTTTTATCACCCCAAGAATCGATCACAACTGAAGATAATGAGGTGATACCAAATTTTAAGTGAAGATGTCTGCAACCTACTGATCTGTAGGAAAATACTCCAAAATGAGAACACCATCCTAGATGAGCTACCTGATGAAGTGAATGTGAATCTCAATATGCTTAGTACACAAATGCTCCACTCGATTGTGATAGATATAGATGGCACTCTGATTGTCGCACCAAATATTTGTGAGTTGAGTGGAAGGGAATCCAAACTTAGTCATCAATTGATGAAGCCAAAAAACCTTTTGACCAACCAAAATTACACCTCGATACTCAGCTTTTGTTGATGATAATACAATAGTAATATTCTTCCTACATGACCATGCAATCAGACTAGAACAAAGGAAAAAGACAAAGTAAGAAGTAGACTTCTAATTATTGACATCACTAGCCAAATTTGAGTTAATGAAGCCCACTATCTGAGGTGCACCTAATGTGTAATGAATGATGAAGTGAGTAGTGCCCTGACTGTATGTCAAGATACATTTGGCAGCTTTCTAATGACTCTCATGAGGCTCTTGTGAGAAGTGAGAGACAAGTCCAACCATAAAGAAAATATCAGGATGACTATGTTTCAATTACAAAAGAATGCCAACCAACTACTGATACAAGGTAGGATCAATTGTCGGAGAAGTGCAACTGATAGATAATACAACACTTGACTGGAATGGAGTAGGAGTAGGCTTACAATAAGCCACGCCAAATACCTGAAGTAAATCAAGAGAATAATTTTGCTAGAAAATGAAGATCCCCTTAGAATTCTGATGAACTTGAAGACCAAGGAAGTAATGCAAAAGTCCAAGGTCAATAATATCAAATCACTCCATCAATGCCCACTATTTACTCTAAATAATGGAAGTAGAACTCCCTATGAGAATCAAATCATCAACATAGAGCACAAGTATGAGTATATCCTCTCTATGTCTCTAAGTATAAACTATGGGATTAGAATTGAAATGAGTGTAGCTAAAAGAAGAAAGAAACTATCCATCTTCTCATACCAATCCCAAGGAGGCTGTTTGAGACCATACAAAGAACATCAAAGCCAAAAAACAAGTGAAGAGTCCTGCACAAAACTTGGTCACTGCTCCATATAGATCTCCTCATGAAGATCCCCATGTAATAAGATTCTCTTCACATCCA
Organism: Sequoiadendron giganteum; assembly: GCA_007115665.2. NCBI lineage: Eukaryota > Viridiplantae > Streptophyta > Pinopsida > Cupressales > Cupressaceae > Sequoiadendron > Sequoiadendron giganteum. Next base: position 344,860,141 of record CM021103.1, on the reverse strand, counting down.
TCTGATACACTGAACATCCTTGTGATGCAGCTATAGCAAGGAAAAGGAAAATGGAATCCATCCTAGCAACAAGAGGAAAGGTCTTAGAATAGTGAACTCCTTCAACCTAAGAAAACCCCTTTGCTACAAGATGAGCCTTGTACTTGTCAATGGAAACATTTGCTGCATACTTGGTACGATACACCTACTTGCAATGAACCAAATTTATTCCTTTAGGAAGAGGCACGAGATCCCAAGTATGATTCTTCATCAAAGAATAATACTCATCATCCATAGCAGTATTCCACTCTAGAATACCTGAAGCATCTAAAAACTTCTAAGGATCATTTGAAATAGCATGACTCAAAATATTGATTCCCGAAGTATGAGAACAAGTGTGGCAAGTGTCTGTGGGATCATGGACAAGAGGACCAACCTCCTCAAGAGTAACTCAAGCCCATTGTGGCCTAGTGGGTGAATTAGGAGGAGGTGGATCAAGAACATCACCAAAATCTTCCTCAAGTAAAAAAACATCATCAATTGATTGAATGAGTTGTTATGAAGAATAATTAAAAGGAGGATATGTCTATGTGAAGGACTCAAAAAATTGAACATCATGTCATAAATGAACCTCTTGTGTGTCAGGATCAAAAAATTTTTATTCCTTCACATCCCCACAATAGCCAAAAAAGATGTAATGCTGACTCTTATTGTCCATTGATTTACTCCAACCATCCAAAATGAATGCCCAAGCCTCACTAGCAAATACTCTAAAGAAGGATACATTAGGATTTTGATGAGACCAAGCCTCCTCGAGACTCATATTCTGCACTACCTTGTGGGGCATACAGTTTTGAATATAGTTGGTGCAATTGATAGCTTCATCCCAAAATGCTGGAGCCATGGACCTAGACTGAATCATACAATTGGCCATCTCCCTAAGAGTCTGGTTATTTCTCTCCACCACACCATTCTATTGAGGAGAGTAAGGAATTGTGCTGATGAAGAATACCATGCTCACGGAAAAAATACTGAAATTCTTGATTGACATACTCCCCCCATTGTATATGTGTATCTATCAAAGAGAAAAACTTGACCACTTCTCCACAAATGTTTTGAAGGTCTTGAAGTTGGTGAGAACTTCACTCTTGAGCTTCAAAAAATAGACCCATGTCCATTGGGAAAGATCACCAATGAATGTGAGCACATTCTGAGCCCCTAAAAAAGGAGTTGGGAATGACATGAGATCACTATGGACCAACTCAAGGGGTGTGGTTGCACCTGTAGCTTGACCCTTAGGAAAAGGATCTTGACGTTGCTTTCCAAGAACACAACCTTGAAAAACATCATCTATATAAGAGATTTTTAGAAGACCGACCACTAAGTTATGTACTTGCATCTGCTGAAGATATCTATAGTTCAAGTGCTCAAAGCTTGCTCATTGAATCAACATGAACCCAATGAAGACTCAAAGCCATCAAATCGATACAAATGGTTCTCATGATCAACTATCCCTTTAGCAACCACCTTCTCAAGATTCTGCAACTCTTTGATAGTCACATTTCATGGAGTAAACTCAACTGACTTCCCATCTCCAAAATGATAAATCTGATATATAGTAAGTAGATTCATTGAAATATCAAGAACAAGAAGAACATCCTCAATGCACCCATCTAGCATCTGAATGGAGCCTATCCCCAAAACTGAAATCTATGAAGAGTTCGCAACTAGAATCTGAGAATTAGAAGTGTAAACAATGGAATCAAGAAGATCACGTGAATTGGTCATGTGATGTGAAGAACCTGAATCAAGAATCCAATTATCTGAAGATGAATTAATGGCTTGTGTTGAAATATATTATCCTTTGTCCATGGAAGAAGGCTTAGACACTAAAATTTTGTGCTTCTTCATAGCTTCCTCCAAGGCCTATTGTATCTTGAAATAAGCTACATCATGCCCATTTTTTCCACAAAATGAACAAGGATCTCCTTTCTTTTTATTGGACTTGGAAGAAGAATCTCCAGAGGTAGAAGAAGAAGGAGATGGAATGGACTTCTGATTGTTCTTCGACTTTAGTTTGGAGGGATTATCACTACCTGAAGATGATTCTATCTTGGGTTTTTTCTTATTCTTTCGTTAACCCTTTGATGATTGAGCCATTAGAGCATGATTCTTAGAAATAGGTAGTGCATCTAACTAAATCAATTTGGCCTCCTCCCTACTAAGTCTCTCATAAAACAACTCAAATGAGGTCATTTTGTAATATTTCCCCATGGAATCCATTGTTGAATAGAAAGTAGAATAAATCACTTGATAAGGGCCTCTTAACTTAGATAGAATCAACAAGATACATTCATCACTAGATATATCACGCCCACATCCTTTCAATTGTGACAAAATCAACTTGAATTATGTAAGAAAGTCATGAATTGAAGGAAATGCATCCGGAGAGAGTGATTGTAGATCTGCTTGAAGCTACAAGACTCTGTAATGATTCATTTTATCATAAAATTCTTTAAGTTTATCCCAAACATTCTTAGGTGTTTTACACTTCGAAATATGAAACAACAAGTTATCAAATACATGTAAGCCAGTGAACCCTTTTGCTTCATCCATTTTATATCTATGGAAAAAAAAATCACAATCCCTTGTGAAATTAGATTGTTCTACATCTAACATTGGTCATAGACCCTTAGATTGTAACAATTGAGTCATTTTTAGCTTCCATGTATGATAATTGTGTGGAGTGAGTGGTTCAATTTTCCCTACATCCACCATGAAAACCAAAAGAAAGAAGACAATGTGGCACTTAAATTGTACCTTTTATGCCCCAAGAATGTATTAAAACTGATTTTACAACCCCCTCAAAAATTACAATGAAGAAATTTCCAATTTGTACAAGTGACAAGCTCAAATCAACTGTTTATAACACACGGTGATTTTTACAATTTTTAGGAAAAATAAATTGCTAAAACTGAAAAACAACGTTACAAGCAGATTCCTTGTGATTTTATGATCAACTTCAAAAAAGCATTTTCCAAATTTCAACTTCATATGCAAAAATTATGGCAATTACAAGCAATAAATGCACCTATATCTTTGGGTTGGAAAAACTAGAAAAAAATGTCAAAATATGGAAAAATAACCTACACCATTATGAAGTTTGTTGAACCAAATTTCTGATGATATCTTGTTTTCAAAAATCTAATATTGTGGCAAAAAGTTATACAAAAATGAAAAAAAGGCCTAGAAGAGGCACTTCCAAGGTTAACTAGGTGCAAAATTAAGCCCCTAGTGGGTTGGCCCTTGGTTCCCCACATGACCATGCACTGGGTTGTGAGAAAACTCTAGTGATTAATAAACTACTAGTAGGTTGAGTTTCACCTGGTCACATGTGGCAGTTTCTGGCAATCGCGGTTTGCGGTTGGTGGTTTATGGCAACCATTGAGAGTTAACGGTTCTCGGGCAGTTTTAAGTTGGCGGTTAAGGAGGTGAAGTTGTTGGTGGCTTATCAAAGAAATTCATGTGGTTAACAATAGTTGGTGGCTACTTATTAAATTCGCAGGGCCCTCTAAAAGATTCGCAAACTTTATAGTCTACAACGTACGAATAAAAATCCGAAACCCCCTTTTTTGATCAGCGCTTAAAGTGCTTCAAAAAATAAAAATTATTTTAAGAAAAAACTATAATAATACCACCCAAAAAAATAAAATAGCCCAAAGATAATATTAGAACTGTAGATTTTTTTTAATAATGAAGATCGTACCTTCATAGGTTGGGAGTCGTACAACCCTTCAACCAAGCAATTTTTGCCCCAAATTCAACTTTTTCCAAATATAGTAAAATTATATACCAAAATTCTCGCAAATGGCCACCCGAATGCAATAACAAGCTTATTTTTGGCCAAAAATGCTCCTATAAAAAGTTGTTCACTAGATTTGAGCTTCAAACCCTTGTTTTACAAAGTTGCAAATGAAGACCAAATTGAGTGAACCAAAACCCAAATCTAACTTTCTTGAGCCTCCCGGATGCAATGGAACAACCTAAAATACTACCACTATAGCCTTAAGTACTAAAATAACTAGATCTCACCAAAATGCATACCTGTTGTAGACACCAAAAATTGGTCTAGGCCTGCGAGTATCACTTTCGACATAATTTTCTATTATCCATGGTCATGATTAAATAATGTTAATTATTTAATTACCTTTCTAATACATCTTTCCTCTATTTAATTAAATACCCCTTTTAATTAATTCACTAATTCATTAATGACCTTTATTCAAATTGATTAATTAAATAAATCATATTTATTTAATTATGTCGCTAACTAATTAATTCTTCTTTCTATAATTAAATATTTATTATTTAATTATTCAATTTAACCTTTTCAACTATAATTAAATATTTATTATTTAATTATTCAATTCCACCTTTTCAACAGTCAATTAAATAAATTACATTATTTATTTAATTAAATCTTTCATTTTTTAATGTTGAATTAAATTAACATTTAATTCATTATTTAATTGTTTGTGTCACATTCTTCTATCGTTCAGTTGACTAATCATTCACTCACCTTCTGACTTGAGATCTATTTTAAATCCACCAGTTATCTCCAGGTTCGGTATCTGATCATCTCTATGAGAAGACTCTCTGTCACAATTAGTCAGTTAACTAGTTCTAACTCATATGCATGAAAGCGTTTATTAATTAAATATATTTATTTAATTAATTAATTCATGTATGCATTGAAATTCTTTATTCTTCGAGTTCTAACTTTGTCTTTGTCATTCAAAGTCTATTTCTTCTATTTTTGAAGACTCTTAATTGAAGATTAAATTGTTTATTTAATCTGGAACTCGTGTTCTTTTTAATTTCGAACAGTCTTGACACAAGATTAAGTTATCTTTCTAATTTAATCTTTATCCTGTAGACTTTTCTAACTCATGTTTTAACTGACATAGAACTCACATCGCATGAAATTCATCAATCTCATCCGTTGATCTCCCTTTGAATTTGAGTCGATCGTTCAAAAACCCAAAATCTATAAAATGGCCTATTATTATCATTATTCCTCCTCCTGAAATCAATACACTTTTGAGAAGAAACTTATCTTTGATATTTTTCTTAGAAATTTAACAAGGTTATGCTTGCATCAATACTAAAAATCTGAGGGAAAGAATACTGATACAGCAAAATGGAGAAGGGCAATCGAGATAATTTGAAGGAGTGGACACATATTCGATGAGATATTTTCAATTACTTGTTTAGTTTATTCATGTTCATTTACTTCGTTCTTTATTGTTTTGATTTAAATTATTTGCTAGATTAGACTTGATCGTTTTAATTTGTGCAGCTAATAGCATTAATCTCCATAAAATCTACGTTACATTTGGTGAACTCGACATGAATCATGCTTCAAATTCGCGCAATACTTTATGATTTTCCGTCTTTTATTTTGTAGGTTATCATACAACACACCACATCCACTCAAATAAATGACGCATCTGTATTCATGAACATCTGCTACATTCCGCGATGCATCTATTATTCTGCACTGCATTCGCCTGTCAACAATTCGCACCGCGTTCGACTGTCAACACGAACCGTATCCGCCTATCAACAGTGCTCCGCATCTACCTAGTAAATAAAAAATTTCACTATTTTTTTTACTAACTTCCATACATTCCCGTTTTCATTTTTCGTTTTTCGTGTTATTTCATTTTTCTCTAATGTTTGTTTATAGCTGTGTTAAGGTGGATTAACTTAGTTTTTGTAGGACGAAGCATAGAAGACCAAATAAAACCATAAACCAATATTTTCGATAGGATGAAAGCCGAAGACATAAAATGAACTACTGATCAGTTTGCATGCAGGACCTAATGACTTTGTTAATTTTATTTGGAAAGCTGTATGTTTGGTAGTTTAGAAAATTGTCGTTTGGGCTTAAAAAATTAACCAATGTCTTTTGTGTCTACAATTGTTTAGCTTAGAACCCGATTCGGTATATAGAAGTATCCTCTCCCCTTGCACATTCATGTGATCCAAAATGATTACTGACTCTAGAACTTGGGCTTGTCTTGGTGTAAAAAAGTACTCACCCCAAGACGACTCAAAACCGGTTACGCGCTTATCACCAGTGACTCCCAACTAGTATACAAATTTTAATACTCGAGGAAAACTCAGTATTACGAGGATCCCAGCAAACCAACACTTGACTCCCCAGTACCCTTGTGGTATCTTAAAACCTACAAAGCCTAACGTTTGCAGAACTAGGATGATATTTCCTCTTGCATGGCTCATCTGAATGGGTGCCTGAATTAGAAAGCCAAATAGTTGTAGTTTGCCAAAAACCTTTCTATTTACTAGTGCAACATGTTTGGACCTGTGAAGCCGTCTTACATATTTATGGTTCATGTGTGGAGATGAGATGTATGCCATGGGAGTTTCATGGGTACAGTAGCTTGGTTGCCCCGTACAAGTGAGTTCCGTGGAGGGGAGCTAGAGGGGTCAAGCTACTAGTCATCCGCCTTGAATATGCGTAGTTGGATTTATCCAAGTAAGAACTCAACAAGTATTGTCCAAAAAGCCTAGGTTGTAAATGTTCTCTAGTTTTAACAGATCTATCACTACAAAACTGAAAACACATTTTTTTATGTGATTGTTTTTGTTGTATTCGTCAAAACACTTGATCATCAAACAGAGTTAGTCAAAAAATCATCTTTAGAAAAAACACAACTATCAAATTGAGTCACAACTATCATTTTTAACACCAGATATGTCCTGGCAAGTCACAATTGTTAGGGTAAACGCCACATGTGTCTGTTAACAAAGTCCACTTTTACACAATTTAGATATTATGAGCCAGAACTGTCAAAATTTGAGTCGCATGTGTATATGCAAGCCTCATCTGTCAAATGGAAAACCGCATGTGTCTATCAACAAGTTAAGGTTCAAAGTCTATATTTTGAGTCGCAACTGTTACTGTGAGTTGCATCTATCAAAATTTAAACCGCATCTATCACAAGTCAAAATTGCCAGTCAACATTTGAAACCTGTTTTTAGTCAAATCACCGCATCTGCAATTGAAAACGCATCTATCAAATATTGAACCACATTTGACTTTCAACAGAAAACTGAGAAAACTGCAAATCGAGTCCAAAAGCATAAATGTCATTTTCGCTTTTGTATCTTAAGATCAACCTTGGACAGAAACTAGAATTATTTTTCTCAAAAACCTTGCATCATTAGGTGTCATATACGTCTTAGTCATAGTCATCTTAAGCTGCATGTGTATAGATACTTCGAAATTCCATATCATAGAATAGGTAACTTTCCTCGTCATTGGATACGTTCATGTTCCGATTTGTCAGAATCATTGAACCTAGTCACTTTAGTCCTATTTGTGAATATTTCCAGCTCAATAGTGTAGTTTGGGAAATTCACCTTGTCAACTATCTTTTTCCTACAATCAGGTTCCTTGGTCAAAATAAATCATTGCATGCATTTATTCCATAGGTGGTAGGTTATACCCATTTTTAGAATCATCTACCATCATAGTCTACTTGATATTTTGCATATTGTCCATCCTACCATACGTCATCTTTATATACATCATTTTAGAAATCATTTCAGCAACATTGTTTATTGTCAAAAAATCCAAAAAACATAGCAATATGATATATAAGTTTTTAGACATAGTCTACATTACCCCATTTTGAGCAAATTTTCATGGTCGAAACAAGGTCTCAAAAGAAACAAAAAGCAATGTCGGACTGTAACGAATTTTTCAATCCTTTCGCAAATCAACCATCAGGGAAAGAAAGACCACACAAACCTTTGCTTGAAAAAAATGTCACTAGAGACACACATGGATAAATTTATATTGAAGACATAGATGTCATTGTACAAGATCCTGAATTTGCATCCTTTATGGATGAGTGTTTGGAAAATGATCCCTAATGATATCTAGCAAAGTTGCTAGTAGGAGGTACCACACTACCACTAGGATTTGACATTTATACTTTGCAAACACCATCTATTCAACCAATACAAACTATGACATCAAGTGTGTCTATTCCCCAAATTACCACAGCAATATCAACTAGCATACGAAATCAAACATCGTCAATTGTAAGCAAAATCCCTTTCAACATAACACAAGGTTTACAATTTACTACGGGAGCAACTTCATCAAACCCCTTTGGCACCAACACTACTGCTAAGAGATCTAAAGTTGGCATGAATATTCCTATACCAAACCAGAACATTCAGATAGGAAATATTCCCAATCCAAATCAGAACATTCAGACAGTAAATATTCCTAATCCAAATTAGAACATTCAGACAGGAAATATTCCTAATCCAAATCTAAACATTCAAACAAGAAATATCTCCAATCCAAATCAGAACATTATAACGGGATATATTCCCTCGCCAAATCACAACCCATCACAGAACATGGCATTTCATAATACCTACATTGATCCAAACAATGCAAACAACATGTCATTGACACAAGTAGATGTTCTTCAAAACCGAATGCAAATGCTTAAACAACAAATGGACAACATGTCTATGTCAGGAAAATGAACTATCTCAGCACAAGATCTATGTCCATGTCCATCTGACAAAGTGCTTTATATGACACCCTTCCCCCATGGCTACATTATACCGAATTTTCCTAGGTTTAATGGGAGGAAGAATACTTTGGAACACATTAGAGAATTCTCAATGGAATGCATGGACATATCATATGACCCCACATACTTGATGAGACTATTTCCGCGAACCCTTATTGGGATAGCATTGGAATGGTTTTCTAAATTACCATATGGCATATGATCCTAGGGTGAATTAGCTGAGGTTTTTCAAACACTTTGCATTTAACATAGACAATGAATTAATAATAGAAACCTTGTGCCACACAACATAAGAAGATGGTGAAACTTTCACCACTTTATTCTAGAGATGGAGAAGTCTAGCTAGCAGATGTCTAGTTGAAATACCAGAAAAATAGGTCACGATATTCCTTGAAAACATCAATCCAAAATTAAGAGGTGACATAAGGGTACATTGTTGTACTTAATTTCTAGACTTGGTACAAAAGGGCATCATCCTTGAAAAAGGCCTTATTAACAAAGGAGAAATAAAAGTACCAGGAAAAAACCTAGTTTTCCAATATCAAAATGCGCCCAATGATAGAAACAAATTCTGGTCTAGAAACAAAAATGTTACAAATGACGGCATTGTTGATGCTAAAACCATACATACGGGACCAGTTATCAAACTTAGAGGTTACAACCCCAATCAAGACATGACAAATAGTCCAAATCAAATAGCTAATTATGTCCAAAATTCACAACAACAATGACCACAAAGGAGATTTCCTACATGTGAATTTATCCCTTTAGCGCAACCAATCGAGACAATTTTCAAAGACTTGATTAAACATAATCTCATTAAACCTTTGGAACCAAGAGAGTATGATCCTGGATAGTTTAAAACTTCATGGTGGGATGATAATGCCTATTGTGACTATCATTGAACAAAAGGAAACAACCTACAACAATGTCGGCAACTGAAGAATATTATACAAGATTTTGTTGAAAAAGGAACCATAGAGGTCAATGGGCAGAAAAATACAAAGAACAATGATCATAAGGTCTTCACAAACCCATTATATGACCACATGAAAGGAAAGGCCTCCAATTTAGGAACCAAGAATACTCCATCAACCAATTATTCCAATACCAAGTATGACTATCATAAAGGAAAGATCACAAATCACCTCCGAGTTGCAAATGAAAACGTCAATACCATCATCATTAAGAAGCATCCAGAATGTGTTGTAAACATGCACAGAACAAAGATAACTATCCTGGGTCCTTCTTCTAAGCCACCTACACATTCTTCCAAGTCTAAGTAGAATATCCTTGATCAACTGAGCAAAACCCCCGCACAAATATCCATTTTGGAACTATTGACTTTATCACCTGAGCATCGAGCCATTCTTGACAAAGCTTTACAAAACATGACTGTTCCTACAGCATTAGATGTCAATTATTTTGAAGAAATGGTGGGATATTTGACCAACTCACATCATGCCACATTTTCCAAACAAGACTACTCAATTGAAAAGTTTGATCATAATGACCTATTACATCTTGAAGTCCTAGTCCATCAAACCAAAGTCAGATGAGTCTTGGTAGACGGAGGAGCAGGTTTGAACCTGTGTACCCTAGAATTGGTTAAGGTGTTAGGATTCTCAAAAGAATGCATAGACACCTCTAAGAGTATAGTCATCAAGGCTTACGATGATGAGGAAAGATCATCCAAAGGAGTTGTCACACTCCCTATTAGAATTGACCCAACAATTATGTACACTAGCTTCCAAGTCTTGGATCTCACCCTTTCGTATAACCTATTGTTAGGTAGACCTTGGATACATGCAATGAAAGTTGTACCTTCAACATATCACCAATGTCTTAAATTCCTATATAATGGCACCGAGATCATGATTGATGGTGATCCAGATCCTTTTCAATATTGTACAAGCCTAAGGGAAATTCCACAACGATAGGTACCTGTTAATCAAGAAGCTTCATCATCCAGTTTATCCCTATTCATTGATCCATCACATCTTACCAAGTCCATTTCATTCAAACCACCATCATCCACTCCTAAGGTCGAGATCCAAGACAAGGGTTGTAGAGAATATTACATGAAGGCATCCTACTGTGTCATTCAACTAGTTCCACCTAAGGCATATGGCTTACCTATGGCAGATAGAAGATAGTGAGTAGTCACATTTCATGTTCCCCCTACAATGACATTGACCAAATGGGGAGAGTTAAGTGAATAAATTGTGGATCAAGGTGATATTACTAGGAAGACAATGAATACCCCTCTCCATCTATTCAAATAGCTAAGTATCAATATGTAAAATGCCTTAAGATAATGCAAAGCGCAGGCTATGATGAGCACAGTGGGTTAGGACTACATCAAAATGGAAGGATGAAACCGATCACTATCTCACCACGACCAAAATACCTAGGGCTAGGGTTTTAACCGCTTAAAATTGGTTTTCCTAGTACTTCGTCACCATTTCAAGAGGAAGTGAGTGCTTCTGCAGACATCAAGATATCTCATGAACCACTTCCCCCAGTTTATGATGAATCTCCCAAATCAAGTGATTGTGAATGGGATTCCCTTTCCTCTACTAGTACCATGAACATAGATACTCTATTTGGAGAATTGGACCTAATGATAAAACCCCTATCAAAACCATCTAGTCCCCGTCATAGGAAGCACTTGTCCAAATAAGAATGGCATAAGCACTATTATTGGGAAACCCTTGAATATGCATCTTGGGTACCTAACAAGCCATCTTCTAATGACTCAGCCCTTATAATATTCCCACATCAAAGTTTACCTACCCATAGGAAAAAAAACAAGGAGTTAGTCCAAAACTTCTGTGACCATGTCAACCATTCTATATTCACCTTGTCGGCTTCCACCTTTGATAAGTTCGATGATGAAATGCCTCATATCCTGAACTTATCGACTAGGATCAACAAGGTACACCCATCATAGACACATTCAAGAATGATGAAGCAATAGTTGAGTTCATGGGACTTCGAGAAAGCATTCCTAGAGGGGATCATAAAGCTAGTTTTACCATAGACTTGGATGAAAAAGCATATTTTGGGGAATCTATTTACACCTCTAGTTGCAAAAATGAAAATAAAAAGAAAAAATATGAAAATGAGAAAAATGATGAGTCCCTAGGTGAAAATCGAAAGGTGCCTTTGGACAAAGAAATAGTCAAAATAAAGGATGTATCCGAGGGAGAAAACCTCTCTGAGGAATCCAAAGATAGAGGTTTAAATATTCTCCCTGTTGAATAGGAAAAGTCACCAATGCTAGTAGAAGAGTCTATTGAAGTCAACATAAACACAAAAGAAAACCCTCAGAACATATACTTTGCAGCATCATTGATGGAGATAGAACAACCTGAGTTTAAGGACTTCTTCGCAAAGAGATAGATAAAATTTGCATGGTCATATGCTAACATGCCTGGGCTAGATCCAGACCTTATATTGTACCATCTACCATTACAGCTAGGTATTAAGCTAGTCAAACAAAAGTTAAGGAAAATGCATCCACAAATTTCTCTACTAGTCAAAGGAGAACTTAAGAAACTCTTGGATGTCGGATTTATAAGAACCATAGACTATGCAGACTGGATTTAAAGTCTTGTACCAGTGACTAAACCAACTGGGGGCATTCACATTTGCACAAACTTTAGAGACATCAACAAGGCATGTCCTGAAGATGACTTCCCTTTGTCGAACATAGACATGAAAGTAGATCTTACAACAGGATACAAGATGCTATCCCTCATGGATGGTTTCTCTAGATATAACCAAATCAAAATCGCAGTTGAAGACCAACACAAGACAACTTTCACGTGTCCATGGGGCACATACTATTGAAATGTTATGACTTTTGGGCTTAAGAATGCAAGAGCTACCTATCAATGGGAAATGAGTATGATTTTCCATGACTCTATACATATTCTCATGGAAGATTATATAGATGAAATTATAGCTAAATCAGAGACAAGGGAAGATCATTTGAAGGTTCTAGACAAGATATTCCAGAGGCTAGAAAATTACAACATCAAGCTAGATCCGAAGAAATGTGTCTTTGGAGTGAAATCAGGGAAACTTCCAGGGTATATCATTTCCAAAAGAGGCATTGAAGTAGATCCAGAGAAGGTAAGAGCTATCATAGAAATGCCTCCTCCAGTCATCATTGGTCAACTAAGAACACTATAGGGAAGATTATAGTCCATCAAGCATTTCATTGTACAACTGGCAGACAAAATACACCCATTTCAACATCTACTCAAGAAAGGAGTACCATTTGTGTGAACACTAAATTTTAGGAAGCTTTCCAAAAAATCAAGGATTATCTGCTAACTCCACCTGTCTTAATGCCATCTACAGATGGAAAATCATTGATACTATACATTTCAGCAACTTAGTCGATATTAGGATATCTTCTCGCACAAAAATGATGATCAAGGTCATGAAAGAGAAGTCTATTACATTATTCGTACCTTGGTGGGATATGAATTAAATTAAAGCAACATAGAATGTGCCTATCTTGCGGTATTATTTGCTACTCAAAAACTTTGGCACTATATGCTCAATTGCCAAACAATGTTGGTTGCAAAGATTGATCCCCTTAAGTATCTGCTAAGTAAAGGAACATTAATAGGCTGATTGGCTAAATGGGTTATGATACTTAGCAAGTATGACATCCAATATGTAGAAAGGAAGGCTATAATAGGACAGGTGATTGCAAATCAGTTAGCTGATGCACCCATGAATGAAGACCATTCTTTAGTGGCGGATTTTCCTAATGAATTTATCTTCAACATTCACACTAGAACCAAATGGAAATTATACTTTGACGGATCACATAAAAATCGTGGTTCAGGAGCAGGTATCCTATTTGTTACACCTCAGGACGATACTATTCCTAAATCATTTAGGATTGCTTTCCCTTGTACCAACAAAATATCAAAGTATGAAGCCTTAGTGACAAGATTAAAAATGGAAGCCCAGTGGAAGATAAAGAGTCTACATGTTTTTGGCGATTCCCAGCTTGTAGTTTAGCAAGTAAATGATTATTATGAGACTAAGGATGAGAAAATTCCCCCCTACAAGCGCATGGTTGATAGTTTCAAGCAGTACTTTGATGACATTACTTTTTAACAAATACCATGTATTCAAAATAGGGCTGTAGATGCTATGGCAACCATGGGTTCCTTATTGGATATTCCAAGCAACATGCCTAAGTTTGAGTTTTTGGTTGAATAATTGTTGGTCCCCGATTCTGTGATGGTGTGTAAAATTGTTGGTCCTACTTCCCCTTGGTATAAAGACATATTCAACTATCTAACTGACCAAACCTTACCAATAAACCTATCAAATAACCAACACCAGACCTTTATCCATAAGTCAGCTAAGTACACCATCATTGGAGATACCCTGTATAGACGTACCTTAGATAACACCCTTCTGAGATTTTGAAGAAGCACAAACAACTTTGTGAGTGGTGCACGAGGGTATATGCGGATCCCATTTGAGTGGTCCTACTTTAGCCCATACATTTATGAGATTAGCTTATTATTAGCCTACAATGGAAAAAGACTCATATATCTTTGTAAAGAAATGTAGACAGTGTCAGATATATGGAGATTTGATAAGAGCACCAGCACAGGAGCTTCGTTCGATTACATCACCATGGCCCTTTTCCCAATGGGGACTTGAACTCATAGGTAAGATACACCCTCCATCATCCAATGGTCATAAATTCATCATAACCACCAATGAATACTTCACCAAATGGATTGAAGCTATTCCCATGACCTACATCACCGGCACGCAAATATCCAAGTTTATCCTAAACTATATCATTTTTCGGTATGGTGTAACCCAATCCATAATCACAAACAATGGCCTCCCATTCAAAAACCAGTAAGTACACCATCTATGTAAAGAGTTCCATATCAAACATCATTTTTCCACCCTGTATTACTCACAAGGTAATGGCCAAGCCGAGGCATCTAATAAAACCATTGTTAGAATCCTAAAGAAGACTGTCAATGATGTTGGTCGTGACTGGCACCTACAACTTAATCCTACCTTATGGTCTTACCACACAAGCATCTGTACTCCCACTGGCACCACTCCATACTCCCTCATATTTAGATCCGAAGCTATCTTACCTATTGAGGTTGAAATTCCTTCCCTGAGGGTATCCTTGAAAGGTCACATTGATGATGAAGAATACCATGTATCTAGGTTACAAGAACTAGAATTACTGGATGGATGAAGACAAAAAGCACTAGACCATTTGCAAGCATATCAGAATCATCTTTGTCAAAGCTATAATAGGAAAGTTCTAAATAGACACTTTGACATTGGTGACCTGGTTTTAATGGAGAATCCCAAGAATCAAGCTGAACAAGAAAAGCTAGGAAATTTTGAACCTAACTAGTTAGGGCCTTATATTGTCACATAAACTTTTGGATCAGGAGTGTACCAACTCTCTACCCCTGAAGGAGAGCCACTTTTGTCACCAATAAATAGCCTGCATCTGAAGAGGTTCTATGCGTAGCTTCTGAGAGTCTTTGTTTTAATCGAAAAAATGCAAAAATGCAAAAAAAAACAAAAATATGGTTACCTTGATGAAAACCTAGCAAACAGGCATCTTTGTAACACCAAAAAATTTAGAAAATCAAAAAAATAGTTAAGAGAAATAATTTGTCTAATAGTGAAAACCACTTTGGTGGCACTATGGATAAGTACCATGGTGAAAACCTAGCAAACAGGTGCCATGTGTAGTCAAACTCTCTCTTTCATCTACCATCATTCCAATAAGACTTTTTTATCATCCCTCATAATAAATGATTTTCCTATCAATTACTTGGAATGATTGACATCAAGTCTATTCCATCACATTCCCCACTTCATCTCACAAGTCTTACTCCCGACTGGGGGAAAATCATTTTTCTTAGCCATGAGGACCTTGTACATAGCATTACACCATAAAAAATGTTCTGAAAAATCCCAAAAACAATAGAAAACTTCAAAAAGACAAAACAATCAAAACATCTCAGAAAATCCCAAAAACAAAGTCAAGTTAGTCATGTTAAGTTAGTCATAGAGAAAGTTGAACTACATTGCCTCTGCGACTGGGATGTAGGCAAGGCCATCAGTCGATGTGCCCTCGAGGAATTAGGTCTGTCTGTCTAGGTTTGTAATGTATCACACATTAAAATTATGACTCTTTGTACATTCAAAGTCATTGGTCATGTCAAACTACGAGGTCTCTGCATGTACAACATAGGCAAGGCTAATCAATTGATGAGCTCCTGAGACCGCACTAGGTCAGTCCAATAGGGTTTATCACATTCAGATTCACTATCACATGCATTCCATATCATCATCTTAAGTACATATCTTCAGTCGGTTATGTCAATTAAAGTGGTGTCAAACTACGAGGTCTCTACGTGTACAACGTAGGCAAGGTTAATCAATCGATGAGCCCCTAAGGCCACATTAGGTCAGTCCTTTAGGGTATCATATCAAGTCATACACTATCAATACACACACAAAGTTTTAATCAGTCAAGGAATCAAAACAAGTCATGCATCAACAAGGTAACATCTCAAAGTCATCAAGTCAATATCAAACACATTGTCAAAGTGATCAATCTATGTCTTGGCAAGATATGTCTTTCTTGTCAATAGATGTTGTCAAATTTTCCTTGCCTCATGTAGCTTGTCATATCAATGTAATCAAGCTCCAACGTATTATACGACACGTGTCTTTTTGAAACTAGGCTTTGTCATGCCTTATATAGATAGTCACCAAGTCGAAACCCAACTCAACATCTTATTGCGGTATGTGTCATCCCTCACATTACGCTATGTCAAACATCAAACAATCAAGAAATCCTACAAGATCAAGTTTTGGTGAATACTTTTATTTGGCTTTATGACTTTATATCTTATTTTTCTTACCTTTCTATCGATTTGTGCATAAGTTCGGTTACTAGATTTCTCAAGGATGTCCCTTGAAGGATTTAGAGAAGCAAGGATGTCTCAGGACTCTTTTTCTTTGGCTATTGTCTTTCAACTATCTTTTTAACTTTGGTTTTTGAGTCATGTTATTAGTTTCCTCAAAGATTTCCTATCAAGGATTTAGAGGAGCAATGACATCTCATGACCCATCTTTTATTTGTTTTTTGTATGTGGTTTGTCAAGACAAAACGACTGGGGCAACTTTGTCCTTAGTATGAGTTAAGACACTCCTTGTCTGTGATTATCTATTTTTTCACAATTGGATGAATTTGTACACTATGGTCTATCTCATATGATGGTGTGTACTATCCATTTGTGTCATTTCCCACCCAATGATGATAAAAAAAGAGCAAGTATAACATATTTGGCAAAATATCAATGATCATATATTTTTGAATCAACAACCTTCATTATTTCTTACTAACATTCTGAATTAATTCATGCTAACATTTCTCTTTTATGAGATAATGATAAAGTCCTATGACACAACAAAAACATTAGATAATCTACATTTGCATACATTCTATAAGCATTTCATATAGTTACATTGCATTAACATCTTCATTACATATTTACGAAATCATTGCATAATAGGAATTCCATCACCATAAGGTACATAATGGAAACATTACATGTACATTTCACCATCACATATAAATAAAATCATATAGAAAATTAGATTCATTGTCATAAGTAAATAAAGACATCCATAACATCATAAACTGCATAAACTCATCACATGTAGAAACATCCATTCATAACACATATACATACATCATCTAGGAAACATAATCATATAGAAACAATGCATCATCATAAAATAGAAATGCATATCATATAGAAGCTGCCAAAAATCATATATATATCGCTCAAAATACCATGTCACAGTACAATGTCAAAATGTATCCATAAATAAAAATGAGATTGCAAGCTCTTTGATCAAAATACAATGTCTACATATATAACAGTGTCAACATGTCCCACTACCACTACTGTCACGTGGTGAAGGTGGTGAAAACTGCCTTGAAGGTACTCTCTGTGAGGTGGAAGGCCTGTCATATGGACCTTTCCTCAGTGGTCCTACCACACCCTTTGTACTCTATGTCCTCGTCTGACTCCTGCCCTGTGATCTTTGGCTGTGAACCTCTGAAAAGATAGGAGCTCGTCTCTCTGCTAGCACCATTGACTCATATAAATCCCTATAATAAGTATCCCTCTCTACTGATCTGACTAACTCACTTACCATGCCATTAGATGATGTGCCAGCACAAAGGCGTCTGACCTCTATAAACTGTTGCTCTATCTCCTATCTCTGAGCTACTGCTTGGTCCCTCTCCATAAGAGCATTGTCTTTCTCCATATGAGCATTGGCTCTCATTATCCACATGGCATCAAGCTCTGTTGTCATTAGTCTCAACCTCTCCTCCAAAGCCTCCCAGTCACTATATTGAGGAGCCTCGTCATCCCGTGTCCCCTCAACAATATGATCTTGGAGCTCTCTCTCCTGCTCCTCCATAGGTATCTCCTCCTCAATATCATCCTCCCCATAGCCTACCAGAATACCAAGAGGATCAATATCCATGTCTGCCTCGTCATCCTCTACAAGGTCCTCTCCACCAATATCTACCTCTGCATGCTCCTCTACTACTACCTCCTCGGTAGCATGCTCAACACCAACCTGTGCCTCCGCTCCATCTCCAATTTCCATCATTGGTACATCCTACGCCTCTGCCTCTTGGATAGGTGATAGTCCACCTACTCATCCACCTCTCTGACCTCTCCATCCTCATCTACCATCACCACCTCTACCTCTATTTCACTCTCTCAGCCCTATGCCTCGTCTCTCAACTAGTGTCAGTTGATTTGGATTTGTATATGGAATCAGACAATGTTCTACCTAGCATGTGTCATACGCAACTGTAGTCCTAGGATCCGCTACTCCATCTCTCCAACCCCACTGTATAGGCTATAATGCCTGAATCTTTTGCTCCGCAATAGCAATTGGAATCATAGGCCCCCAATGTGGAACCTCCTTGGATGAAAGAGAAAACTCTTCTCTACCTCTAGGCTTATCTTGAACCTCCCCGAACTGTCTCAAAACCCGATCTGGCAAGTGTCTCTCAATAATATGAATGCTCGAAATAGTCCTCCCAATTAGGTATTGTGTTTGCCTATAGTAAGTCAAATGATTGTCCTCATCAGACCATCTCTCATAGTCCATGTATGGCCTCCAAGTGAACTAATCCAATATATCTAGTGCATGTCTCCAAAATCCTGTATCTCCCACATGGCTCTGAGTAATGTTTCCCATATATTAGAAAACATATGGAAATCTAGCCTCCCGCTCTATCGTAACTGAAGGACAAAACATAGCTATCCTCTCCCAAACCAAAACCATCAAAAGAGTAGTCCCACAACTCATCGACTGTGTGTCTTTGTACACTATGTCATGTAAGTGGAAATATAACATGCCCAATAAGCACGGACCCCAGGCATACATAGTCTCTCACTCCAACATCCCCACCAACATCTCTCCCCACCCGATAGGAAAACCATGACCCCATCGATCTGGAAGGACTATACCTCCTATCAATGTGCATAGGATACAGTCGACCCTCTCGTACCTATCCGCCAACACCTATCATCCGATCTCATAATGCTCAATACCTAGTTTGCTAATATCATCATACTGATAGAATCTAGCAAGCTCGCTAAATCCACGCTGGGTATTGTACATCACCCTCTCTCCTTTGATAGGAAGTCTCAGAATCCTGTAGACATCCTCTAATGTCACTATAGCCTCTCCAGTTGGTAGATGAAACAATGATGTCTCTGAATGCCATCGCTCACACAATGCAGTCAACATGCCTCCATTTGCCCGAATTGTGGGCATCGCCAGAGCATGATGAAGATCGAGTCTCCACAATAGCTGTGTCTCCACACTAACCAACGAATCTCTCAGATTGAAGGTATCAAGATGTGACTCCTGAGTATATATAGGATCTAATACAACCTACATTTCAACCATGATGTCAAGTTTTTCAACTTTTTAATTGGAAATTTTTTCCAAAACTTTGCTAGCCAAATGTCGGTCACTATCGCAAATGCATTGAAAATCTAAGCATTTGCGTTGCTTATTTCATATGTGTTACACCATTTTATTCCATTTTCTACTAGATGCAATGCGTTTCTACCATGCAAATGTGGTGTATTATTTAACCTACCCACCAAAATGCATATGTGTTTCAACATATCATATGCGGTGCACTGTCCTGCATGTGTTTACCATATATGCAAATGCGTTTCCAAACCACAAATGCGGTGCATTTTCTAAAATTTGCATTGCATACCAAAAATGACCTATCCTAGTCGAAGCGTTCATTCCGTAAGCAAATGCATTGCATATGATAGCATATGCGTCGATCTCGAAAGACCATATTTGTGAATTAAAATTTACTTGCCTAAAAATACGTGCAAAACAAAATTTCAAAAGCTCATTTTGGGGTACATACCAGTGGTCCTGCGTCGACTGGTCGTCTAAAGGTCTAGATATGATAATCTCGATGCGAAGTGTATGGAATGGGAGACATCCTCATCCAATACTCAGAGTAAAATCTCAAGTTCTTCAACTCTTCCAAGTGCAAATGAATTGGTTTTCAACCTAATTCCTATTTATACCTAGGGTTTGGGTGGCATTTCTTCTAACCTTGTCTATTGGCCGCTTAACCTTCAGACTTCTAATGACCTGTACATGTCCATAACACATCCAAATTCAATTCCGTCAACTCCATAGCATTTCTAACCATCAAATTGACTTATCGGGAATATTTCTTGATTTTTTTGAATTTTTCAAAAATTTGTCAATTTTCCTGAGGGGGCATACCCTAACCTGTTTCATACTGGGGAACGATCGGGGCATATTTTATTTGACACAACTCTTAAACAACATTGTATCAAATAGGGCAAACTGTAGACACCGAAAATTGGTCTAGGCCTGCAAGTATCACGTTCTAACTGACATAGAACTCACATCACATGGCATTCATCATTCCCATCCGTCGATCTCTCTTTGAATCTGAGCCGATCGTTCGAAAACCCAAAATCTATAAAATGGCCCATGATTATCATTATTCCTCCTCCCAAAATCAATACACTTTTGAGAAGAAAATTATCTTCAATATTTTTCTTAGACATTCAACAAGGTTATGCTTGCATCAATACTAAAAATTTGAGGGCAAGAATACTAATAAAAAAAATGGAGAATGGCAATCAAGATAATTCGAAGGAGTGGATGCATATTCGGTGAGATCTTTTCAATTACTTGTTTAGTTTATTCATGTTCATTTACTTCATTCTTTGTTGTTTTGATTTAGATTATTTGTTAGATTAGACTTGATCATTTTAATCTATGCAACTAATAGAATTAATCTCCAGAAAATCTACGTTACACATGTAATATAGGATTAAAAAATCTTTGCAAACCCTTGATCATTCTCAATATCATATTGAAATGCAAGAGAATATCATATGGGGAATTTGCAAGATCATATGAGAAACTCAAATCATAATAGAAAACTTGATGGAAACTCTCTAATGAAAGAAATGGAAGGTGCTTGCAAGATTCAAAGCTCTGATACCATGTTGAAGTGAGCAACCCAAGATCTTTAATCTACAACACCAAATAACCTCCACAAGAGATAGAGAGAAGAAACAATGGAAGATGTTATTCCACCAAACAAGAATTGCAATATGATACAATGATCAATTTGCTATGTAATAGAATACAATACAAAATATGCTAGAGATGCCTTCCTCATAAAGGAAAGGATGAGAGATAGGATAAGAAAATATCATGACAAGTGTCTTAATCCTATCACATGAGACAACTAACTCATAACTACCTAGGGAACTGTAAAGTCTAGATAAGACAACTAAGACTTCGAGAAATAAAATTTTATCCTAAGTAAACTTAACATGTGAACTAAGTTCCATTAGTCCCTAGTAAAGAAATTAACTAGGTACGAGACTTATTCAAACCAACATTTTTTGTCTTGAAAGTTGTAGGTACTTTTGATAAATATTACAAATCACACTTTTGGGATTCTTTTGAGATCAAATAAACATCATAGTTGCATCTAAAATGGTCAAGAGATGAATTTTCATATATTATACCCCATATTTTGGTGAAGGATAGTATTTTCTACATGAAAAACATAATTTTTTTTGTGCCTACAACATTAAACAACACACTTGCATGACAATTCATCACATTTGCATGAAATTGCACCACATTTGCATGATAGTGCACTACATTTTCATGGTAGTGCACTGCATTTTCATGGTAGTGCACCACATTTTCATGTTAGTGCACCAAATTTGCATGGCAATGCACCATATTTGCATGGCAGTTCACTGCATTTGCATGGCAATGCACCACATTTGTATGGCAGTGCACCATATTTGCATGGCAGTGCACTGCATTTCAATGGAAGTGTACCACATTTGCATAGTAATGCACCAAATTTTCATGGCAATGCACCACATTTGCATGATGGTGCACTGCATTTGTATGACAGTGCATCACATTTTCATGACAATGCACTGCATTTGCATGGTAGTGCACCACATTTGAAGCATAGTGCACCATAAGTGAAGCACATTGCATCACAAGTGATTAATTGAAAGTGCACCACAATTGTATAATTTTGTACCAAATTTGTGCCATAGAATGACACACCTGATAGACAGTCTGCCACATCTATGAGATAGAATGACACAACTATCTATTTTGGGTAAAATGGTTTAAGTTTGAAATTTTTTAGTTGCTTCCTTTTTCATGTGTTAGTCTAGGAGGTTTTTTGCGTTAATAATATCTTATTTGCAACATGTGGTGATTGATTGGAGAAGACATTACTATCAAACTACTAATCCATGTCCTTGCAGGATGTTCGATTAGAGAAGACAATACTATCGAGACTACTAATTCATGTTCTTCCAGATTTTTGTGTGTCCAATTTTTAAGTAGGAACATTTGGATTTTGGGTTTAGAATGAATGAGTGTCTTTTGTTTTTGGTGTATTTGCACATTTTTTTGTAGAAACCTAAGGGGTTGGTGAAAGTATCCTCTCCCCTCACCTTCATGGATATTAGGTGTAAGAGAAATCACTACATCTTATTTTTTATTTTTATAGAAGGGCCTACCTTTGGAGAAGTGATCCCTCCAAGGGGTACAACCCAAAGTGGGTTTTCCCTCAGGCTTCTATCTAAAAGATTAAGGTGAAATCCAATGTCTAATTTGCAAGTACCTTTTTGGCAGTGCTAATCTAAAAGGGGAGCTACCCACATTCATCTGAGGTATTTAGGACCCCAAGTAGGGTTGGTTAAAGCGTTAAGTGGATTGTTGGGCACTAGGAAGATGTTAAGTCCCCAAGCAGTGACTAGAAACCTTATTTTAGAGGCCCACCCCATTGATTGATAATTTGGTTTCATTCTCAATACAAGGGATGTGCACTGTTCCCTAAAGTTACTCACCATATGGCTCCCTTGAGATGAGACATAAATTCCTAACCTAGCATAAGCTGTGCATATCTTTCTGGGGAGAGGGTGATTGGGTCATCCTTCCAGTCCTAGATGCCTCTATCTATCCTCTCTCACAAGAAAAGAGTGTATACACCCATTTAGGTGTTCCTACATTTGAGTCGAAGGAGATTCCAAGTTGTGGGTCTGAGATTATTGCCATTGGCTTTGACCTTACGATTAAGAAGTGCTTGATTTTTTATTATTTGTGATAAGACCTATGGAAATTGTTTAGATTTTGTCTATGAACATACACTATTCGCATAAGAATTTGGAAAATCAACAACCAAATTTTTTTTTCATATTTTTTGTTGTGTCTTCAATCACATTAGCAAAGTTTGTAAAGACCTAACCCATTAACCCAAAATTAACTACTTTTTTTTTTGTTTCTTGATTGTTATCTTATTATGTGTTTATTCAATTGTATACTCAAGTAATTATTATCCATACGAGATAGTCATTCATTCATATGGGATAGGCATCTACCCAAATGGGGTAGGAATCTATTGATAAAGGATAGGAATGCACTCTGGCCAAAGACTTAGACTCATCGAGTCCATTTGGGTCCTAAGTCATTCACTAAAGACTACAATGCCTTTGGAAGTGCACTGAGGTTGTTATCTTTAGGAGTATTTATATATATATATATATAGCTTGAGTTCCACCTCAAAATTTGACTTAAAGCCACGTGGAGTCAAGAAAATCCATCTAGGATTCCTTTCAAGTATATAAAGAATGTATTTTATCTTATCTTTATCTTATATTTTTTTATCCCCTTACGAACAATAAATTCTCTTGAATTCTTAGGTTATATTTTTAATAATTCATTATCCTAACTTTCCTAAGCCCCGTCCATGAATGCCTAAGGTACTAGCAACATCCTTAATTTATTAGAATACCTACATACCCTACTTCCAAATGAGATCAGGGCATAAAATATGTAGCTATATTTTCTAATCTATGTTTGATGTGAATATTTTTGTGGGTACACAACCCTTTTTAAGCCCCCTTCTCCATAGACAGTTCCTCTACAACTGCTACCCATGAAGGGAACTAATTAAAAAAATATAAGTAAATAGTCTCCATCACTATTACTTGTTTTCTAAACATCTAAAACCAAGTTCCTAAAATAACATCTCCCTTGAACCTATTTGATATACAATTACCTTTTAATTAACATAACAACATCAAATAAATTCCATAGAATCCTATAATGGGGTTTACTAGGTTTGAACTAGCAGATTTTTGTTCGTTTAAAATTATCTTATTAGCTAATCGGTCCAAGAGAGATTAACCATCTCTTGGATTTTAATATATCAGATGTTCCTTATTACTCCTCGAAAATATAAAGGGATGATGCCATAGGCGCCATTATTGCATCTGTATTAAGCTATGGATGCAGTAGCTCAAGCGCGATGATATTACCTATAAACGTGAGCTAGGCACACTACTAATATCGAACATTGTTGGTTTTTGGTTTCAACTCTTGATTAAAGTTTTCCTATCTAAAAAAGGGAGTAACAACTAATTACTTCTTGCAAGATAATATTCTTTTGGAAATGACTTGTAAGCACTAATTTTATACTAGCTCTATCATTGCGATTGTAAAAGATATTAGGGAAATATTTAATTAAAATAGCACGAATTGAGATACTAATCTACTTGTAAAAATAAAAACTTCCTTTCCAATTTTTAATCACCAAGATCTTGGTACAGGTGAGGTGAGAGCATAAGGTGGTAAAAAATTATAAGTATTATTTAACTTAACATTTAGAAAATAAACTAAGAACACTAACAACTTCCCTTCCACTTTTTGATCACCAAGATCCTAGTACAAGTGAGGTGAGAACATATGGTGGTTAGGAATTATTAATTAATTCATCCATTAAAGTGAAACTAACTACAAGATGCTAATTTATCCTTAAGGTACCTCTAATTACTTCAAAAAAAATTATTGCATATGTTTCATTACTAATTTACAAAATAAAGGATTTAACAAGATATTAATCATTTGATAATTATCATATCTAAGTTTACTAACATTTTTCAACAAATAAAATAAGATAATATCGATCACTAAATGACTTTCATTGTCAATTTACTCTGAAAAGAAATGAACTAAAATAAATCTTTGATAAAAATATTAACATTAAAGTGATCACAATTTAACTATGCAAAAGTAACTTAATTGAGGCAATAATACTTGTTTCAAAAAAGTAACTTAATTACATTCTTGAGATTACCAATTTAAGGAATGAATTAAAGCAATTTAGATATATTTGATAAAATTCAATCTATCTTAAACAAATTAAATAAATACTACTTTTAAGATTCACCAACTATTGACTACTAAGTTAATCAACCATTGTGGTAATGAAATAAATTAAAAACGATTATAAATTGAAGTGAAAAAAGGAAAACAAGATATTTAGTTTGTAGAGGAAATATCAATAATTTCAAGAAAAAGAAAAAAATCAACCTTTCAATTTTGAAGTCCAAAATTTAGTATTAATATGTTTCCTTAAATTTAAATATCTTGATTTTTACTAAAATAATACCTATGAATGATTTTTGATGCTTCCAATTTAAATAGTTCCCCTCTTATTCAAGCATACTTTTCTGAAATAGTATATTAAATAGTAAAAGCAAAATTTGATTTTCATTAACTCATTAGTTTTATTATTTTTTTAAAGTCATGCATCTACTATGTTATCGAAGATTCTCCAAAAAAATATTTAATTAAAATTTATTATTATTATATATATAAATATATATTTCTATCAAATCAATATTAAATATAATTTCTTTACAAAAAAACCATTAAATTTAAATTATATATATTTAATTGTCTTATATTTAATAAAATTTATATTAATTAAATTATAAATCAAATTTTATATTTTAACTAAAATATAAAACATATTTTATATTCACTAAAATATAGAATATATATATATATATATATCAAATTTTATGTAAACAAAGGCTTGTTTGTATAGGTCACGACCTATTAACAATACAACCTATATAAATTGGTCACTACCTTAAATAAATTTAAAATGTTTTTTTACTTATAATTTTTAATTTAAATTTAAATAATTTAATTCTTAAATTTTTATTATGTTTTTTTTTTAAATAAGACTTCAATAGTATTTAAATAAAATTTCTAGTAAGATTAAAAAAATTTAGGAAAAAAATTTAAAGAAATTTTTAATAATGTTTTAAAGTAATTTAAAAAAAAAAAGTTTCAATAAAATTCAAAATGAAGTTTTTTGTATAATTCTAGTGAGTTAAAAATTATAAATCATAGATAGATTTTAAGTAAGTTCTTTTTATAAATATTAAATAAAATTTATGAAAAATAGTATTTAGCATATGATTAGAATACAATTCTCATCATGGGAATCATTCCTATTTGATTTTAAACAAATTAAAGATTGATCTTTTTGAAACAAGAAAAAAAAACATATATAACTCCATTAAGGGGAGGAGGGAGATCCAATGAAACTTGCTTGTAATGGAAATGTCCAAATCCCTCTTTGTTGATCCACACTCTTCAGTTATTCCAAGTCCTTGCTCCCCTATAGAAAAGTAAGAAATGCCTCCTCCTACTCCCCATTCTTTCCTAAGAATTTACTACCCTTTTAATGCAAAGAAAGGAAAATCAAAGATGATAATTAATGACCATGAAGGATTTATGAATTTCATCATTTTCCTTGAAAGAGGCTAGAGGGTCGTATTTATAGAAAATTTATGTCGGTTCAATGGTTGAGATTCAATAGTAAAAATCAATAGCCAAGATGGGAGAAGCGAAGAGGAAGGTTTCCATTCTAACTCATGAGAGGGTAATAATGATTTTTTAATTTAAAAAGATGGATAATGAAGCACACAAGGTTTCCCTCTTTATGTGTAGTTTTAGAATGAATTTTCCAAAAGAAATAGTTGTTAGTTGATAAGGGAAAGATTAAATTCTAAAATTAAATAGAGTTAACTAATAGGAGACGAGGTGGTGACTAGAAAGAAGAATTGAAAGTTGAAGTAGAAAAATATGACAACTTTTTAAATAAAATAAAATATATTTATTATTTCATTCATAATTTGAAAAAGATGCTTATTTGCATAACTAAATGTTGCATCATAAATTTTCAAAGTATCTATTTTATTTTTTAAATAATTTAATTTATAAATTTATTTTTCCTTAAGTTTTAATTACGTAATAATGAAATAGAAATAATAATCATTGTCAAACCAACTTAGCTTAATAATCAAGAGTTTATTTTCCAAATGTTTAGGAAGAGGGTTGTGACATCTTCCCCCCTTATATTGTGCATCATTTTGATGCACTTATTCAACAAATTCAAATAGTATCAAGTCTAAAACAAATAATCGGTGCATCTCATTTTCATCTTCCCATGTAGCATTTTCTTTGTCATACTAATCCCATTGCACCTTACACTACTTAACCTCTTTGTTGTGCAATTAGTATTGGTTCCTCTCTAAGATTATGTATAGCTGTACTATTATCCCTTGGCTCTTGGACCTATAATGCATATTCCAATTTAGAATATATTTTTTATCGGGTACATATCTCTTAATAAGTGATATATGGAAAACATCATGGATACGACTCAGTTGAGGAGGTAAGGCTAATCAATAAGAAATCGGATTTATCTTTTCTAAGATCTCAAAGGGTCCAACATATAGAGGTGCTAGCTTCACCTTCTTCCAAAATTTATATGGAACTCTTGTGAGGTTCAACCCTCAAGAATACCCTTTCACCTACCTCAAACTCCCTTTGAGTCCTATTTTTATCTGCATATCTCTTTTATCTATCTAAGGCTTCCTTTAATCTTTTCCTTATTTATTTAGTTTCTTCTTCCATTTCCTTCAACATATCTGGACAAATTATTACTCTATCCTCAAGGCAATCTAAAATTAAAGGTGTTCAACAAGGCCTACCATATATGGCTTCAAAAGGATCCATTCCTAAGGAATATTGAAAAATATTGTTATGAGAAAACTACACTAATGGAAGATATTCTTGCCCCTTTGTTTGTTGGTCCATGCAATACATTCGAAGTAGGTCTTCTATAATTTGATTTTTTCTTTCTATTTTACCATCAATTTCAAGATGATAAGGTGAGCTAAGATTTAGTTGTGTACCTAATATCGATTGAAGAGTTCACCCAAACCTCAGAGTAAATATGGCATCTCTATCTGATATGATTTTCTTGGGGATTCCATGAAGCCTAAATATTTCCTTTACAATTTTTTTTTCCAAAGTAGGGGCATCATTAGTTAAGTTCCCTAGTATAAAGTGAGCCACTTTAGTGAGCTTATCAACCACCACCATTATTGCATTAATCTTATAAGCCGTCGTAGGTAACCCTTGCAAAAAATATATGCTAATTACCTACCATTTGGGGAGGGGTATATCAATGGGATACAAAACCCTACTGGATGGTTATGTTTTGCTTTTACCCTTTGACATTCCAAAAATTTGGCTACATAGTGCACTGTGTCCTTTTTTATCCCTTGCCAAAAGTATAATTTCTTTAGGTTTGCAGAAATTCTATTCACCCCAAGGTTCCTTAAATAAGGAGTATTATGAGCTTCTATTAAAACTATCTTCATTAATTCTCTTGACTTAGGGATAGATTCTATTATTAAATGTTAGTAATTTTTCTTCATCGAGAGAGTACCCTTCAACCTTTTGGTTAGTTAGATCATTTTCCAAGATTAATTTAACTTGTTCATACCATGGATCTTGTTTTTGTTCTTCCATCACTTGTTCCTTGAAAGAAGTTTTAAAAGTTGCTATGTTCATCAAGTGCCTTCTCCTACTTAAAGTATTTGCCACCCTATTTTCCTTACCCTTGATGTACTCAATTTCAAAGTCATATTCACTTCAAGGGCTTCCCCAAAAAAAGTGCCTCCATTTTTGTAGTGTGTGAACAATGGTTGCTAACTCTAAATCACGGGGGCATAGTTTACTTCATGAGTCTTCAATTTCCTAGATTTGTAGGCCACCACACCTTCATTCTAAATAAGGAATCCTCCTAAGCCTTCAATAGAAGCATTTTTTACAACTATGAAATTCCCATTTGTATCAGGAACCTTTAAAATAGGTGCAGTAGTTAGCTTTTGCTTCAAAATTTAAAATTTCTTATTACTTTGTTCATTCCACAAAAATATCTTACCCTTCCTTTGTAATGAAGTAATAGGATTTTCAATTTTATAGAATCCTTCTACAAACCTCCTATAATTCATTTCTAACCCCATAAAATTCCTTACCTCTAAGAAATTTTTAGAAATTGACCATTCCACTATTGCCTTTATCTTATCTAGATCATCTATAATTCCTTCTTTGGATACAATATGTCCAAGATAATGAATTTTTTTCTCAAAGAAAGCACATTTTGACAATTTCCCATATAACTTATGTTCCCTTAATCTTTGAATAACTAGTTGAAGGTGTGTTAAATGTTCCTCTTCATTTTTGAAGTATTCATTAGGTTCATAAAGGCAGTTGGAGCATTCATTTTTCTAAGAAGTAATGCAAGAAACTATTCATTAGGTTCATAAAGGCAGTTGGACTACTGGTCACACCAAAGGGTATGACTATAAACTCATAATGCCTATACCTTGTTTTGAATTTCATCTTCAGTATGTCCTCCTCTTTTATTCAAAGTTGATGGTGCCCTGATCGAAGGTATATTTTGGAAAATATTGTTGCTCCTTTCATTTGATCAAAGAGATCCTCAATGCATGGCAAGGGGTACCTATTCTTTATTGTGACCTTGTTCAACATTCTATAATCAATGCACAACCTTAAAGCCCCATCTTTCTTTTTTAATGAACAAGACTGGTGCTGTCCAAGGAGATACACTTGGCCTTATAGATTCCTTTTTTAGGAGTTCTTCTAGTTCTATTGTGTTCATTCAGTATGGTTCTTGTGACACCAGTTCAACTCTAGGTAGTATGTCAGTAGAAAAACTCAAATTTTTTTTAGGGGGTAAGCTAGGTAGCTCCTTAGGAAATACATCCTTAAAATATTGAAGGAAGGGAGGATTTTCAAAGGTTAGAGTTTTTTACTCTTCCCTTTCATCTAGATAAACCATATAAATTTGGGCCCCTTTCTTTCTGTCCTTCTTTAATTTCATCGTTGATGTAGTTTCCACACTTATGGTCCTAAGGTTACCTTGAATTTTAACCCTTTTTCCTTCATCATCCAAACACTCTACTAGCCTCAGGACCTGTTAGCCAATTCATCCCAATATTACATCATATGGCCCTAGGGGTTCCACATAGAGATCCACCCTACTTTCAAATTCAGGGAAGTGTATCCTAGATTTTGATAAACACTTGGTCACTTCCCTAGTCACCTTATCCCCATACTGAACCGTCCATGATGATTACATATGATTAAATATTAATGAAAATTTCCTTACTAATTATGGAGAAATAAAACATTCAGATGATCTTGTGTCAATTAGAATTGAAATTTGTTTCTTAAGAAGTGTACATATGGTTTCAATGGGTACACTCTAGTATCAAGTTTTTGGTTTCTAACTACTACATGAATCCTCTATTGGGGCCTCGTTGTGGTTGGTTGGCCCTAGTCTATCCCTACATTCTTGGACATTCTCTAGCATATTTTTTTTCTGCACACATGAAGCATCCACCTAGTTGTCCTCATTGCACTTGATTCCTAGGGGAATTTTTTCTCACTTCATTGAACCTTGGTGGGTAAGTTGGTTTGTTGAATTTCCTTTGATCATTTCTATTAAATTTTGTTGGACCCACGGTTTTCATTGCACCAAAATTTTGACCTATTAATGCTCGATACAACTGACAGAGTTAATGGATCCATGAGAGGTGATTAGTCCATGTCACGAATCTTGAGGGGAGCACTAACCATTTTCCAACAATCTCCCCCTCAACATTACTTGAGGGGATTCGAACCTGACACCTTTGGATTTGATACCATTTTTTGGCCCCATGGTTATCGTTACACCAAAAGGTTGACCTATTAATTCTTGATACAACTGTTAGATTTAATGAATCCATGGGAGGTGGTTAGTCCATTTCATGAATCCCAAGGGGAGCACTAACCATATTCCAACAAAGTTTCCCCTACTGTTTCCATTACCCACATTCCTTTGGTTTTGAATTGGTGGTGGTCTTCTTTTAGATAAATTATTCCTTTGGTTTTTGTTTCCTTTTAAAAGATGGGTTCCTATTATTATTGAAATTTTTCCTTGTTGTTGCTAGGGCTTGTGGTTTCTTTTCTTTCTTAAGGAATTTTCCAACACATCATTCATGTTTTTTGGTCCAAGCAAGTCAAACTCTTCCCCTATATTGGTGTTTAGGTCCAAAATAAACTTCTTTTTTTGACTCTTCTCATCCTTTTGGTACATGGGCACATATTTCAATAACTTAGCAAAACTATCCCACTATTGTTGTATTATCAATGACCCTTGTCGAAGGTTGTGAAATTCAACCATTTTCTCATCAAAAAATAATTGTGGCAACCACCTCTTTTAAAAATACTAAAAAAATTTCTCCCATTTAATTGTTTCCTTGTTGAACCCATTTTGTTCCTTGTTGTTGGTCCACCAGCTAGTTGCCTCCCCAACAATCTGATAGGAACCCCATAAGGCTTTACTTTTTTCACTAAAATCTCTCAACTCAAAGTATTTTTCCATTTAATTTAACCAAGTTTCTACGCCACTTATTTTCCTCCCATCAAACTTGGGTGGAGTGATTTTCTTCAAGTCCTTAGATAACTCTAGGATATTATTTTCTCTCCTAGGTGAGACAATGCTCACCTCATTTTCTTGCTAATTATTGGGAGGGTTCTCATTCTTAGATTCAATTGTGTTTTTGATATTGTTTTTCCTTGCCCTAAGATATTGCACAGATTGTTCCAAGGAGATAATCATATCCCTTTGTTTTGTCAATAGATTTAATATAGAATTGAAATTACTACTTCATTACCCCTTTGTGCTCGTTGGTCATTATTATTATTTTATTCCTAATTTTGGGTAGTTCTACCACAGTTTTCTATTGTCCTTACCATTTAATATTCCTAAAAATTATAATTTTCCCAATTAATCATTTGAAAAGCCTCAAAATTAACTTTTTAATTTTAAATTTTAAATTACTAATTGTACAAGTTGTAGTGAGCTCAAGGTATAGCTTTTCAACCTTTCTCTGATACCATATGTAAGGACCCAACCCATTAACCCAAAATTTACCACTTATTTTTTTTTGTTTCTTGATTTTTATCTTATTATGTGTTATTCAATTATATACTTAGGTACTTCTTATCCATATAGGATATTCATCCATCCATCCAAGATAGATATCTACCCAAACAGGGTAGACATCTATCCGTAAAGGATGGGAATGTGCTCTAGCTAGAGCCTTAGACTCATTGGGACCATCTGAGTCCCGAGTCACTCACTAAAGAATATACTCCCTTTGGAAGTGCACCAAGGTCATCGTCCTTAAGAGTATCTAAAAAAATATGTATCTTGAGTCCCACCTCAAAATTTGGCTTAAATCCTCAAGGAGTCAAGAAAATCCATTCGGGATTCCTTCTGAGTATACAAAGAATGTATTTTATCTTATCTTTATATTAGATATTTTTATCCCCTTAAGACCAAGCGATTCTCTTGAATTATTAAATTATATTTTTAATAAATCATTATGCTAACATTCCCTAAGCCCCATGCTCGAACACCTAAGGTACTAAGATCATCCTTTATTTCCTAGACTACCTACATACCTTGTTTCCAAATGGGATCAAGGCATAAAATATGTAGTTTTGTTTCCTAATCTATGTTTGATGTGAACTATTTTGTGGGTACACATCCCTTTCTAGGACCCCTTTTCCCTAGAAAGTTCCTATGTGACTACTACCCACAAAGGGAAGCAATAAAAATATATATAAGTAAATAGTCTCCATGACTATTACTTATTTCCTAAACATCTAAAACCTAGTTCCTAAAATAGCGGCTCCCTTGAACCCATTTGAGATACAATTACCTTTTAATTAACATAACAACATCAAATAAATTCCATCGAATCCTATAATAGGGTTTACTAGGTTTGAACTAGAAAATTTTCATTCATTTGAAATTATCTTATTAGATTATCAATCCAAGAGAGATTACCTATCTCTTGGAATTTAATACATCAGATGTTCCTTATTACTCCTCGAAAATTTAAAGGGACAATTCCATAGACGATGTTTTTGTAGCTTTATTAATCTATGGATGTAGTAGCTCAAGCATGATGGCGTTACTCGTAAATGTGATCTAGAGGCACTACTGATACCAAACACCACTAGATTTTGATTTCAACTCTTGATAAAATTTTTCCTATCTAAAAAAGGTAATAACGACTAATTAATTCTTGCAAGATAATATTATTTTGGAAATGAAGTAAACACTAATTTTATACTAGCTCTACCATTTCTATTGTAAAAGATATTAGGAAAACATTGAATTAAAATAGTGCAAACTGAGATACTAATCTACTTGTAAAAATAAAAAACTTATTTTCCTTTTTTTGATCACCAAGATCCTAGTGCAAGTGAGGTGAGAGCATACGGTGGTTGAGAATTATAAGTATTATTTAACTTAACATTTATAAAATAAACCAAGAACACTAAAAACTTCCGTTCCACTTTTTGATCACCAAGATCCAAGATGCTAATCTATCCTTAAGGTAACTCTAATTACTTAAAAAAATTGATTGCATATATATTTCGTAAATAATTTGAAAAATAAAGGATTTAACAAGATATTAGTCATTTGATAATTATCATATCTAAGGAAGTTTACTAACATTATTTAACAAATAAAATAAAATAATATTGATCAATACATGAATTTCATTTCCAATTTACTCAGAAAAGAAATGAATTAAAGTAAATCTTTGAGAAAAATATTAACATTAAATTCATCACAATTTTATTATGCAAAGTAACTAAGTTGAGGTAATCATAATTGTTTGGAAAAAAAGTAAATTAATTACATTCTTGAGATTACCAATTTAAGGAATGAATTGAGGCAATTTAGATATATTTGATAAAATTTATTCTAGCTTTAATGAATTAAATAAATACTACTTTTAAGGTTCACCAACTATTGACTACTAAGTGAAACAACCATTGTGGTAACGAAATAAATTAAAAATGATTATAAATTGAAGTGAAAAAATAAAGGAAAGATTTTATATTAACTAAAATATAAAATAAATTTTATATTGATTAAAATATAAATCAAATTTGTGGGAGGTAGGGTGGCCATCCCTCCAAAAAGGTGGAGGGAGGTGGCTAGCATGCTATGGTGGAAGAGGGAGAAGTCTTGGAGGACGACGAATGTGAGGCTTCCCAACTGGAATCCATGGGCTAAGACGCAAGGCGGTGGTACGGGTCTGACATTCCCCGGGCTGGCGGAAACCTTAGTAATGATGGTTCTTCATGCATTTCGAGCCGTTGTTCTAGATTGGCATCTCACCTCAAGTAAACAGTACATTCTGCAGGGTGGCGGGGTTATCTGGATAGGAACATTAATTCCCGATATGCGAGTATAGGCATTAGTTGATAAGGAAGGGTTATTCATTGTCTCTAGATGTGAATGTGTGGAAGCGGTGCCTGGCCCTTTACTGCCACCAAGAGCTGTGGACACAATGGTGAAATGTTCCAAGTTTGTGGTGGAGGTATCAGTTGCAGTTTTAGCTCGTTTCAGAGCAGATACTCCAATTTCTCTTTGCAAGTTAGAAGGGAAGAGCTTGTTTAGAAAAATCACGTACCAACGCCTGAAGAGGATTCTACTAAAACATGATTCTCTAGTGATTGTGGCGGTCAAGATGCTGTTGGGTATGGCCCATGTGGAAGGCAAGGAGTATGGGAGAGATAATCTCCACGTCTCGGTTCCTTGCTTCTCTCCTCGATAATTTGGTGCCGAAGGCCGAAGCTAAGAAGTTGATATTGATGTTTTTCAAGAAGGATCTGATGAAAGGTATTGATGAGGTACTATGAGTGGTGATATTGGGTAGAGGATGTCCTCGACCATGCGACATGGAGCGGGTGCGAGTGGAAGACACCATTAGAATTTATCCATTTCTTTTGGATTTGCAGGGGACGAGTCTGATGCAGCATAGAGCCATAGCAACAGTGGAAATAATCTTCCTAAAGAAAATCTTTAGGTTAATGCAGGTGGACCATGAGGATTGGTATGGGGACTTCAATTCCCTGATCATTTTTTTTGTGTTGGCTGGGTAGAACTAGATTACAGTCGTTATCGGTTGCCATTATAGTGGCAAGTTAGGTTTTAAGAATATTTTTGTTTTTGAGTCATGGTGCTTTTAGAGACTCTTGAAACTCTGGTTTGGTTTTGAGGACAAGGAAGGGATAAACTATGATGATATGGCTTTTTAAGCAAGGAAATGCTATGAAGTGTAATCTATTAGTTTTGTTTTAATATAATCTCTTACTTCTTATGGATAAATAAAAATCAAATTTTATGTAAACAAAATAATTTTTTATTTTTAAAAATTATTAACTTAATATATATATTTTTTAAATGTAATTATTGGGGGAGGTGACCATAGACACTCCCCTTTCCTTTATTAAAAAGGCATATGGTTTGTTTGTACAAGTGGCAACTTGTTAACAAGGTGACCTATACAAATAGGTCACTGCCTTAAATAAATTTAAAATGTATTTTTTTTACTCATATTTTTTTTTAATTAAATTTAAATAATTTAATTCTTAAATTTTTATTGTGCAAAATTTTTTAAATAAGACTTCAATAGTATTTAAATAAAATTTCCAAGAAGACTAAAATAAAGTTTAGGAAAAAAAATTAAAGAAATTTTAAATAATATTTTAAAGTAAATTTTAAAAAAAATAAAGTTTCAATAAAATTGAAATGAAATTTTCTATATAACTCTAGTGAGTTAAATTTTTCAAATAATAGATAGATTTTAAGTAAGTTCTTTTTATAAATATTAAAATAATAATAATGAAAAAAAATATTAGCATATGATTAAAATACAATTCTCATCATCATTTAACATGGAAATCATTCCTATTTGATTTTAAACAAATTAAAGATCAAACTTTTTGAAACAAGAAGAAAATAAAATACCTATATAAATCCATTAAGGGGAGGAGGGAGATCCAACGACACTTGCTTGTAATGCAAAGGTCCAAATCCCTCTTTGTTGATCCATGCTCTTCAATTATTCCAAATCCTTGGTCCCCTATAGCAAAGTAAGAAACACCTCCTTCTCCTACTCCCTATTCTTTCCTAAGAATTTACTACCCTTTTAAAGCAAAGAAAGCAAAATCAAAGATGATAATTAATGACTATGAAGGATTTCTAAATTTTATCATTTTCCTTGAAAGAATATGGAGGGTCATATTTATAGAAGATATATGTTGGTTCGATGATCAAGATTTTATGGTAAAAATAAACAACCAAGATCGGAGAAGCGAAGAGGAAAGTTTCCATTCTAACTTATGAGAGGATAATAATGGTTTTTAAATTTAAAAATATGGATAGTGGTGAACACAAGGTTTCCCTCTTTATGTGTAGTTTTAGAATGAAGTTTCCAAAAGAAAGAGTAGTTAATTGATAAGGGAAAGATTAAATTCTAAAATGAAATAGAGTTAACTAATAGGAGATGAGCACAGTGACACTCCCATTGGGAAACCATACCAATCACTATGCGGAAGTTGAGGCTACGTTCATCAATATCAAGTTTGTGTTGGACAAGGGCTACTCCAAGCTTTGGGTCGAGGGTGATTCACTTAACATTGTTAATTGCCTACTTGGAATTCAAAAGCCAAGTTGGACAATTGATCAGTTGATTGAGGATGCTATAAAAATGCTTAGATCCTTTGAGGAAACTCGTGTCACTCATGTTTATAGAGAGGGAAAATCATTGGAAGATCTCTTTGCTAATGCGGTTGTCAAAATTAATGATTTTAACACATGGGAGGAGTACTCCCTCCTTCTCAAGAATGCCAAGTTTTTATTATGAAATGATGGCTACGATTGAGCTTGTTCTCTAGATTGTTAATATCATTATTGCTTGCATTCTCGTTGCATAATTTATGGGTGTTGATTCAATTGTTTTCTTTCTAACGATTGTCTCTTTCTTGGGGTTTTGGTTTATGGTGAATGTGATCATGGGGGGTGACCGTAGAAGGATCAATCCCTATTCTTGTGCAAAATGGAGGAAGAATCATAAAATTTGGAGGATTTTATGTAGTGTCCCTTGAGTTGCTACTGTTTGTTTTAGTTTGGTAGATGGTTGTTTTATTTGTGCTTGTATATTATGCTACTTTAGTTTAGTTACAATACTGATACTATGTTGATTTTATACTTGGTTGATGATACATTAGTTACATTGTAGATCATCTGATTATGTTTGTGTGGCAACCTTATGATGAACATTATGTGTTATGGTTTTATGTTGTTTTATAGCTTTAGTGTGTTTATGATGTATTGTTGTGTTAGTCTTGGTGAAGGAGACATTGTAGCATTACTCACTTGTGAGTACCCAGCTATGTTGTGAATCTCATTCACAGTGTTGTCGATTTATGCAGATATGTTTGACAGTGTTGTTTTATGTAGTTTGTAGGTACTGGGTATCAACTCCACCTACTTTGTTAGGTTTGAGTGTGCCATGACCCAATGGAAACATGTTGTTTTAGAGATATTGTCAGGTCATCCTTCTTTAGCCATCGTTTCTTTATAGGACAAGTATCTATTTGTCACCCGTTGTTGTTTTGTCATTTGGTTCCATCGTGTCATTCATTTTTTCGTCATGATTTGAAATTAATTGATTAATAAGTTAAATGAGTTATTAATTAATTTATTTGATTTGATGTAATTTTATTGAAATGTTAGATTAAAATAGTTTTGTTTATGGTTTGATTAATTAAATTAATAAAATAGGATATTTAATTAAATGTGATTGTTAATTTTGAGTAATAGATATTTATTAAATTTATTGTGCAAATTTAAATGTTTGAAAATTAGATAATATTAAATAGTTTGTTTTCAATAGTTTATGAATAAATATCTTAAAATTTGGACTTGTAGTCAGAAAGTGTTATCATGCAAAATTGCTTAATTAGAACTGTCTGTTCAATTTTATTTGCATGATGATAGTTAGTTAAGTTTCGTGATTATGAGTTAATTGGAAGTGAATTAAAAGCTTTGGTTATGAAAAAATTATGCACAAAAAATTTATTTTGGTTTTTTTTGGAGAATAAATGTTTTTCATGATAGTTTTTGGGGAAAAGCTTCTTCTCCGTGTTTTTGGTTGAAATTTTTTGAACATAGTGAATTTGAAGGTTTGTGCATTCTGGAAAATAAAGAGTTTTTGGAGTTGTAGATTCTTTCTTCAATATTTTTTGGTTTCAAGCAAAAATTTCAGTTTTTCTTCTTTTGATTTGTATTTTCTTGAATACAAGCTTTTGTATGTTGTTTATGGTATCTGTTCTTCTTGCGATTGAATCTGTTTGCTGAATACTCTACACAAACATTAGAAAATAAATTATTGTTGGTTAGTGTTGAAATAAATTGAAGAAAGTTCATAGAGAAATGAAAGCTTTTGAAAACCTAGTTGTAATAAAATTGATGAAATTGAATAGATCATAGTTTGTTTTCATTACGTATCTCTTAGAATTTGATAGTTTCTTTATTTCAGATCACCATATGATTTAATCATCTGTACCCTTTAGTCAATGTGTTTTTATCTCTAAATCTGAAAGAAATCACTTAAAATTTATTGTCGGAATGTAGTCACATTACAATCGACACTTGAATCAAACTAGATTATTCTTTTACATAGAAATTTCCTCCATCTTGTTGGCTTGTATCACACTTAACAGTGGCTGCATGAATTGGAAACATGATTTTGTAGTTGTGTATGTACAACACCATATTCGTAGCAATTTGGATCATGCTCTCCCTTGAAACAACACCATTTTTCTTTTTGTTTTGAAACCATCTCAATGGATGGTCTGTAGGAGCCATGTCCATATTTTATACAATATCGGTGCTACTATTCTTTCATCCATCTTCTAGATCTATGCCCACACAGTAGTCATCTTACCATCCCCTCATTCTCTGCATGTGCATTCAACTTGGAGTTGTCGGCGCTGCTCTTCTTCTATCATCTTCTATGCAAGAGCTCATACGACTGATCTTCTTGTAGTCTCCTCATTCATTCTTGCCTTGCAAGTTTTTTTTGTGGTGCCATCACTATTATTTTTATGTACATCTCTAATACAAATTCGTGCAACAAACTTCTAGCATTTTTCTCATTCCTTGGTCTTTCTTGACCTGTGCATAATTAGTCTTTTTGCAATCTGCTCCTTCTTTGCATGCAAGATCTACTAGGTGTAGCCAACACTGCTCTGCTTTAGTCATCTCCTTTATTTACCTTAGACATTTTTTTTCATATGAGGCAATACTTACCTCCTAAGATGATGCTACTTTTGTCTGCATGCTTCATACTATTCATCATATGTTACTTAGATTAATCTCAGTGGAAATGAATGTAAATAAAATGTCACCATCGATGCAATGTTATTATTTTAATCGACGCATGGATGTAATCTCCAATTCCTTCTCTTTTCCGCCAGCATTGAATGTATGTGTTGTTAGCCATTTCTTAATATTTCGAATGTGATTTGATATAGATTATTGCTTTTGAAAAATACTTTTAATCTAAATCTATATATATATATATAGGTTTTGTGAATTATCCATTTAAGAGTAGTGTTGTACAAATCAATTCTAATGTAAATATGGATGCATATAAATCTATATACGTGAATTAGAATTGATTGGATTTTATAATTGGTTATTGAATGTAGCGAATTTATTTTATTCTTAATGAAGTATGATTATTGATTTATTTGTTCAAATAGAACAAAATAAACGAGACATTTAAGTTATGTTAATATATTATCTCTTATGAACCTTTAGTTCACAAAGATTTGATAGATGTTTATGTTGGGAACTAATATTATATTTTTTATTAATTTAAGAGTTTACTTCTATGTAATTGAGTTTTTAAATCTTCGAGAGGCTAAGAAATGTAACTAGTATTGTAAAGCTTTTGATGCTTGTACATTGTTGCTCAATTGTAACGATTTAATTTGGGACTTAGCCATGCACAATATGATATTACATTGGAGGTATTTTGAAGGTTATTTGGTCTATTTCTTGATCATCTACTTTGTCTAATTGAAAGGTAGTTCGATTCGACATGAGTTCATTTTAGGGTCGAGAATTGGTAGAGATTGCCAAGGTAACTCGGTATGAGGTCCAATAGTCTAAGAAGATTCATCGGGGTAACCTATAGTAAACTATGTGATGAAACTCTTTTCCTAATACATGTTATGTGGTCTCTTGTGTAGAGTTAGCATTTGTTATGATGTTTCATTTGGGAGCTTTGTTTGTAATTATTTGGTTTAGATATCATTATGTCATTATGTGTACGTCAAGCCATGTAATGTTATGTTTTGTCCTCATGTTTTTTTAATCTTAGTGGACCTGATGTTATCTCCTAGCATGAGGGATGGACCTTCAAGTACCACGTTGTTTAGAGGAATGTGCCATATCTTCCATTGGGTTCCCTTGTAGGTGTTGTAGTGTGTGGATGGTATTGTTCTTATGACAGGATCTTGATTTTACATTGTTTGTGAAGATGGATGTTGAGTGTGCTCATGAACAAGGTTGAAGGATGTGTTGTGATTTTCATCTATACTGTATACATTCCTGATGTGTATGTGATACCATATTGTGATGTTCTTATTATGTAATGATATTTTTTATAATCTCACTTGATGTAACTTGAATATGTAACTTGACTACATTATGATTATGTAATTAGATTATTCATTACTATTATGATATATCCCTATGTTTTATGACTATGGTTTAATGATGTGATGCTTTTACTTATAAATTTTTAACTAACTTTGTCACGGAACGCTGAGAACATATGTGTAGATTTTTACTTTGTACGCATGTTGTAATCGAATTTATTTTAAAAGAAAATTGTTGGGTTATTTTGTTACTTTGTGTGTTGTTCTCTAGGTTCCATGGCAGGGCGTTACAACTTGGTATCAAAGAACAAGGTTCTAACAATGGGTACTCTGGTTCTTGTGAGCCCATTAGGTTTTCCTAGATGTTAGACTTTGTAGATTGTATTTTCTTGTTGTCTTTGGTTTTGTGTAGGACCATGCCTAGACATGATTGTAGGGGTCGAGGTCGAGGCCGAGGTGGTGGCCATATGGATAATCACTAGGATAATCCTCCTCATATTTCTCATGTAGAGTAGTAGGATCCTCAGATTAATCAGGTGGGTGAGGAACATAATCTGATTCAACCAGGTTTAGAAGGAGCTCTGTTGCTTCCCTTGCTTGAGGAGGTTCTTTCTCACCTTGGTCCTAGATAGGAGGATAGTCAAGAAGTGGCTAGATAATGAGACAAATCACCTAGGAGAGTTGTTGAGACTATGGATATGGATGTCATTGTTGTAGGGCATATGAGAGACTTATTGAGGGAACGCCCTCCCACATTCGATGGTACTAGTGGTGGTTTGGAGGTGGTAACTTGGTTGATAGACTTGGGATGGTGTTTTTCTATGCATCCATATGGTAGCAACACTAGACATGATGTGCCATTATGCATCTTAGAGGCTTTGCCTCTACATGGTGGCAATTGGAGGAGTAGAAGTTGTGTCTGGATATTGGTTCAGTTTTGTGGGATATGTTGGAGAGATTCAAAGCGTGTTTCTTATTAGAGCATTGGAGACAGTGTCAAGCAAATGAGTTCCATGATCTACATTAGATGGCTATGTCAGCTGATTAGTTTGAGCATAGGTTCTACGAGCTCAAATAATATGCCAAAATTGTGG
This sequence comes from Sequoiadendron giganteum, assembly GCA_007115665.2. Taxonomy (NCBI): domain Eukaryota; kingdom Viridiplantae; phylum Streptophyta; class Pinopsida; order Cupressales; family Cupressaceae; genus Sequoiadendron; species Sequoiadendron giganteum. The sequence continues at coordinate 344,817,954 of CM021103.1, read as the reverse complement.
ATGACGAGGCTATGTTGGTACAACACTTCATCAAGTGCTTGAATGCTTGCATCAGCAAAGGAGTCTAAGTCTTTGAGTTGAAGTCTATAGAGGTAGCCATGGAGAAGGCATGTCTTGTGGAGGATAATTTGACTATGGCTTTGGGTGGACATATAGGTATTCAGATAGGTAGTGCACCTAATGTAGGCTTTGGTATGTGATCTGGTTAGACTCAGATAGGGGGTTCCTCTCGGAACAAATAGGCACCTACTAAGGGTGGTCAACAGTAGCAACAATAATGTTACCCACCAAAGAATAAGAATTCTCAATTTCAGTCAAGTAACAATTCACAATATGGGAAGAACCATAAATAGTGACGTAACAAGCACAACCATTGGGATTAGCCAGCACAGAGTGCACAACCTATGGTTAGCAAAGGCAATTTCCAACATTCAAATGCACCTTTGGGTGGCATAGGTTTTGGAAGAGGTACTAGTTTCTTTTCATGTGGTCAATAGGGTCACATTGTGAGGCAGTGTCCTATGAGAGATACATCAAGATTTTTTCAGCGACCGATAGATTTGGAGCTGATAGTTGGAGATGTGGGCCATTCTCACAGAGTTTTTGCTATGGTAGATAATCGTCAGGAAGATCATCAGAACACTATGGTTGAGACTTCAAGTCAGTTAGAGGGTACTCATGTTTCTATCCTTTTTGATGTCAGAGCTTCTGATTCATGTATATCACTCTCTATTGTTGAGTGATGTGGACTCGTGGAAGTAAAGCAAGGTGTTAGGTGGTAGGTTGAATTGACCTCTGGGGCAAAAGTAGCAGTAGAATCCCTTGTTTGCAATTATGGACAAAGGATTGGATCGCTATCTACCTTAGTAGATCTTTGTGTTATGCCTCTTGGTTCTTATGGCATTGTTTTGGGTATAGATTGGTTGGAATCCCATTGTGCGATAATTGATTATCAACGAAAGATAGTACATTGCTTAGATGTTTTTGGTACAAAAGTTGAAATAATTGGTGTTTAGAGATCCATCTCATTGCAGATTATATTTTCTATACAGTTAAGGAAATGCATTCGCCAGGATTTCTAGTTGTTTGCAGCAACAGTTAATGACTTGGAGGTAGGGAGAGTCGAGAGGTATCTCTTGATGATTACCCTATTCTTGTGGAATTCATAGATATTTTTCCCAGTGATATTCCTAGTATGCCACTGAAATGTGACATAGATTTCATAATCGACTTGGTTCTTGGAGCAAAGCCTATATCTCAAGATCCATATAGAATGACCACATAGGTACTAGAAGTGCTTTGTCTGTAATTGGAGGAAATTTTGGCTAAGGGTTTTATACGCCCAAGTGTTTCTCCTTGGGGAGCACCTATCAACTTTGTGAAGAAGAAGGAAAGATCTCTTAGATTGTGCATCAATTATCATTAGTTGAACAAAGTGATAGTTAATAATTGATATCCATTACCTAGAATTGATGATCTCTTTAATCAAATCAAGGGAGCTAACATGTTTTCTAAAATTGATTTGAAATCGGGTTACCATCAGTTGCCCATTTCAGAAGAGGACATTCATAAAATGACATTTGGAACTCATTACGAGCACTATTAGTTCATAGTGGTACCATTTAGGTTAATAAATGCACCATCTATTTTCATGAATTTGATGAATGGTGTTTTCTGCACATACCTTGATCATTTTGTTCTTGTGTTTCTCAATGACATTTTAATTTATTCGAGAGATATGAAGGAACATGAAGAGCATATGAAATAGGTATTTCAATGCTTGAGAGAGAATCGAGTGTTCACAAATTTGGAAAAGTGTGAGTTCTTCTAGACTGAGGTGAAATACATTGGTCATGTTATCTCTGGAGAGGGTATTGTTGTGGATCCTTCAAAGATCCAAGTCATCATTGATTGGCCCATGCCTACCAATGTACCTAAGGTTCATAGTTTTACGGCTCTTGTCAGGTATTACAGATGGTTTTTTCAGGGGTCTTCAAGGATTGTTCATACCATTACTTCTCTTCAGAGGAAATGTAAGAAATTTATTTTGTAAGAATAGTGTCAGTCGGCTTTTCAGACACTCAAGGAAAAGTTGATGAGTGTGCCTATCTTAGTCATTCTTGATCCTACTAAGGACTTGGTCATTTGCATTGATGCATCTTTGGAGGGATTAGGATTCATGCTAAAGCAGGATGGACATGTGATCACTTATGAGTCTTGCAAACTCAAGGATCATGAACTAAACTATCCTACTCGTGATTTGGAGCTAGTTGTAGTTGTTCATGCTCTAGTTCGGTGGAGGCATTTCTTGTTGGGGAACCATTTTGAACATTACAGTGATTACTGTAGTCTATAGTATATTTTCACACAGCCTAAATTGAATACTAGGCAAAGACAGTGGATGGAGTTCTTATGTGAGTATGATTTTGAGGTGAAATTTATCTAGGGGAAGGAGAACATAGTTGTTGATGCTCTTAGTCAACGAAGGCATGGGATTTCTACTGTGACTCTTGGAGTTGATTTGAGGAGCTATATTTTATCAATACTTCCTATAGACAGACTATATCAAGAGGTGAAGATGGAGTTAGGATTAGGTAGACCCTTGGAGGGCAGATTCATAGGATATACTCTCAAGTCCAATAGATTTTTGCGACATTTGGGTCGTATCTATGTACCACATGCAGAGGATCTTCACACTCTGATTATGTTAGAGGCACATCAAGCACCTTATTCAGCTCATCCTGGTGTTATGAAGATGAATGTGGAACTATGACAATTGTGTTTTTGGCTTGGGATGAAGTGTGATATCGCTGATTTTGTTTCAAGATGTCTTGAGTGCTAGAGAGTTAAGGCCGATCACCAACATCCTGCAAGATTGTTGCAAACACATCCTATTCTTGAATGGAACTGGTATATCATATCGGTGGACTTTATTGTTTGTTTACCTATGTCATCCCGTCGACATGATGCTATCATGGTTACTGTCGACAGGTTGACTAAGGTAGCACATTTTTCTCTGGTTCATTCTTCCTATAATTCCTTTTCTATGGCAAAGATATTCATTGAGGATATTGTTTGGTTGCATGGAATTCCTCACATAATCATTTCAGATATAAATCCTATCTTTACATCAGCATTATGGACATCCTTGTAGCATGCCTTAGGTACTCAGTTGAACTTCAGTTCAACTTATCATCCCGAGACTGACAGACACACCCAGAGGGTCAATCAAATTCTTGAGGATATGCTCAAGATGTATGTAATGGATCAACAGTCACGATGTGAATATTATATTTAATAAGTGGAGTTCACCTATAATAATGGGTATCATAGTTCCATAGGTAGCCTCCTTTTCAGGCATTGTATGGATGTCTTTGTCAAACTCCATTGAGTTGGGATTGACTTGAGGATAGATTTATAAATGGACTTGAGATGCTTCAGGATATGGAGCAATAGGTTGATCACATCACATAGCACTTGGTGGTAGTGCAAGACATGCAGAAGAAGTATGGCAATGCACATAGAGTGGACCGTTAGTTTTCGGTTGGAGATAGGGTATTTCTTTGGGTGCGTCCATGGAAGAGTCTGATCTATTATTGAAAAGGATCTAAGCTGATGCCTCATTTCATTGGACCGTTTGAGATTTTGGAGAGGATTGGTCCTATAACATACCATCTTGCTTTATCGCCTAGTTTTTCACACATTCATGATGTATTCCATGTGTCCATTCTTAGACCTTATCATCATAAAATTGCACATGTGCTCAATTGTAATGCATTATAGGTAAAGGATGGGCAGCTGACTTTGGAGCCTGTGGGCGTTCTTTAGAACAGGAGGCTCACCCTCAGGGGTTGAGACATTGATCAGGTGAGGTTCCAGTGGGATCCTAGTGATGAGGCATCAACTACCTGGGAGGATGCAACATGCATGAGAGAGATTTATCCTTATTTGTTTTTTGGTTTCTAGGAGTAAGCCTTATCCTAGGAGGGGAGGATGTAGTGTCCCTCCAGTTGCTACTATTGGTTTTTGTATGGTAGATGGTTGTTTTAACTATCCTGGGATATTATTCTACTTTATTTCAGTTACAATACTGATACTATGCTAGTTTTATACTTGGTTGATGATACATTAGATACATTGTGGATCATCTAATTATGTTTGTGTGGTGACCTTAGGATGAACATTATGTGTGTTATGGTTTTATGTTGTTAGTGAGATTTAGTGTGTTTATGATGACGTATTTGATGTTGTTTATGATGTATTGTTGTATGCTAGTCTTGGTGAAGGATACAATGTAGCATTACTCACTCATGTGTACCCTGCTATGTTGTGACTCTCTTGCATAGTGTGATTGTCGATTTATGTAGATATGTTTGACAATGTTGTTTTATGCAGTTTGTAGGTACTGGGCATCAAATCCACTTGATTTGTCAGGTTTGAGCATGTCATGACCCAATGGAAACATGTTTTGGAGATAATGTTAGGTCCTCCTTCTTTAGCCATCGCTCCTTTATAGGATGAGTATTTTTTTTTCACCCGTTGTTGTTTGGTTCCATTGTTTCATTCATGTTTTCATCATGATTGAAAATTAATTGATTAATTAGTTAAATGGGTTATTAATTAATTTATTTTATTTAATGTAATTTTATTGAAATGTTAAATTAAAATAATTATGTTTATGGTTTGATTATTTAAATTAATTAAATAGGATATTTAATTAAATGTGATTGCTAATTTTGAGTAAAAGATATTTATTAAATTTATTGTGCAAATTTAAATGTTTGAAAATTAGATAATATTAAATAGTTTGTTTTCAACAATTTATGAATAAATATCTGAAAATTTGGACTTGCAGTCAAAAAGCACGTTATCTTACGAAATTGCTTAATTAGAACTATTTGTTCAATTTTGTTTGCATAATGACAGCTAGTTAATTTTAGTGATTATGAGTTAATTGGAAATGAATTAAAAGCTTTGGTTATGCAAAAATTGTGAACAATAATTTTATTTTGGTTTTTTTGGAAAAGAAAAGTTTTTCGCAACACTTTTTGGGGAAAATATTCTTCTTCGTGTTTTTGGTTGAAAATTTTTGAACACAATGAATTTGAAGGTTTGTGTATTCTAGAAAATAAAGAGTTTTCAGAGTTGTGGATTCTTGCTTCAATCTTTGTCGGTTTCAAGCATAAATTTTAGGTTTTCTTCTTTTGATTTGTATTTTCTTGTATACAAGCTCTTAAATGTTGTTTATGGTATTTGTTCTTCTTGCAGTTGAATCCGTTTTCTGAATCTTCTACACAAACATCAAAAAATAAATTATTGTTGGTTAGTGTTGAAATAAATTGAATAAAACTTGTAGAGAAATGAAAGCTTTCGAAAACCTAGTTGTAAAAAAAATGATGAAACCGAATCTCATAGTTTTTTTTCATTACTTATCTCTTAGAATTCAATAGTTTCTTTATTTCATATTGTCATGGGATTTAATCGTTTATACCCCTTAGTCGATGTATTTTTATCCCTGAATTTTAAAGAAATCGCTTAAAATTTAATGTCGACATGTAGTCACATTACAGTCGACGCCTGAATCAAACTAGATTATTATTTTACATAGAAATTCCCTCCATCTCGTTGGCTTGTATCATACTTAATGGTGGCTACATGAATTGGAAACATGATGGCATAGCTGTGTATGTACAACACCATATTCCTGGCAATTTGGATCATGCTCTCCCTTGAATCAACACCATTGTTCTTTTTTTTTTAAACCATCTCAATGGATGGTCTGTAGGAGCCAAGTCCATATTTTGTACAATATCGGTGCTTCTAGTATTTCATCCATCTTCTAGATCTATGCCCACACAATAGTATTCTTGTCATATCCCCATTCTCTGCATGCACGTTCTTCTTGGAGTTGTCAGTGTTCCTCTTCTTCTGTCATCTTCTATTGAAGAGCCCGTATGGTTGATCTTCTTGCAGTCTCCTCATTCATTCTTTCCTTGCAAGTTTTTCTTTGTGGTGCCAGCGTTTTTATTTTTATATACATCTCTAATACAAAGTGGTGTAACAAAATTCTAGCATTTTTCTCATTCCTTGGTCTTTCTTGACCTGCACACAGTTAGTCTTTTTGCAATCTCCTCCTTGTTTGCATGCAACATCTATTGGGTGTAGCCAGAACTAATATGATTTAGTCGTCTCCTTTATTTACCTTAGCCATGGGTTTTTTTTCGTATGAGGCAATGCTTACCTCCTACGAAGATGCTACTTTTTTCTGCATGCTTCATACTATTCGACGTATGTTACTTATATTAATCTAAATGGAAATGAATATAAATAAAATGTCACCATCCATGCAATGTTATTATTTTCATCGATGCATGGATTTAATCTCTAGCTCCTTCTCTTTTCCGCCAACATTGAATGCATGTGTTGTTAGCTATTTCTTAATATTTGGAATGTGATTCGATATAGATTATTACTTTTGATAAATAATTTTAATCTAAATCTATATATTTATATATATATAGGTTTTGTGAATTATTCATTTTAAGACTAGTGTTGTACAAATCAATTCTAATATAAATATGGATACATATATAGATTTATCTACATGAATTAGAATTGATTGGATTTTATAATTGATTATTGAATGTAAATAATTTATTTTATTCTTAATGAAGTATGATGATTGATTTATTTGTTAAAATAGAACAAAATAAATAAGACATTCAAGTTATGTTAATGTATTATCTTTTATGAACCTTTAGTTCACGAAGATTTGATGGATGTTTATGTTGGGAAATAATATTATATTTTTTATTAATTTAAGAGTTTACTTCTATGTAATTGAGTTTTTAAATCTTCAAGAGAATAGGAAATGTAACTAGTCTTGTAAAGCTTTTAATGCTTGTACATTGTTGCTCAATTGTAATGATTTAATTTTGGACTTAGCCATGCATGATATGATATTACATTGGAGGTATTTTGAAGTTTATTTGATCTATGTCTTGATTGAGATGTGTACATTCATGGTTCTTGTTTAATGTGCAGGATGGTTGTCCTTTGCAATTGTCAATATGTTATGTTATTGTATATAGGAAGAGTGGCTTGCAATAGGGACCAAAACCCTAAGAGGCAATTGGGTTAACCTATCAGGAGTTTATAATTCAGTGAAAACCTAATTCAATGTACTAGGGGTTGGGTAGTGTACATAATTAATTCAGATAATTTGATTCCCTCACCTTATACCTTAGTTCTTGTATAGATTAAGGGTAGGTTGAGATGGCCTAGAATGGCATGATCATCTACTTTGTCTTCTTGAAAGGTAGTTCTATTCCACATGAGTTTGTTTAGGGGCCAAGAATCGGTAAAGATTGTCAGGGTAACTTGGTATGAGGGTCAATAGTCTACGAAGATTCACTAGGTAACTTATAGTGAACTATGTGATGACACTCTTTTTCTAATACATGTTATGTGGTCTCTTAAGTAGATTTACCATTTATTATGATGTTTCCTTTGGGAGATTTTTTTATAATTATGCGGTTTAGATATCATTATTTCATTATGTGTACGCCAAGCCATATAATGTTATGTTTTTTCCTCATGTTTGTTTATCTTAGTGGACCTGATATTATCTCCTAGCATGGGGGTGTAACTTTGGGTACCACGTGGTTGGGAGGAAAGTTCCATATCTTCCATTGGGTTCCCTTGCAGGTGTTGCAGTGTGTGGATAGTATTGTTCTTATGATGGGAACTTGATTTTACATTGTTCATGAAGATGGACGTTGAGCGTACTCATGAATAAGGTTGAAGGATATGTTGTTATTTTCATCTATATTGTATACATTCCTTATGTGTATGTGAGACCATATTGTGATGTTCTTATGATGTAACGATATTTATTATAATCTCACTTGATGTAACTTGAATATGTAACTTGACTACATTATGATTATGTAATTGGATTATTCATTATTGTTATGGTATATCCCTATGTTTCATGAATATGGTTTAAGTAACATTGTCACAGAATCCTGAGAATGTATGTGTAGATGTTTACTTTTTATGCATGTTGTAATCGAATGTCTTTTAAAAAAAATTATTCAGTTATTTTATTACTTTGTGTGTTGTTCTCTAGGTTCCATGGTGGGGCATTACATTTTAGACCATGGCAATTTTACATCTTTTCTAGAAAGGCTCCACGACCATGATCCTAAGGCTTTGGCAGACTTTTTCAGCAATTGGCATGATAGAAGATTACAGGTCATGGGATGTAATTCCTGCCAAAGAACCCTAGAGGAAAACACATCTAACTACAATAATGGTACAATTTTTTTTTAAAGTGAAATAACATGAATTATAAATCACATTTAAACATAACATAAAATCTAAGCTATATCCTCTAAGTTTCCATGACTCCATTACTAGCAAAACTATTACTAAGGTCAAAACCTACAATATGAATTAACTAACATTAAGAATTAGTTTTAAAACCATTGCATAGAATAATTAAACACATACATTTTCCATATCATAACATCAGATAAGTAATCATCAAAGATAATATATAAATAATTACAAGTACATATACAATCTCTATTACATGGAAGTACATCATTACATTGCAACAATTTTACATTGATGCTTCCCTGAATACAATAGGAAGGTATATCAAGCTTACATTACATGATACAAACAAGATACATATACAATACATAACATGTGCAACTGTTTCTCAAACTAGTACAAGATCTAGAATCTAGTACATAAGGTACATCCTCCATGCTCACGAACAACAACAAGGGAAACACAATGGAGGATAAAGCACAATCCACTCAACCATGTGGAACCGTAAGGTCCACCCCCCATGGTAGGAGATAACAATAAGGTCTCAATACATCAAGCAGTAAATAAAGCAAAAGGCTAACACAAAAGTATTAAACATGGCTCCAACATAACCGAGTACAACATAACATCACATAATAGAGACACCGCTTCCAGAGGCATATAAACAACAAGGGGAACACAAGACTAGGCAATGCTAGGTTGCTATAGGGGAGAATGTCATCACATGGTCCTTGCATGGGTTGTCCTGGTGGTCTCTCACTAGACCCCAACCCCCATCTATAGTTGTCCTAGAAACCTCTCACTAGGTCTTGACCCCATAGGGTGACACATGCGGACCCAACATTCCTCTCATGAAGATAAGGAAGTTGATCTTTCCAACCAAGCCTTCTCGACCCATCCTTATCATGAACGAGCACCATAACCATGGGTGAGGCATCCAATTATCTTAATTAGTGTGAAAACTATCCAACCCCCTAATCCATTAATTAGGTTATCACTGAGTTAAGAAACTCCCACATGGGTTACCCTAGATGCCACTTTGGGCTCTGACCCCCATTGAGATCCACTCACCCTACTAACAACTAGAGGCCAAACATCAAATAGGATAAATCGATCTTGCACAAATTACAAAACCACATGAACATACACATATTCAGAGCAAGTCATGAACCATCTCACTCACCAATCACAACCACATTAGTGAGTAAGCAGTGCAAAGCTAAAACCCTGTAGTACACAATCCAAGTATAAAATCAATTCATTTTCAAAATAAAATAATCATGAATCCAACACTCAATCTAATTCCCAAAACCTCTGGAAGTTTCCCAAACACCATTTGGCACAAAAGGATCCCCACATTGAACAATAACCCATATCATCTTAATTTCACTAATCAAATACATGATTTAAAACAAGAACACAAATAGCCGTTGTAACCATGAAATCAACATATATTAACATATTATCCATTAAATGATTATGAAAGAAATCAACATTTTAAAGGTTCATCTAATTCATTCAAATAAATCCTTCAATTACCTAAATATAATAAAATCAAATTATTTTATTTTCTATTATATTTCCAAATTTTCTTATTGACATTATTCATTAATTCCCATAGTAAAATTACAATTTAATTATCAAATTATATTAGAAAATCATTTTTCTGACATAATCAATTAATTATAAAAGCTAAAATATTCTTTTATTAAATTGATAATATATATACAAGCATATATACATATATATATACATACGTGTGTGTGTGTGTGTGTATATATATATAAATATGTATATATATTGAAACAGAAAGCAATTTAACCAATTATCATATGATAAATATATACATACATTTATAACCATACATAGATAAATATATATATTTTAATTCGTAATACCAAATATTATACATTTACATCGAAATCTAAACACAATTTATATTCAACAAATATCACATCTAATTAATAACCATTGAATTATAATATGTAAAAATCCAATCACAAAGGTATTCATGGAATACCAAACATAAAAAATTTCCAATGTAGCCATCGAATGTCATGAAATTATCAATCCATTCAATAGCTTTAGAAACAATTATACCATGCAATGGTTAATTAAGCTATCAAACTATACCATATCCGTTGATTTCTATACATAGCATATGCAGCGATTTCTTTGTAGTGATTTCTTTACATAACGCATATGCATCTATTACCACTCAAAATGTGAAATTTGATAACAAATGTGAAAACCATTGAATGAAATCAAAATCAAGCAATACAAGCAATAGATGCTAGCTCAGACTATAGCTATCGAAAAAAATAAAACTGCCATTCATAAGAGATATCCATACAATAATCAGTATCCAAAATTAGTCACAAGTATGGAAACACCATGCAACATCGAATCTTCCGAACTTAGCACAAAAGCATCAATTACTAGTATAATGCGACTCCAAACCTAAAGTGTATTCACCGAATATCTTACATAATATGCACCAATTACAATACGTAGGAAAAATACATATACACTGAGCCAAGGAAAGTCTTAATGGAGGTGAAACCTTAGTATGCAACATAAATTTTATTGACATACCAAAATGGGAGGTACCTTACATAGCAGCAACGAAGATTCGGGTAGGGTAAGGCACACGACTGTTGAGGATTAGTTGGCAGGGTTAGCCCTTGCTCCACCACCACCCTATCATGCAATCTCATTCATATTATAATCTTGCATGATTTGATCATAGAAAAAGTGTTTATCATTTGCCGTTGGTCGTTACCAATGCATTTAAAGACAAAGAAAAATGAATAAATCTGATGAAACAACAAACATGGACCAACTTTAAGTAGTTCATAGGTCGATTCTATAAGGTTTAACCAAAAAAAAACAAAGATATAAGTTTAGAGACCCTTGATAACCAAAGAGATAGATCGGTATTATCTGTGAATGAGAATTAGTTTTCAAAGATAGACCAAATAAAATAAATTAAAAAAAATCAATGGCAGATGCATGGCATAGGATTATCTTTTTCGAAGATTTTTTTTCAAACAAATGTAAATGGCGAAAATTCAAAGGATATCGAACTCTATCATCGGGTGCATTTTCAGCAAATAGGATAAGGTGTATCGAACTCTAAGCATGAAGTGAAAATTCAACATTGAACTACATAAAAATCAAACAATCAATCACTTGCAACAATAGAGAGAGAACAAATTCCTATTACATTGAACAGATAAACAAAACAAGAATAGAGATGAATCCAACCTAGATTCCAATGCTACTGAGGCAGAAACCGGTGCTGAGATCAACTTCTACGTTAGCAACAATCCACTTCTCTAAGGCCTTAATCCAATCTTCAGTAATTTTCCTAACTCAAATTTTTGAAAACAATCAATCGAAAATAGTCATTCAATAGATTATTCTTGGAGACAAAGTTCTCTGTTTGAGAACAAAAATCAATCATAATCCCTAATATCTCCAACCAAAACCATTATGTGAGACCCAACCCCATCTATAAATTGTGTGACACCTTGATAAGTTTAATTATGCTAGTTTGATGAATAAATTAATGATTTAATCCAATTACATGTTTAATATTTTGATTTTCTTATAGACTAGTTTAAATGATTATTGTGATAAATTATCTTTAGTAAATGAAAATGGGCAAACTGTTAAGAATGAATGTGATAAAATAATATTTAGATTCTTGAACAAGTATCATATTAAGAATAAACTTAGATCAATATGAGCTAAAGAATTTTGTGTACCTGACATTGGTTTGAATCTCGCTAATAAGTTTCATGTTACTTGGAAAATGATAATAGTTAGGAAAAAAGCGGGACTTTGGAAAAATCAAGAAGAAGTTCCAGAAGGATCACTAGCAAAGAACCGTCAAGGTAAACTTATAGGACGACTCTAATCAATGAGTTGTATACCTAAGGTAGGATAATTTGAGGAAAAAATATATAAATTAGATATCAAGTTGCATGATGAATTTTATTAGAGGAAGGAGTGTACAAGAGTAAATTTATTAGTGTAAATAAATTATTTAGCTAAGAATAGGTTTTCATTATTATTTCATGCATGCTCAAAGTTTTCGTCTTTCATAGGTAAATAAAATGAATATCTTTGTGTATTATGATTTAATAACTATTGAATTTGATCTTATTGATATATTGAACATGTATTTATTAGATTTTTAACCTAACATGTATTTGGAAAAATACATGTAAGAGTAATGTCAAGGGTAAAAAAGGGAGAAATATCTAGACCCAAGTTAAATATTTATCTTTTAAAATTTAAAATTTTGACTTTATGACCTAGGAGGTAGTTAGGGTTTTGTGTAAGCTTTAATTGTGTTAGGGGTTTTAATGATTGATAATTTAGTGTAAGCATGATTTGTGGAGCCCTTTTAAATTAAGTCAAGTGATTAAAGGTGTAAGTATAATTAGGGTTTTTAAATCCTTAGTTAGGTCTTGATTTTCGAATTGGCCTTTAAAGTGGTCTTTTTAGGTTGTTGTCAGATCAATTTTATTGATATTAGTCCAAAAAATAGACCCATAGGGCCTATACCTATGGAAGGGGGACCCTTTGGACATGTGACATTGTCCTTTGGGCATGATATGACCCTTGAAAATTCCACTTGAAAGAGTTACGAATTTGAATCCTTGGGAATTGGAAGAAGTGACTTGTCACTCTCCCACCACACTCCCCAAATTTCATCAATGAGGTTGGGAAGAGAATCAAGGCTTTCACATGTGTAAAGCCACCTTGTAAGAGATGTTGGGTATGTACATTCCCCATCTCCCCAAAAGTCTCACACATGTGTGAGAACTTGTGGGGATATGTGTTGAAAGATCAAATGAGAGAGTGGCAAGTGTATCTCTCTCATTCAAGTGAATTCAATTTGAGTTCCTATATACTTGGATGGAAGAGAGGAAATGCATGTTACCCACTTCTCCTTTTGGAGAATTTAAAGTTGGAAGAGGAAAGGAAGGGAGAGGGGAAGGAAAGCAAGGAGCTCTCACATGCAAAGAAAATGATCAAGGAACAAATTTTGTGGAGATAAGTTATCCTTCTCATTATTATCAAATTTTCTCAATTAGGAAAATTATTGTTGCATTATTTTGGTTAATGTTGTAAAAAAAAAGTTAGGGAAGAGACCAAATCTTTATGTATGGAAATTTAGAGTGGTTTGGTGAATGGGTAGTCAAAAAAATTATAAAAAAATTATTCTTGTTAGTCTCCCTACCAAGATCATTGGTAGCCATTTAATTCTTTCTCAGGGGTACATGGCTAGAGCCCATGAGGCTTCATGATGCTATTAAGGTAAGGTGGTGAGCAAGCATCATTATTTTTTGTTTTATTCATTATATTCTTATATATTGTTGTAATATTGAAGACACGTGTCTTATTGTAAAATTAACGATTATAAAGACAAAGGTATACTTTATGTTCTTATAAAAAAAAAATTGTCTTCGTAATATTATTTGTAATAAAAGCAAGTCTTGTTCTTGGGAATGTATGGTAATTGTGTCCTCAAATGTTTTTTTTTAATAGAAAAAGTGGTCATGCCACTATAATATATTAATATAATAAAATATTTACAAAATCCTTGTTGAGGGGGCATACCGATAGGAAAGAACTAGGAAGAAAACCTTCAGTTATAGCCCGAGCAGTACAAAAAGATTGTTAAAATAGATCGACTACAAAATTATCCCACATGTGGGAAAATACTTCAATTTTCAACCTAGCTAGAGTGTTGTCACCTTTTCCTTGCTAAAGATAATGAAGAAAACCAGCCTAGGACATAGCTAGGAAAATATTTTCAAAATGCTGTTAAAAAAAATTTGTAACCCTTGCACACTGCTATCTAACTACTCCTCCATATGATCTGTACAGGAAGAAGACTGATCCTATGTCGCATGCCCCAAAAATTTATGCTTGGAAATGAGAGGAGGGACCAACTCCAGTGCGCGTGCATCAAGTCCAACTAATGGGACTTCCTCACCAATTTGAGACTCCACTTCCAAACAATTTTCTGCCATGGAACCCTGATGCACAAGATTATCGCATGGAGCGGGTGCCACTTCTTGTTCCTCTCTGTGCACTAGGGTAACTCACTCAACTATTATTTTCTACTCCCCCACAGATGGGTGGAAAAATGGTGGTTTCGGTTAAAAATCCCTTAAGAAGGAGATTAAATAAAATTTATCCTTCACTTCAGCCTCTAGGGAGGCATAAATCCTTTTTCTCATTTTTGGATAATGCTAACAATAGAACATACTCATTACCAATTTGAAGCCCCAACCGAATGGCTTCAAAAATGTCTTCAAAACCTACTTTCCCTTTGATATATTCACACGGAAAGAGGCCACCAACATAGCCCTCCCTAGAAAAAAGATTATACTTGAGAACTATATTTAGCAAGTCTATTTTATCACAAAACTGAGGGTTTACAAATTTATCAACAATTTTCTCCAAATCCCTCAGAGATTCCAACAAATCCATGCAGTTTGATAAAAAAATTGAAAGCACCTGATATGAGAACAAGTTCATTTGAGCTCTCGAGCGGATGATGTCCTCACCCAACATAGAGTGAGTTGCATCCTCCTCTCGCATACTACCTATTTTAAAAATCAGGCTTAAATCTGTTTGAGAAAGATTAGCTTCGCGTAGCCTCTCCCAAGCTTGTATGGGGAAATTTAAGCAGAAGTTCTAGGGCTGAAGCACCATGTTCACTACTCTATTTTTTTCTTGCCACTGAAAACTTACTTGCCACTTTGAAGAGATACTTCTTTGTATAACATGGTAAAACAAAACAAAATACCAAATTTAAAGCCTCAAAAGGCCATCGTGCAAAAGGCGAGAAATAAATACAACTACTTCGCATTACATTTGAATTTAATGCATTGAAGTATTTAATGCTTCCATTCATGCGAAGAGAGCAACTCATTCTATGGAGTTTAAAGGAAGTACCATCATGCTGATTTGGACAGTACTCAAATGATACCATCAAACCATACACCAAACATTTGGTATGCAGTCTCCAAGAGATAGGACAGTGGAAATTTAATTACCAACTGTACAGCTTATCCCATCAAACCATTGGAGATCACACATAGAAGATTAAAATGTCTAATGATATCTTCTAAGTACCAATCCAAGAGAAGTTTCCACTCAAAATCAATGCTTATATGTGAATGCAAAAAGGATGAGAGCCGCCATATAATCATGATAGAAGTGTCATTTATAGAAAGGATAAATCAAGACATTATTGTGCCCCTGGCATATTTCAACCTTTCTATGACAACCAATATACAGGGTATGCTGATTTACTTAATTGAGGTGACAAGCATCTTGCTCGATCAAATGCAATAAATTTGGATAAATATTGAGGAATGATAAATCAAATGAAAAATTTATTTCTTGTCCCACATTGCCCATGGTAGCTAAAGAGTTTTCCAAATTATTACCTTCCCTAAACATGTGAGATAATATATAACTGTCAAATTTCTGGAGAAGAACCCAAAATTTTTGGAGGATGTATTTGATATTCTAGTTATAAATATTTTTTGATTTGATCGCATTGACAATCAATAAAGAGTCACCTTCAATATGAAGGTTTCCAATACCCATTTCTAGGCCCAATAATAGTGCATTGGATTCTGCTACATTGTGAGTTCCTCTATGAAGATATTTAGATCTCAAACTTAAAATTTTACCTTGATGATCATGAAAATAGATCCCCGCCCCAAACTCTCCTAGGTTTCCCTTCGAGGTGCAATCAAAATTTAATTTTATAAATCATCTTATTTACTTGTAACAAGCTACTCAGAAAGGGCAACTTTATCTACTTCCAATTATGTAAAATAGAATTATCCCAATTAGTAAAGGAAGAACTATTGTCCTTCAATTCTCTAATGTTGGAATTGACAACTTCAGAATTTGCATTTTCAATCCTTTCAATAACCAAATCTATGGAATGGGATACTTTCTTGAAGATTCTTATATTCCTTTCCCACCATAAATTCCAAATAACAGTCACTAGAATTACTCTCCAAATACAAGCAAAATAGGAGGATGTATACAATAGTGGCCAAAATTGAAAAAGATCTCAAAGGGTGTTTGGGAGGGCCATGCTCAAGTTGAGCTTACTGAGAATGGCACCCCAACACTGTTGAGAAAACATACAAGTAAAAAATAAATTTTCAACATTTTCAAAATCCTCAAAGTACAAAGGGCACTTGAAGGGATCCGCAATTCGTAACATGGATAAATGATCACTGGTTAGAATGCACTTCCTCAGAGCTAGCCATGCTAAAATTCCTGCTTTGGGGAGAATTTTATTGTCCCATCATAAGGAAAAGGCTCTTTGGGGAATAAGATTCTTGGAAACTTGATTTAGTGCCTTACAACCTTGGTTGACCATGTAATTTCCTTCTTTGGAGGGAGCCCACAAGAGCTTGTCCGATTTATCAAAAATATATACTGACCTTGAATCCAAGATATTCTGAAGAACACTGCAGGAATTTTTTGGCAGAGAGGGATACAAAGTTCTCTTCCAAACACCCCTGCCTGATATGGGTTCTACCTTATGCACATAATTTAGCAAATTATCTCCCCAAGATTGGTTTTATACGGGATTCTCTAAAGTGGATGGTTGCCATTCCATGAATCCAACCAGAAGCTTATAGTCTGACCATTATAAACCTCCCAAGATATATATAAGCTAATTAATTTTCTACATGATAGTATGAAATTCCAAATGGTCGACCCTTTTGGTGGATCAACAACTGTAAAGATCCTTATAAGATTATTACTATCAAGATACTTACCTTGCAAAATCTGACACCACTTGGCTTGTGGGTTGACATACATTTTCTAGGCTAATTTTTCTCCAAAGGTTTTATTATGGATTGAAAGATTAGTTATACCAGCACCACCCTGTGATTTCCCACAAGCCATGGCTTCAAGAGATATTAAATGAATCTTCTTACTGTCCTCCATATTACTTTTCCATAAGAATTTTTTGATCAAACTTTCAATTTTGTGAGAACTGCTTTTGGGGCCTTTAAAACTTCCAAAAAATAATTTGGGATTGAAGAAAGCACAACCTTTACTAAAAGGATTCTACCTACTAGAAATAGCCAGCTAGATTTCCAAGATGCTATCCTAGATTTGATTCGCTCAATTAATTTTTCCTAATAAGAAGCCTTATTTGGGCCCACAAATAGAGGGATCCCTAAGTATGAACAAGGCAATGTATCTTTTTGGAATCCAAGAATTGTAAGATTTTTTTTTTCATTTGCCTCATCTGTATTAAGGATGTGAACTTTAGATTTTGATGCATTAAACCTTTGCCCTGATGTTGAAGAATACTTGCTGATAACTTGATTTTAGAAGCTTCCACTTGTGTTGCAAACCCAAATAAGTTTGTGTCATCTGTAAATAAAGAATGAGTTACTGAAAAACATGTATTTATAACCGAATACGTTTCCAAAGACCGATAGAATGTAAGCTCCTAATATATCTGCTAAGAGTTTCTACCACAATAATGAATAAGAAGGGAGACATCGAGTCTCCTTTCCTTACACCTTGGGAGGAGCTAAAAAAGCTTGTTGGAGAACCATTGAGGATTACTGTAAATTTGACACTTGAAAGAAAAGTATTAATCCAATGACACCATTTTGCTGAAAATCCAAATTTGGTCATTACTTTCTTCAAAAAACACTATTTCACCTTATCATATGCCTTCATCATGTCAAGTTTGACAATGATAGAGGGGATTTTCTTAGTTGATATTGAATGAAGAGTTTCATGAGCCACAATTTCTCCTTCATATGTTTCTTTTCTCAAAACAAATCCCCCCTATTCTTGAGATATTATCCTTGGAATGATGGGTTGCAACCTAAAATAAATTGCCTTTGAAAATATATTATGTATTGTATTGCACAATGATATTGGTCTATATTCTAAAAAGGAGGAGGGATTAGAAACTTTAGGAATGATGAAAATGTTAGTTACATTGAATTGCTTCAATATAGAACCAGTTCGGCGAGACTCTTCTAAGGCCCAAAAAATATCATAACACGCAATATCCCAACATTTCTAGAAAAAAGGGTAGTAAAGCCATCTAGGCATGGGGCTTTGTTAGGAGGCAATGAAAAGACTACCTTTTTTATTTCATCAATTGTGAAAGGCTGGAGAAGATGATCATTGTCTTCATTAGAAATGAGGGACGAGATTTCTTGCAGGAGCTCTTCCACATCTTGATTATTTTGATTGTTCAAATCATCTGGAGCAAAAAGAAGATCAGAGAAGAATCTAACACATTCCTTTTGTATATCTTCTTCATTCAACAACCATGTGCCTGAAGGGATTTCTTGTATCATTTGAATTGCCTTATTTTCTCTTTCAATCTGTGTAGAGGCATGGAAATAATAAATGTTTCTATCGCCTTCTTTTAGCCATAATTCCCATGACTTCTATCTCTAATAGGCTTCTTATCTTGCACAATGCTCCTCCCAGTCTACTTGTAATTTCTTTTATTTTTCATACAACAAGGTATCTAGGCCTCGCTATATAATTTGGTCGTGAATACCTTCTAACTCTTGACGAATCAAGGTTTTCTATTGAAAGATATTTTTAAAAGATTCCTTGTTCCATTTTTGAATCTGATGCTTGAGGTGAGTTAATTTTGACCATAGGTGGAACATCATTGTCCCATGTTCAAGAGGAGAAAAGGTCCACCATTTATGAACCAATTCCAAAAAATTAGGATGTCTAAACCACATAATTTCAAATTTGAATGAAGATTTCAAAGGGGGAGGAGAAATGCTTACAATGAAAAGAGATATTGGATAATGATCAGAGTTGGGGAAAGGTAATATCTGAGAAGAAAGTATGAGAGATAAGCTGAACCAATTTGGAGACAAGAGAAAGTGATTCAACCTTACTACAATTTGAAGGAAACCACTTCTTCAGTTTGTCCAAGTATATCTACCATTGGTTGGCAAAATATCCTGCAAAGAATTAGAATTGATGAAAAAATTAAAGTCAGCCATAACCTTAGCAGGCAGACATATGCCTCCCATTTTATCTTGAGTAGAAGGAATCTTGTTGAAATCAATAGCCAAGATAACTTTTCCATTGTCCAATGACATGATACCTTGAGATAACTAATGTCATAGGCATTTCTTCTCTCTAGTAGGTGTAGGACAATAAATGTTGAAAATCCAAAATTTGATGTCAAAAACCTTGACACTTCTAACATCTTCCAATTACTTTCATTTCTAAGAAGAGCCATTGACACTTGCTTCAAATTCCAAATATTTTCTAAACCCCCGGATGCTCCTTGAGCAGAGGAGTGAACCAATTGCCACAAATGCCATTTCTGAATTGTCAGCTTGAATATGTCATATGAGAATTTGGTTTCTTGGAGGAGAACTATATTTGCACCACACCCATCAAGTTGAAATTTGATGCAAGCGCATTTTTCAGGGGCATTAATTCCCTTGACATTCCAAGAAGTGATCTTCATTGGACCCAAATAGAGAAACATGCTCTCCTTGGGCACTTAATTAGGGGGGATAGCAAACAATCATGCAACCTAGATTGACAACTTGCCTCAATTTCCTCTTTCATTTTATCAACCCTAGATTTTAGGCCTCTTTTGCCTGCTGATTTCTGACTATGGGACTGAAAGGGAGTCTGAGCAATGGAGAGGGTTTGTGAGTAATCAAATCTTGAAGCTGTGTGAGTGTCTTCTCCCTCACCTTCAACCTCTTCATGAGATTGAGATTCCTTAGAGATCTGTGGACACAGTAGAGTATTGCAAGTATTCATAGAGTCAGAAGGAGTTTCTTCTTTGACATGTTTACCCTTCCAATCCCAGAGGGGCTCTACTTGGAATACCTCATCCACAATTTCCTCAATAGTTTCCGAACCTATGGAAACCAAAATCTTTTCTTCCAGTAATTGAAGATCTGCTTCAGATGGAAAATTTTCCTTGGAGAGATTTAACAAGCCCTGAATTTCATCTTGACCTTCATCTAGAAATTTTTTTAGAAGAAGATTGGAACTATCTTGATTGACCAATTGAACAGGCTGCAAATTTTTGTTTGTTTCTTGAAACATTAACCTTTTGACCAATTCATCTAGATGGATGTCATCAATTTGAAAGGATGGCGAATATAGATTTAGATTTAGAGTGGTGTGCTTTTCCCAAAGAACTTCAAAACATAGAACAATTTTCCTTTGCTTGTAAGGCTACCTACAACCCCTAATACATGTTTGGGCCTTGGTAAATCAAAGATTTGGGAAACAAATAACCTAATTACATTGATCTTGAATGAATTCAAAACCCTTGAGGGTTTCCACAAGATTATGATAGTTGAGCCCCGAAGATACATGAGACAGGCCCAAACCTCAGGATGTGTCCTGCTCGAAGTTACCAAATTAAATCATGTTATTAGGCAGTCATAAAGTAGTACAATGACTCTTCTCGAGAGAATGAGAAGCCTTGAAAGTTTGATAATTTTTTTCCCAAGTGGTTTCCCATGATATTAGTTGGATCCAAGAGCTAAATTTTGATTTCAATTCTATGTGTATTGGTTGCTTCTTGGTTACATCATATAGGACAAGCATTCTTACTAGCTTGGATGGGTTGTTGAAGCATAAGAGATCATACTTTTGAAAAATACCTATTTGATTGGCAATGATTTCCAGTAATTGTAGTTCTTTGTATTCTAATGGAAGGCCATTGAGTTGAACCCAAAAAGGAGCAAAATGAATCACAAAATCCTCAAGGTTGAAATTGGGAGTCCATTTTTGCATGTATAGCCTAGATCCCTGATAATTTCAAGATTTGATTCTAAAGATCTCATCCTTTACAAGAGTGGTTTCAAATAGGACTACAAAAATCCCTTTACTTTCATCTAATAAAAAAACTTTAATGGCTCCCTCCCAATCTTGAAATATAAGAATTTTTAGAGATTCCAAATCCAGAGTAAGATTCCAAAACTTACATGTTAATACTTTCTCTCTAGGATCATTAATTTGGGGTAGAATCAGATGTCCCAAAAATGTTACCTTGAGGATTTCGCAACTAGGGGCCTTTATAAACTTTTCTGGCTTCGACTTAGGATGGCTCTCTTTTCTTTTCCATTATTGTATATTCTTGTGCTCTATATGCTTTGTCATAGGATGTGACTTTTTCCGCCTCCTCCTATGCCTCTGAGAACCCTTAGCACCATGAGACCATGACTGATGATTCTTTTTGTGAGGGGATTCAGAATGATTTCCTTTTGTCTCCTCCCCCTTTAGCTGACTACTAGATACCCCCTTTTCAAGGTTCTTCTAGATGGTGGTAGATTTCAAGGCTGGAGCCTTATTCTACCTATCATTCTAAATTTGTTGATCCGAAGCCAACAAAGGTTCCAAGCGACTAGTAGGTTTCGCATTTGTTGATTGGATATAAGCATCCTTATGATTTGGATTGAAGGGACCTCTGATAGACCTAATATCCTTCTCACTTGCTTCATACCTATGTTGCAAATGGGTTCGATCCACTACTGATACATCTTCAAATTCATAAATGTCTAAGACTGGTTGCGTAGATCTATCCAAATGATGTGCATGCCTATGCCTACAAGGTCTATTAGGTTTTGGAAATGTATTACCTGAATGGGGTTACAGTGGCCCTTTTGCACATGTTGTTCTCCAATCTCTCCAGAACTGTTGATGGATACGGTGATGCTGCTTATTGCCAATTGAACTAGGGTTATAAAAATTTATGAAATACTCTTATCTGGGCTAGTATCCATGACATGATTGATGATCTTCTTTCCCCTTCTACAAGCCAACTATGTTCACCCATTTACCAGTGTGGATGTGGAATGTGATCTTGAGGTCAATTTTTCTAATTGCTTGCTTTCGCATCAACCCAAATGCCATCCTGAAACACCCATTGGGGGATGTGGGGTTCCAAAATTTTCACACTTGGTGGGGGGATCATTCAGTGCCACATCTCCCCACCGATAATCTCCTGAAGCCATGAATCCAAACCGCTCTTCTACTTGTCGAACCCACAACTCCTCCATTCTTGTGTCCTTAAATGTTATTTGTGTCATTTTATGTATAATATGTAACATGGAAAGTTTATGTGAAGAGTTTTGATCCTATTGTGACATGGAGAAGAAAATACTTTGTAAGCATGTATAAAATAAGTGTATGAGGATGAGGAGTGGTTTTCATTTAACATTTGAAAGAAATACTATGTAGATTCATTATAGTTCTTTTGTAAATGTATGAGTAACCTAAGTTATCTTGATGAAATTTATTCGGATATCATAAATGTTGGTGTGTGTTAAATAAACAAATAAAAATAAAAGGAAACATTTGGTTGTGTAGGTTGTTGAATATGAATAAAAGAATAAAATTTGTAACTTATTCAATAATTTTTAATCTACAAATTTTTGAGAATTATAGTAAAATATTTGAAACAAATTAATACATACATATTTATTTATTTATTTATTTTTGAGTAAGGAATATGACCTTTTAGTCGATGAATAAAATATATTTTTAAAATAGAACTATTTTCAAGTTCTTTCTTTTTTAGACAACTAATATATTGGTGTAACATGTTTATTTTGGATTAAAAAAAATCAATTATTGAAGATTTTAAAAAATTACTATCTAAATTTATGGTGAAATAGTACCTTCTAAACTTTAAACAACTCTATCTTTGAGGAAATATAGACTACTTTCTAAATATATTTTAACCAACTAATAAATTGGATAAGAAAGCAAAAATACATAAACAACCCATATTACCAAACCATGCCTAAGTCTTTCTTGAAAGCATTCCAAAATCATTCTTTAAATCTAACAGTCAGATTTAAGAAAGAGATTATTGGGTAAATCATTTTGGATAAAAATAAATATATATTATACATATATATTTATATTTCACAAATAATTATTTTATATAAATATAAAGAATATAATATATATAAATAGATATATAACAAGAGTATGATTCTGATATTCTGATTTATTATATTATACACAATATAACACCTGAAAAAAAATATATTATTTTTGATTGTAAATCCATTCTTTTAACAACATTCAAATTAGTAAAAATATTAAGAAAACGACAACAATTATGTATGAAATTTTTTGTGAATTTTTTGTTGCAAAATAAAATAAATTCGTAGCAAGTATCATCCTTACAAAAACATATATACACAATAGAAAACCTGGAAAAAAAACAAGAATGATAAGAGATGTTGAGAAGAGTAACTTGTGAACCTGCAAAACCAAAGAAATAAAAACAATGGGTAATATGCGCAGTGAAATGTAAATCTGAAATCTATCTCTTAGGCTGCAAATGTATAAACTTATCTAAGAAGATATATTTGATATTTTGAGGGTTTAAACAAAAAATAAATAAAATAAAATAAACCGAATCTAAAACTCAAATCATATCCCCTTCATTGCATGACAAAATGGAGTTATAGAATTCCTTGCTTAACCTGTACAAAGAGTAAAGAACATGAAGTTTGTGGACATATATCAAAATGGATTTGAAGTTATCATATTTCATTTGCAAGGAGCTTGTTTCACTAGACATTATAAGCCCCCTTTTGAGGCTGATGGCCACCTCAAGAGACTTCATCTACTCTTTAAAACCTACACAGGAGAAATTTTTGGATATGTATGCTCAACACATATTGAGCATGTTAGTGGATCTGGCAGAAGAGAGATTTGGAACATATGTTGAGAAGGACAAACAAGTGCATAGTGAGCTGAGAAATCTTGTTGGTACTAAGAGAGTAAGAAAAGAAGTTGAGATTCTTGCAGAGAGATTGGGAGTATCTGCAAAATTGCTTCAAGAATCCAAACAGAAAAGGGCAAAAGAAGAAGCAGCTAATCAAGCCACTAGGGATGCATCAAAGTCAAAGTTTGTTGGTCTGGTAGTGTCAATTGGCTGAACTAGAACCACCAGAAGCTTTGTATCTCACTCTGCCCTTTCAACGAAGGCCACTCCTATAAAAACTAAACCTAAGAGATCCAGAAAGGAAAATAAAAAGAGAAAAAGAGTATATATGTCTATTTCGGATGATGGGAAGATAGAGTTTGATGAAGAAACAAAAGATATTAGGCATCAAGGCACCAAAAAAACAGCACTCTCAAAAGGAAATCCTTCCAGTGAGAGTGATCAGGAAAAGAAGAAAGCAAAGACCAAAAAAACTAGGTATGACAGTCCAAGCAGTTGAAAAGGCTCTAGTTCAAGATGGGAATCTTAATCCACTTCATAAATGGTATGAATATTTTGATGTATTTGACAAAATAATTCTAGAAGAAGCAAATATAAAGCATATGAATGTTTTTAATAAAGTTTTGATTGAGATTATGAATAGCCTACCAAAAAGTTTGTATGAAATTATGGAAGCAAGAAGGTTGAGCTCTAGAACCGAAGAAGAGAAAATGAGAGAGAGGATTCTTGTTGAACTATGTCCAACAATGTTTGTGAATGAAATAAAGTCACTCCAAAAAAAGACCTAGAAGAAATTCAAAAGTAAATCAAGGGTTAAAAAAATTATGATTGGTGAGACCGAGGAAGTCACAAAAGAAACAAAAGAAATTCTAAGAGAAATACTGTTGAAAGAAAGAATTGAAGTTGTGTCTTAGAAAACACATGTTTTCAATGATCTACCTAATCTGGTAGAAGAATTAGGAGAAGGCAATGTTAATGTTGATGCTACTATCAACACTAAAATTCCTATGAATGATGAGGGTATACCAGCTGAAAAAGTGGAAATATCCAAAGCCAAATCAATACCTTCAGCTAAGGAGATACTAGTTGAAGAGAAGAAAGATAGTGTCAAAGAAGCTCCAACTACAACAAGAGACACTACTGAGTTTGTAAAGAAATTTTTGGTCACACAAAAGGAGGAACTAGATCCAGAATTGATAGAAGGTCCTATTCACTTGTCTACTTTAATCCCAATTGAAAAAATGAAAGTAGCAACATTTTCTCAAGCTCGAGCTAGAGAAGAGATACTTCAATCACACATTGAGGACAATGAACTACTAAATTTGGCATTTGGAGTACTGGAGAAGATAATGCCATCTTATGCAAAAGATCCAGCTAGCTCATCTTCCTATGAACTAAAAAGGCTAATCAATTCAGTTGGGATTCACTTTGAGTCGTTAGAAAAGTCAGCCATGGAAAAAGTGCAGAATGAATTTGATGCTAAGAGGTTCCAAGGAGTGAAAAATTTGATTTCCCAAGACAAAATATTCTTAACTACATGCATTAAGAATATGTGGAATGCTTTATCAGAGTGAGGGAAGATCTATAAAGCATGTCTATCTTTTTCAAAATTCATAGAGGAAAATGAAAAGAAGATGAAAGACTTGAAAGAAAAGTTAAGTGTTATCTCTGAAGTATTTGATCCGTTAGACTCTAGTATTGGGAAAGCAGAAGGTGAAGTGATGTCTCTGCTCAATAACATAAACGGTTTACAGCATTAAAATGACAAAATTGTTGCCAGAAGTTGTGAACTCCGAAGCATAATTTGTCCTAAACTTGACATTTTGTCAAGTGCTCTAAAAGAAGGAGACAAATCTATAGGAGTTGTTTACCTGACCAACCTAGAGACCACAGAGACACAATATTATTTGATATGTGGTCACATCACAATTATGGAAAGTCTATAAATAATTTGGGATGTAAATCTGGTGCAACAGAAGAAAGATTTTGCTGACATCTTTCAACTCATGTAAGCTATAGTTTTTGCATAGCATTTTTTTGTGAATTGACCCATTTTTGGCATGCGACCCCAAACTTTTCCATTGATGTTAAAGGGGGAGAAGAAGTGAAGTGAAAAATTCTCAATCATCTCAGGGGGAGAACTGCATTTTTGAATTTTTGATAGCAGTACAGTCTATCTTGGTACTTGGTCCGACACTTACTCATTTTTCACTAAGTGTTGCCATCAATGCCAAAGCAGAGATTTTTGGCAAGAGAAACTACACATATCACCTTGTATTGTCATTGATGGCAACCATAATCAATGATCAGATCCGCGCAACATCATTTTCCCATACTGTCAAGAAGATTGAAGATTGTCACTCAAGAATAGAGTATCGGGTAGCACAATGTTCATCGAGCTATAAGATGATTCTAGGTTATCAATTTTCCTTCCGCATCTTAAGGAATATATATTGGCATATTATCTTTTTTTTATCTGAAGCGCAGTAGCTCGTATTAGTTCATGTGAAAGATAGGAGATTTGGTTATCATGTTCTCAGTTTTTCTTGTATTAAGGTTGACCAAATGAATGTATTAAGTCGTGCATGTATGAGAACTTATTAGTTAAGTATTTCGATGTTTGTATATATTTATTTAGTTCCTATCCAAGTTGTGGCAGATCATTAAGGGTACGCATTGTATATTTCTCAAAATGTGAGTCGATAGTTGTAATTCTCTTCTATTCTTTTGAAGCTGATAAAGTGTAATCAAATCCTATGTTGTGGATATATATACATGATCGACCATATCATTTTGAATGATGTATAAGTTATGTAAGTGGCCAAATTTTGAGTTAGAGTAGAGAAAAGGTCCGATAAAGCATAGTTTAACTTGCGCATAGAATATTTGTGTTGTTTGTGTGAGCAGAGCAGAACAAAATTACAGAATTAGTTTGTAAGGGAGTAGATCTATTATTGTACATAATTTGGAACTATAATTAGACATTTTAGATGCTATCATCTCATTTCAAATCCTTAGATGGTTTTAATCTGAACTCTTTTTCTTTGAGTAGTGAGCTCTAGGGAGTGCGTCTAAATGCAAGTGCATTCCCCTTTTGTAATCCTCATTTTTGAGTATACTCATAATCATACTTGTGGATTGGCCATTCACCATGATTTTTCCCCTAACAGGGTTTCCACATAGAAATCTTGGTGTTATGGTGTTGTGTTTACTTTTTTGTTTATGTATTTCCATTGAATGTTATTAATGTTGCAAAGTTAAAGATTGTTAAATATGAATTTTGCACAACATTGATTCACCCCCCCCTCTTAGTGTGCCTTGTTTCCAACAATATAAAGTGTCATTTTTTTGTTAAGAAAATTGGGAAGAGACACTGTGAATATCATTTTGGTGTTGTCATTGATGACAACCCTAGTCGATGATTCGATCCGTGCATCATCATTTGATCATACCGGTAGTCAGATTGCAAATAGTTAAGGAAGAACAGAGCATCCAACAATTTTGTGTTCATTTTTCACATGAAGATTTTATGTTAATATTTTGTGTTTTGTATCTCAAGGAAGGTTGATCTATGTATTCTTTGTGTTATTCATGAATCTCAATTCCTCGTATTGATCTGTGTGTGAGTTAGAAGATTCAGCTAGCTAATTCTCTACTTTATCAGTACATAAGCTGACTTCGTGAATGCAACATATCATAGATGGTTGGGAAATAATTGTCTAAGTATTTTTGTGTTCCTACATTTTTATGTTGATAATTTCTATGCTATAGCTGACTTTGGTTGGTGCACATTAAGGATTACTCATGATTTGAGCTAACCATTTGCAAATATTTTCATATATTGTTAAAGCTGACATATGGGAAATTAATTCTTAGTTGTGGATATATATAAGAGACCATTCATATTAATTTTATATATGTAGAAGGTGTGTTAGTGTGAGTTGTGAATCTGAGCAAGAGCAGAAGATCGATAATGCAAAGTTTCACTTATTCATAAAGGATGTGTGTTGCAAGTTTGAGAAGAATAGAGTAGAAGTGAAGAATTAGTCGAAAGGATAGAAGATTCAATGTTGAACCTAACCAGAACTATAATCAATCATATGTAGATGCTATTTTCTCAGTTCAAATTCTTAGATGGTCTTAATCTGATTTTATTTGTAAGATAGTGAGTCTTCTTTGAGCAGTGAGCTCTAGGTAGTGCGCCTAAATGCAAGTGCATTCTCCATATTGTAAACTTCATTTGAGTATACTCAGATCACATTGTGGATTGGCAATCCACCATGGTTTTTCCCCTATCAGGGTTTCCACGTAAAAATTTCTATGTTATGGTGTTGTGGTTGTTTTTTTTATGTTCATGCATATTTCTTTTGAATGAATGTTTAAATGCTTGAAGGATTAGATCAATAAAGTTAGAAATTATGGAACACTGATTCACCCCCCTCTTAGTGTTGCTTGATTCCAACAATTGGTATCAGAGCTAGTTCCTCAGAAGAAGAAGTCTAAAAACTTGGGGAGATCTTGGAAATTGTTTCAATGGATTCAAGCAGTCTTCAATAACAACTTATGGTGGCCTTAGATGATCTTGATCAGTCAAAATTTGAAGTTCAAAAACTGCAAGAAAACCTCATGGATGCTGAGAAATTCATTGAGCAATTGAAAGATAAAATCAATAAGTCTAGGGAGAAGAGAAAGGAAATTTGTGATCAGATCCAACAAAATGATAGTAAAAACATTGAAGATGAGAAACTTAGTCAAGCCTTGAAGGAAAAGATAGAAGAATGTGAAAAGCTTACCAGAGATAATATAGTCATAAAGCATGAAATAGAATCTATCATGATGAGGATGACCAAGGAGATTGAAGACAAAAATAAGAATGAAGAGAAGCATTCATAGTCTCAGAAAGAAAGATTTGAAGTATGCAGCCGTTTGGACAATGAATTGGAACAATCTAAAAACAATGAGGAAGTACTTGAAAAATAGATTGATGATCTTAGAGATGAACTTGCTACAACAAATAAATACAAAGAAAAGTTCAAAGTTAGCTCAGCCAAGCTTGATGAACTGATTAACAGTCAGAGGACAAATGGTGACAAGCGAGGTCTTAGTTATGAAGAAGGAGAAAGTTCCAGATCCAAACAAAGGAGACCTAGGCAAGAAAATCAAATAAATAGAACTGGAAGAAATCTTGTAAGACAACTTGATGCTCAAAGATTCAATGGCTACTGTTTTCCCTGTAATAAATTTGGTCAATGGCCTCTCAATGTAGAAACATGATGATTCCAAGTGGTCCATCATTCTTAGGTCAGTTCTTTAATTGCAATAAGTTTGGTCACAAGTCAAATGATTACAAAAATGTGATTAACAACTTCCATAGAAATATAAGATGTTATACATGCAATAGATTTGGCCATATTGCTAACCAGTGAAGATCAATAGAAAATTAGTGGAACAACTAGTCTGGACAGAAAAATCTTGTGTGCTATAACTACAACAAATTTGGTCACATTGCTTGATTTTCTTAGAATAGAAAAGGTCTAGTAAACCAAAGGAGAAACATGCAGAAGGATGTTAAGGGAAAAGAAAAAGTCACTACAGATGTGATCTAGAAGAAAATGTAGAAGAAATGGGTGATGAAAGGTATCTTTGTTGAGGAAAATGTGCCAACACCAGAACCTACTTTTGGTAATTCCTTTCAAAATTAGTTTTAGGCTTTTGGCCTAGGGGGAGTTGACAAGAAAATATCCTAACCCCTTGTTGGTAACTAAAACCAGAATGTGGATAAGTACAGTAAATTCACAGATTCTCTACAAATGTTGTTGAACCTATTGGAGAAAGTATTATACAGTATTAGAGGTCTGCAAAAGAATTATCGGTCACAGTGCATGAAAATAGAGTAACCGGATGAGTTAGGGTAAAATCATTTATTGCAACAAAAAGGGTTAAGTGTGCAAATGATAAAAGATCATTTTTATCTTTCATTTTCCACTTTGTATTTTGAAGAAAAGAAGTTTGGAGAGCTTTGAGGTGAACTTTGGTTAATTAAGGAAAAATTCAAGTGTGAAGAAGCTTTCAGCAATCAAAATGTGATCTGACAAAAAGGTATTTATCGGAAAAACCTGTGACTATGTGAATTGGTGAAAATGGCTACTCCATTGGCAGTTGCAGTTAAAGACAAACCCCATCCCAAATTCAAATGGAATCCATTCAAGTCTGTCAAGACCGACCCGTTAGGTGCTTTTTCATCTATTCTATACGAAGTCTTACACACTGAAGATATTAGGGCATATATTCATGCAAACATTGAAGAGCTAGGAAGCTCACAACTATTGAATCTGTATAACAATCACATTATAGGAGAAGAATTTTGTGTCAAGCTGAAATTTAAAACCCTAGAAGAGAAGAAATTTACACATATTGTTAAATTCCTCATGTTTGAAGAGAGCGAATGGGTCCGATACATCTTGATTCAAGTTCATGATTAATTCATGTGTTTAAGCATACCCTTCAAGATTACAAATGAGTCTATAAGTGTGGTTAAAGGTTTAAATTCTTTCGGTGGATTGTCGATTTTGAAGTCCATAAAGAATCAAATGGTGACTGATGCAAGAAGTTCAAAATATGAATGAAGAACCACGAGAATCGAAGATATCATTGAAATAGATGTGAAATTTGCATCAATGATCATTGGTTACAGGATATATCATTCAATTCAGGATAATTATGTGTCTGGTACAAACATTTATGCAGCCTATCAAATGGTAAAGGAAAATGTAGACTATGATCTTTGTGAATTGCTCAGGAGTTAGATAATGGAAAATCTTGGTAAGATAAAAGAGGACAAGAAAAATTCCTTTAAGTATGGTAACTCTTGTTGTTATGTTTATTCTTCTATTTCATGAAAGAAGTTTCAGGTGTTGGAAAATTACATTGGCAAGGCATTCAACCTATAGCTGTTCAGATTAGAGAAATGTTGTATGGAATTGGAAATAGTCAAACCAGAAGAACTACAATCTGGGGATACTTCAAGAATTTTCAGAATATGATGCATGCTAGAGAAATAATTCCTACCTCTATTGTGGATAAATATAAGGATACTATCTATTTTATGGTAGACATTGATCAATGCACGATGGAAGTCATTGATCCCAGAATAGTCTGGATCATGCTGATGGGTTATGAAGTTGAAGAGCACATTCTGGAAATGTATGCATAATATTTACTGAACAAGTCTCTAGATCCATTAGAAGAGAGATTTGGTACTTATGTAGAAAATAATATACATGTACACAATGAGCTCAGAAAACCTATGATAGTCAGAAGAGTTAGAAAAGAAGTGGAAATCCTTGCAGAAAGTATGGGCATATCTGCAAAAAAATTAAAACAAGCAAGAAGGAAAAGTGAAGAAAATGAAAAAGAGCCAACAAAAACTGAATCTGCTAGTTTGGTAGTACCATCTACCCAAACTAGGTCAACAAGAAGCTTTGCATCTCTACCCACCTCTACAGCAAAGCCAATTCCTATGCAAACTCAATTGGAGACATTTGGTAAGGAAGGAAAAAGAAAGAAGGATAAAATAAAAGAGTTTATGTGGCAGTCTCTGAAGATGAAGAAACATAATTTGATGAAGGAGTTAGAGAAATCAAGCATCAAGGTAGTAAGGCAGCAACAATTACTAAAATAAATACCTCCGATGAAGAAGACACAACAAAGAAGAAGGAAAAAATTGACAAACCAAGTATGTCAGTAGAAGAAGTTGAAAAAGCTTTGGTTAAGGATGGCAATCTTAAGTTTCTTTGTAAATGGTATGAAACTTTTGATAAATCTAGTCAAAGAACTCTTGAGGAGGCTACAATAAAGTATTTAAATGTTTTCAATAAAGTTCTGATTGAAATAATTCCTAATTTACCTAAAAGCTTGTATGAGATTTTAGAAATGAGAAGAGTAAATGCTAGATTAGAAGAAGAGCAAATGAGAGAAATATTTCTCGTTGAATTATGTCCAGTGACATTTATGGAAGAAATGAAGGAAATCTTGAATAAAGCTAAAAAGGAATTCAAGAGCAAGACAAGAGTGAATAAGCTCATGATTGGTCAGACTAAAGAAGTTGGAGAAGAAACTAAACAAATTTTGAGAAAAAATATGTTAAGCAACAAAATTGATGTTGTCTTTGAAGATACAAATGTCTCATCTGGTCCGACAGAAGAAGAAGAAAAACAAGATACAGTTAAGGATACTCAAATTCCTCCTGATGTGGAAAATACATAAATACCTATGGAGATTGAAGTTCCTGAAATTGTATCAGTTGAGAAAGTTGGGATTCCTAAAGATAAGCAAGAACCTATAGCTAAGGAAACAATGGTTGAAGAAAAGAAAGTTGATGTGAAGGAAATTCTAGTGGAAGAAAGAGACACTACAGAAGCAGTAAAGAAATTTCTGGTAGAAAAAAAGGAAGAACTTGATCTTGAATTGGTTGAAGGTCCTATCGACCTATCCACTTTGTCTCCAATACATAAAATGAAGGTAGCATCATTTTCCCAAGAAAAATCTAGAGAAGAACTGTTGAAGTCTCACATTGAGGATAATGAACTCTTAAATCTTGCATCTGGAGTTCTGGAGAAGATAATGCATACTCATGTCAATGATCCAACTGGTTCCTCCTCCAGTGAACTAAAGAAGCTCATAAACTTTGTAAGTACTCATTTCGAGTCACTTGAGAAGTCAGCCATGGTTAAAGTTGAGAAGGAATTTTATGCCAAAAAGTTAAATGGGTTGAAAGGAATGATAACAAAAGATAAAACTATGTTAGCCACATGTGTGAAGAATATTCAAAATTTTCTATCTGAAGGTGGAAAGATTTATAATTCATGTTTTTCATTGACAAAATTTACTAAGGTCAATGAGAAGAAGGTTAAGGATCTTGAAAAATAGCTAGCCACTATTTCTGAAGCTTTTGATCCTTTAACTGATGGTGTTGGAAAGCAAGAAGGTGAGGTGATATATTTTCTTGACAAGATAAGGAGCTTGAAGCATGACAATGATAGAATTGTGGAAAGAGCATGTTAACTTAGAGGCCTAATTGGTCTAAAAATAGAAATAATGTCAAGTGAATTAAAGGAAGTTGAAGATGCTAAGGAAATTGGTGTTCTAGTGAACCTTGAGTCTAAAGGGACACAATCCTACTTGGTTTGTGGTCACATAACAATTTTTGAGAGTCTCAAAAGGGTTTGGGACACAAATTTGACTTTGTTAAAGAAAGATTTTGCAGATATTTTCAAGTTTATGTAAGTTGAAGAAGCCTGTTTATACATAAGCAATTTTTTCATAGCTATTTTTCTTGATTTTTGATATGCGGATTCCTTCCTTTTCCATTGATGTCAAAGTGGGAGAGTAGTAGAGTGAAAAATGTATAATCATCTAAGAGGGAGAGTTTTGTTTTTGAAATTTTGAAGAATGTCAGTGTAATTGATGTTGGTACTGATCTGACATAGTCATTTTTCACTATGTGTTCCCATCAATTACAAAGGGGGATTGTTGGCAAGAGAAATTGTGAATATCATTTGGTGTTTTCATTGATGGTAACCCTAGTCGGTGATTGGATCTACGCATCATCATTTGATCATACCGACAGACAGATTACAAACAGTTAAGGAAGAATAGAGCATCCATCAGTTTTGTGTTCATCGATTCACATGAAGGATTTTTGTTAATATTTTTTGTTGTGTATCTTAGGGAAGGTTGATCGATGTATGCTTTGTGTTATCCATGAATCTCAGTGCCTTGTATTGATCCGTGTGTGAGTTAGAAGATTGGATTGGATAATTCTCTGCTTTATCAATACAGAAGCCGACTTCGTGAATGCAACATGTCGCAGATGGTTGGGAAATAATTGTCTAAGTATTTTTTTGTTCTTGCATGTTGACGTTGATCATTTCTATGCTATAGCCAACTTTTGTTGGCACACATTAAGGATTACTCATGATTTGAGCCAACAATTTGCAAATGTTTTCATATATTGTTGAAGCCGACATATGGGCGATTAATTCTTAGTCACATATATATATAAGAGATTTTTCATATCAATTTGATATATGTAGAAGGTGTGTTGGTGCAAGTTACAAATTCAAGCAAGAGAAGAAGAGCGATAATGCATAGTTTGAATTGTGCATAAAGGATTTGTGTTGCGAGTCTGAGCAGAATAGAGCAAAAGTGCAGAATTAGTCTGAAGGACAGAAGATCAATTGTTGAACCTAACCAAAACTGTAATCAAGCATATGTAGATGCTATTTTATCAGTTTGAATTATCATATGGTCTTAATCTGATTTTATTTTTAAGAAAGTGAGTCTTCTTTGAGTAGTGAGCTCTAGGAAGTATCCTTGAATGCAAGTGCATTCTCCATACTGTAAACTTCATTTGAGTATACTCAGATCATATTGTGGATTGGCCATCCACCGTGGTTTTTCCCCTAATAGGGTTTCCACGTAAAAATTCCTATGTTATGGTGTTGTGGTTGTTTGTTTTATGTTCATGCATATTTCTTTTGAATGAATGTTTAAATTCTTGAAGGATCATATCAATAAATTTAGAAATTGCATAACACTGATTCACCCCCCCCCCCCCCCTCTCAGTGTTGCTTGATTCCAACAAAGAGGTAATATCATTTATCAATATTATAAATGGTATAATTAAATAGGAGACAAAGAATATATATATATATACATAAATATAGTGTTAACATTGATGTAGAAATCATTCATTTTATGATAACATAGATCTAAGGTGTATAATGGAACTATAGATGTTACCATTAATGATAGTAGGTTTTATGATAAAAACAAAATAAAATAAAATGAGATGAGCATTCTAAGTAATAAAGTAATCATGGAGGAGTATGTAATTTAGGTAATAATCCAAGAATGAAATTGTGAGTAAAATATTTGGAAAATTAAAGGGAATATTAGAAAGAGCTTAGGAATTTCCTTTATCAATTATTGAAATGCTCAAGGTAACTCCATGAGTCATACTAACTTTATTGATAGGTATTAACTAACCATTTAGATCCTTAAGTTAAATCTTGCACTCGAATTAAGGGATAACCAAATAAGAGAGAAAGGGTTGTATTATGTTTGGATGTTTCTGTTGAACACTTCGAAAGATAAGTATATGAGTTAAAAAAAATTATGTGAGTTTTCTTGTCAAAAATTATGGGCATTACACATTATTATTATTTTTCCCCAAAAATAAGATGTAAGATTTTTGAAACCAAAAATCAAATAAAAATCTCATAAAATATCAAGTTTCTAAATGACAAGTAGTTTGAAGTCACGCATGTGCTTCGAAAATACTTTTTCTATCTTTTTAATTGTTTTAACTAACTATCCATTATCTTCATCCAATTTAATATTTCATTTTAAATATTTTTTTTCATATTTTTTTTCCCCACATTTAATTTATTATTATCAACTCAACATTAATAATAAATATATTTATATTTAATTGTCAAGTTACTTTTTAACTTAATGATTTAATTTAATAAACTAATTAACCAAGAACAATATATATATCACCCTATCAAAATACTTTATTTAATAATTTATTTAATTAATCACTTAACCAACAACATTATTAAACGAATTTAATTCAAACAACTCAAAACAAAATTTATTAGACATCAAATATAAATATCATGAAAGGGTGAATCATGGAAGGGCACTACATCCTCCCCCCCTAAGATTCAACTTACTCTTGGAAGTTGCAAGGTTAGAATGAAAAATTCACACATTAATTCTATAATTTTTTAAATATTACCACTTTCACCTTCCTTTAACATAAATAAAAATGTTGCTTACCTTATCAAAAACATAAATACCCACAACCATCAAATAATCAAGCAACTCGAATGTCAAACAATTACCTAAACCTTAATCAAGGTTGAGAAGCAGGACCAACTGACCACCGTTATCTCCATTCGATATTTTCCATTGGGTTTAAGGAACGCTCAGACTTTTGAATTTAGGTGGAGTCAGTGCTTGGTACCTACAACCTTCAGCAAACAACATGGTCAAACATATATATAATCATATAGTCAGACATGCCATGAGAGGAAATTGCAACATAGCAGGGTACTCACGAATGAGTAATGTGACACTATCCCTTTCACCAAGACACCCAAAAAACCTCATCAATGCATGACAAATAGTTACATAACAACAACATCGAACAACCACTAGATAATTGGATAATAATCATGCTCAAATACACATAATGCTCATAATTACATAAATCCACATAAACTAATAATTCCATAAAACTGTCATAGCATATGCATAAACTCAAGCAGTAACAAGAACATCAAGTGCCATCTAGTATCATCAAAGTAGTAAATCTAACATCAACAAGGTGTCATAATCATCATCTAACTTAGTAACATCATTTAAGATATTACATCCAAATAATCAAATATACACTCCACACCATCTCAAGCATTCATCAAAACTACAAGAGAACAAATATCACATAGCATCATGTAACAAGCACTCACGATGAAAGACAGGCACAAATATGAATTCACACACAAGATCACAATCTTACACCTTTCAGAAGCATGGACATACAAATTATCATTCATATCAAACAACACAATTACCAATAAATTTTCCCACCATATTTGCAAGGTCTCATTTTACTTACTTCTAGAAAGAGGTTCTTCTATGCATTAGTCAATTTTCTCATTCTCAAAGAGAGAACACTCTTTTAGGTCCTCATCAAAATTTACATCAATTTTCTTAGAAGAGGATGGTTGAGCACGCAAAATCTCCTTTTCTTCCTTAGTTAATAAGGGTACATTTGGTCCACACCCTAGAGGCCAATCTCTAATTTTAGAAGGCTTTGTAATCTTAGGAGTTTGCCTCAATTCCACGATCTTCTTGCTCTCCTCTAGCTTAAGTCAAGTGAGGGCTTGACCTAAAGTCTTACCATCAAGAATCACGGGTTGAAGCCCAGTCTTGGTGTTGTGGTGGTTAGCCCCACAACCACCACCATGAACTCTACCATGACCCCTATCTCAACCCCTAGGCATCCTCCTACACATCAACACCAAAAAGAAAGTCATAGATATTAGGCAAGGATGAAAAAAGGGTGAAAACATAAGCTTCAAAGTCTAAGCACTAGGACAACATAATGGGCTCATATGAAACTAGAGTACCTAGTGTTAGAACTTGGGCTTTGATACTACATGTAACGCCCTGCCAAAGAACCCCAGAGGACAACACATCTAACTACAATAATGGTACAATTTTATTTTTAAAGTGAAATAACATGAAATGTAAACCACATCTAAACATAAATAAAATCTAAGCTATGTCCTCTAAGGTTCCATAACCGCATTACTAGAAAAACTATTGCTAAGGTCAAAACCTACAACATGAATTAACTAACATTAAGAATTGTTTTTAAAACCATTTAATAGAATAATTAAACACATACAATTTCCATATCATAAAATTAGATAAGTAATAATCAAAGATTATATATAAAGAACTACAGGTACATATACAATCTCTATTACATGGAAGTACATCATTACATTTCAACACGTTTACATCGATGCTTCCCTGAATACAATAGGAAGAGTATATCAAGATTACATTACATGATACAAATGAGATACATATACAATACGCAACATGTACAACTGTTTCTCGAACTGGTACAAGATCCGGAATCTGCTACATAAAGTGCATCCTCCACGTTCATGGACAACAACAAGGGAAACCCAATGGAGGAAATATCATAATCCACCCGACCATGTGGAACCCTTAGGTCCACTTCCCATACTAGGAGATAACAATAAGGTCCCACTACATCAAGCAGTCAAGAAGGAAAAAGGCTAACACAAAATTATTAAACATGGATCCAACATAACCAAGTACAACATAGCATCACATAATAGAGACATTGCTTATAGAGGAATGCAAATAACAAGGGGAACACAAGACTAGGGAATGTTAGGTTGCTATGGGGGAGAGTGTTATCACATGGTCCTGGCATGAGTTGTTCTGGCAGTCTCTCACTAGACTTTGACCCCCATCTATGGTTATCCTGACAAGCTCTCCCTAGGTCTTAGCCCCATAGGGTGACACATGCAAACCCAACATTCCTCTCATGAAGACAAGGAAGTTGATCTTTCCAACCATTCCTTCTCAACCCATCCTTAACTTGAATGAGCATTATAGGCATGGGTGAGGCATCCAATTATCTTAATTAGTGTGAAAAATACCCAACCCCCTAATCCATTAATTAGGTTATCACTGAGTTAAGAAACTCCCACATGGGTTACCCTGGAAATCACTTCGGGCTCTAGCCCCCATTGAGAGCCACTTCCCCCTACTAACAACTAGAGACCCAACACATCAAAGAAGGTAAATCCATCTTGCTCAAATTACAAAACCAAATGAACATACACATATTCAGAGAAAGGCATGAACCATCTTGCTCACCAATCATAGCCACATTATTGAGTAAGTAGTGCAAGGCTAAAACCCTCTAGTACACAATCCAAGTATAAAATCAATCCATTTTCAAAATGAAATAATCATGAATCCAACACTCAAGCTAATTCCCCAAACCTCTAGAAGTTTCCCAAACACCATCTAGCACAAAAAGGATCCCCACATTGAACAATCACCTAAATCTTCTTAATTTCACTAATCAAACATATCATTTAAAACAAGAACACAAATAACCATTGTAACCATGAAATCAACATATATTAACAAATTATCCATTAAATTATTATGAAAGATCAACATTTTAAAGGTTCATCTAATTCATTCAAATAAATCCTTCAATTACCTAATTATAATAAACTCAATTTCTTTTCTTTTCTATTATATTTCTCAATTTTCTTATTGACATTATTCATTAATTTCCATTGTAAACTTACAATTTAATTATCAAAATATATAAGAAAATCAATTTTCCATATATAATTTTCCCTAATCTATTTTTCTAACATAATCAATTAATTATAAAAGTTGCAATATTCTTTTATTAAAATCATAATATATATACAAACATATATACATATATACATACGCATATATATATATATTTTGAAACAAAAAGAAATTTAACCAATTATCATATGATAGATATATACATATATTTATAACCATATATATATATATATATATATATATATATATATATATATAATCGTAATGCCAAACGTTATACATTTACATCAAATTCTAAACACGATGTATATTCAACAAATACAACATCTAATTAATAACCATCGAATTCCAATATGTGAAACTCCAATCACAAAGGTATTCATGGAATACCAAACATAAATAATTTCCAATGTAGCCATCGAATGTCATGAAATTATCAATACATTCGATACCATTAGAAATGATTATACCATGCGGTGGTTAATTAAGCTATTAAACCATACCATATCCGTTGATTTGTATACATAGCATATGCAGCAATTTCTTTGCAGAAATTTCTTTACATAACACATATACATCTATTACCACTCAAAATCTGAAATTCACTAAACTCAAATTAACGAATGCAAAAACCATTGAATGAAATCAAAATCAAGCAATAAAAGCAATAGATGCTAGCTTAGGCTACAGCTATCGACAAAAATAAATCCACCATTCATAAGAGATATCCATGCAATAATTGGTATCCAAAATTAGTCACAAGTATGGAAACGCCATGCAACATCGAATTTTCCAACTTAGCACAAAAGCATCGATTACTAGTATAATGCAACTCCAAACCTAAAGTATATTCACCGAATATATTACATAATATGCACCAGTTACAATATGCAAGTAAAATACATATACACTAAGCCAAGGAAAGTCTTAATGGAGGAAAAACTTTAGTATGCAACATAAAGTTTTTTTGACATACCAAAAAGGGAGGTGCGCTGCATAGCAGTGACGAAGAATCGGGCAGGGTAAGGCACGTGGCTGTTGAGGATTAGTTGGTGGGGTTAGCCCTTGATCCATCGCCACCCTCTCATGAAATCTCATTCATATTATAATGTTGCACAATTTGATCATAGCAAAAGTGTTTATCATTCACCGTTGGCCACTACCAATGCATTTAAAGATAAAGCAAAATGAATAAATCTAATGAAACAATGAACATAAGCTGACTTTAAGCAGTTCACAGGCCGATTCTATAAGGTTTTAGAAAAGAAAAAAAGAGATATAAATTTAGAGACCCTTGATAACCAAGGAGATAGATCGGTATTATCTACGAATGAGAATCATTTTTCAAGGATAGATCAAATGGAATGAATTAAAAAAATTCAATGGCAGATGCATGGTGCAAGATTACATTTTTCGGAGGCTTAAGAAAATTTTCAAACAAATGTAAATAGGAAAAAGTCTAAGGATATCAAACTATATCATGGGGTGCGTTTTCAGCAAATAGCATAAGGTGTATCGAATTCTAAGCATGAAGTGCAAAGTCAACATTGAACAACATACAAAAAAAATTGAACAATCAATCACTTGCAACAATAGAGAAAGAACAAATTCCTATTACATTGAATGGATAAACGAAACAAGAATAGAGATGAAGCCAACCTAGATTCCAACGCTACTAAGGTGGAAATTGGTGCTAAGATCAACTTCTACGTCAACAACAATCCACTTCTCCAAGGTCTTAATCCAATCTTCAGTAATTTTCCCAACTCAAATTTTTGAAAACAATCAATCAAAAATAGTCATTCAACAAATTATTCTTGCAATAAAATTTTTCTGTTCGAGAACAAAAATCAATCTTAATCCCTAATCTCTCCAACCAAAATCATTATTATTATTTTTTCCCAAAAAGAAGTTGTAAGATTTTCGAAACCAAAAATCAGATAAAAATCTTATAAAATATCAAGTTTCTAAATGACAAGCAGTTTGAAGTCACGCATGTGCTTCGAAAATACTTTTTCTATTGTTTTAACTGACTGTCCATTATCTTCATCCAATTTAATATTTCATTTTAAATATTTTATTTCATATTAATGTTTTCCCATATTTAATTTATTATTATTATAAACTCAACATTAATAATAAATATATTTATATTTAATTGTCGAGTTATTTTTTCACTTAATGATTTAATTTAATAAACTAATTAACCAAGAACAATATATATATCAACTTATCACAATGATTTATTTAATAATTTATTTAATTCATTACTTAACCAACAACATTATTAAACCAATTTGATTTAAATAACTCAGAACAAAATTTATCAGAGATCAGACATAAATATCATGAAAGGATGAATCATGGAGGGGCACTCTAGGGGAATGGATTTTGTGATTAATGAGGAGTTTATTTCTTCCATTACTGGTTTGTTTTTGGTGGGTCATAAAATTTTCAAGGAGAGGAAGAGTAATGATGATTCCATGGAGCATTTCTTCAAAGATGATGAACGAAAGAAGCTAATTAAGATTCCTTCATGGGGCTACAAACAGTTCTTCAAAGATAATGAACAAATGAAGCTGATTAAGATTCCTTCATGGGGCTACGGACAAACTTCTTTGAAGAAAATTTGGATTGATGTAGCAGAGGTCATCATGCAATATGTTACCCTCGACAGTTGGTATACTGTAATTTTAGGTCACCTTTTCACTTTGTTGAATCATTTCAAACATTTATCTATCTCGTTCCCTTTTTTTATTTTTTCTTCATTGGAAGTGTCAGTGTATGCTCATCTCAAAAATAGGAGGGATCTTGTTCTCCATGAGGGCCTCATACTACTCTTAATGGAGCATGTGAGAGCCCATATCCCTACCAAGACGATTAAAGGTAAGGATAAGGCTATTAGTGAAGAATCCCTCTCGATTGGTTCAAATACTAGTGCTACTAGTGAGGAGGAATGGAATGAAGAGGATGCGGGTGTGTCTTCATCCCCTATGAAAACCCCTTTTAAGAAGAGAAAGAAGGGGAATCTCAAGGGGAAACATGCTGCTAAGAAGATTGTTTTACAAGATTCAGACTCTCATTTTTCTAGCAATGATATTGATGTCATTTTTGGTGGTTCCCAATCTAAGGGAAATAATGAGTTTAATGGTCAGGATTCTTTTGCGGATGGCCGTAAGGAGTAAGGCATGCTTGATAATGTTGGGGATAAGGAACCCAAGGAAATACCATGAAGGACATCCAAGGAAATTGCAAAGCTGAAAAAATAGGTTGTGAAAAGGTGATTTGAAGGGTTCCAAGGACCAAGGTAAGGAGAAGGGTGTTGTGGATAATGTTGTTGAAATCAATGACTCCCTTGTTCGACAGTCGCCCAATGCGGATATTTGAGGTGGTAATTCTATGCATGAGGATGAGGGGGGTTAATTTGAGTCCTCGAAAACAAGAGTTACTAAAGGTGTATCCTCTCTCTGAGGATTTATCATACCTAAATGATGATAATACTTCAATGTTCAAGATTCTGGATATGGCTCGTTTGAGGGCTACATGCATGTTTAAGCTAGCCAATTAGACACTGCTGGAATTTAATAGGGTGAATATCAAGATTAGTGGTCTAAAAGAGAATATGTAAAACATGTCAAATGGTTCTTCCTTAGATATTTTGATTAAAATACTAGTGGACTTAGAGTACTCCTTTACGGATTTTAAAACCCTATGTGAGCAACACCTCTCTGAAAGGGAGGCTAAGATTAATGAAACTAATGTAGACATCAAGAAGCTACTACAAGTTAGCCACAATTCAGTCAAGA
The DNA here is from genome assembly GCA_007115665.2 of Sequoiadendron giganteum. NCBI lineage: Eukaryota > Viridiplantae > Streptophyta > Pinopsida > Cupressales > Cupressaceae > Sequoiadendron > Sequoiadendron giganteum. The sequence continues at coordinate 344,775,063 of CM021103.1, read as the reverse complement.
ATAGTGTTGAGTCTTTGGAGGTTCTTTTTTCAGAAGATAATTCAACTAAGGGAATATCGGCTTTACTTTACAGAGTTGATGGAGAAGGACTAGTCTTCAAAGGGGAAGGGGAAGAAGGTCAAAAAATCTGAGGCAAAAGTCCCATGCACAAGAGGTACTTGGGTAACTTGAAGAAAATCTTTGAGGAGGAGAAGAAAGAACTGATGGAAATGGTCAAACTTCATCATAGCCAAGAGATTGAGGTGGCTAACACCTTAAAGAACAATAAATAGTGTCTTTTTGTGTTGTTTTTTTTTGTTGGGTTCCTATTTTTTGGATGTTAATTTGTTGTTGGATGTTGTTGATGGTTTAATATTTTTATCTTTGAGTAGAATTTCATCTGTTTTGTTGTAAAGGGTTTCAGGTCCCTTCAAAACATGTTTTTCCCTTATAATCAAAACTGATAGGAGATGAGGTGTTGACTAGAAAGATGAATAGAAATTTGAAGTTGAAAAATATGGAAACTTTTTAATAAAATAAAATATATTTATTATTTCATTCATAATTTAAAGAAGTTGCTTATTTCCATAATTAAATGTTGCACCATAAATTTCAATTTATTTTCAAAGTATCTATTTGATTTTCTAAATAATTTAATTTATAAATTTATTTTTCCTTAAGTTTTAGTTCCATAATAATGAAATAGAAATAATAAATATTGTCAAACCAACTTAGCTTAATAATCAAGAGTTTGTTTTCAAATATTTACGAAGAGGGTTGTGAAAATTGCCTAAAATTAGAAAGCACTTGAAAACATTCAAATTGAAGCCAATAGACTGTACACCACATATGTTAAAGAGTGAAACACATTTGAAAATGATAGTGCATCACATATGTGAAACAATACGCTGAATTTGATAAAACAGTAAGTCACATTTGTGAGACAGTGAACCACAATTGACAATCCTTAAAATTTTGGAAAAAATTTCATCTAATCTTAGTCCTAATCACACTTTGAAAGTGACCATACTTTTTGATCATATCATTGCTTAGTCTAGTCAGTTCATTTCATTGCATTCCCATAGGTTGCCTTACATTGCTTAGTTAGATTACATTGCCATTCTTGCATTGCTTAGTTGGTCCTAGGCCATTCTTAGCCATATGCACCTTTTAGATTTTAGACTAGGAAGCTTGCCATACCTTTGAATAGTCCATGGTCACTTATCTAGGTTGTCTTTGACCTTGTCCTTTTATCTATCAATCATCATCATCCAAGTTGGGTCTCAAACTCATGTCTCATTTATAGTCACTTTGTCCAATCATCATCCTTTTTTTACTTTTAGGGTCATTGACAATTTTCTTCGTCACCTTGAGCTACCATATCTTGCTTAGCATCCTTTTCTTAGGTCCAAAAGTGCATATATTTAGTCTCATTTTCTATCCTTTATTCTTAGTCTCACATCATAGCTTTGGTTATAGCTCCATTTGCACTCTTGCACATTATATCCTTTGGTCATAGAGTCACTATCATCCTTGCATCGCAAATCTTGGTCTTAGGTGCATTAGTATTTGAAATCCTTATATCCCCAAGAAAAATACTAAAATAAAAAAAATCATCACCCTAATGAAAATATGACAAATAGGCATCTTGGTGACACCAAAAAAGAGAAAAAATTAAAAAATAAATAGTAAAGAGATAATTTGTCCAATAGTGAAACCACTTCGGTGGCACTTTGGATAAGTACCATGGTGAAAACTTGGTAAACAAATGCCATGCATAGTCATTATTTTCTCTATAATCAACCGTCATTCTATCTAGTTTTCCACCCCCATCCACCCAACATTCACTTATCATAATAAATCTTTTTCATCCTTCTCATGGCCTGAGAACCATTGACATTTTGCATCCTGCAATTTTCATACCCACTCATGATACATTGGCATCCATCAATCTCTTCACCCATAATAACTTGGTCCTATACCTAAATAGGGGCAATTCCTTGACTTACATCTTTATGGGATCCTAAACATGCTATCAACTTTCAAAATGTCAAAATCCAAAAAAACTTAGAAAACATCAAAAAACATTAATTTTTTTAAAAAAAAATAGAAAACATAAAAAAATCCCAAAAATTAGAAAACATCATAAATCCAAAAAATAGAAAACATAAAAAATAAAACTAGAAACATCAAAAATAAATAAAATAAAAAACATAAAAATTAAAAAAAATTAAAAAACATAAAAAATCTAAAAAAAATTAAAAAAAATCCAAAATCCAAAAAAATCAAAAAAATCAAAAACTCCAAAAATAGAGTCAAAGTTTGTGCCAGTCCAAGTGGTCAAACTACAATGTCTTTGAGTATGTTTCGTAGGCAAGGCCATCATTGATGAGCCCCCGAGGCACTAGGTCAATCCTTTAGGTTTTTTTTGAGTTGAGTCAATCATGATGCGCATCATAATAATGAGTTATCCATCATCAAAGTCAGTTGAATTATGGTGTCTCTATGTATATAATATAGGAAAGGCCATTTTTGATGAGCTCCCGAGGCACTAGGTCAGTCCCTTGGGGTTTGTCAGGTCTATCTTGTTCCATCATCATCTGTCCTATAATAAGTTGTCCCTTGATCAAACAAAAATAAATATCTAAACCTCAACCAAATCATGAAACAATAGACTAAAACAAAGAAAAATAGGGTGTGGCTAAAGTGGAGAAATGAATAATGCACCTATCTTCCTAGTTTCACTTAATTATGAGGGCTATAATGTGTAAATGAGTTACAGAAAACAATCCTAACCTAAATACCAGTAAAAATTCAAGTTTTAAGGTTAAGTGATGTGTACCTATTGCAAAAAGTGTTTTTTCAGGCCTTAGTGAGGGCTCATTCACCCTATCACAAATGGGTCTTGGCTAGGGTTCTAGAAAATCAATTTCGAGGTTCTATTCTTCAATGTTTGCACTCCCAGATACTAGTCGAAGACTATCAAAAACCCAAAACCAAATTTTGTAGCTTAGTTTGCATGATTTTACAAGAAATTTGACAACTTTGACAACTTTGCAACTTTCTCCAATTTTTTCTCTCCATATGAACTTCAACATAAAACCTAGAATCATACATCAAAGGAGAGAAAATTTTATTTGTTAGGGAATAGGGGTTTGCCTTGATCAAACCTCATTTTGGTATTTAAAGCTTGAAATAAAACAATGCATAAAGGAATGATGAATGAACAAAATGCAATGTCACAACTCACCAAACTTCAATTGAACCTTGGAGTAAAATTCAACAATCTTGCATGAAGTGGCCTCAATGGATATAGATCTTGATCTTGAACCTTGATTAGAAACAATTCTTGAATACGATCTCCAATGGTACATTAACACATTAGCTTAACAACATGCATGATGCACTATGCCTTTGATATGATGAAATGGATCTTGATTTCTACAATAATCTTTTATAAATCTACCCTTGAATGCCTTAGAAATTCTCTTGAATTCTCTTTCTTTTGATCTCATGAAGTCACATGAAAATTCTAGGTGAAACTAAGTGAAATAAGATTGTATTTATACTTATCTTAACATTAAATCTTGAAACTCAAATAACACAAGATGACATCATATCTTGAATTTTAAATCATTAAAATACTGCTAAAAAAACATCCCAAGGGGGGCTCCTAGGTCTAAGTGAGGACCCATTCACCATGTGGAAAATGGGTCCTAGCTCACTTAGCAAATACACACTTCAGACAATGTGAAATATCATTCAAAAATAAGGTCTTATGACCCAATGAGGACCCATTCGCCAGGTGGTGAATGGGTCCTATGTCACTAACCTAGGACACACACCTTCAAAAATTAAGTGTTGTGTAATATCATTTATGAATGTTGGGCTTTATCCCTCATAACTTGTAATTAATTAGGTTTGGATTTGAATTAAAGGGGACAATTAAGGAAAATTAGCCTCAATTAATTAATAAAGCCCTAGATTTGTGTGAAAGTGTAAAGATATAGTTTACAACACCCTAAATAAGACACAATTGATTCCATTTTATTAAGGAGGGTCCTAAACTTAATGTGAATGTTTAGAACACATTGCAACAGTAAATCAAGGCATAATTAAGCTTATTTTAATATTAATCATTCCCAAATTAAGTGTGAAAAAGGATAGTGTTTTTACACTACATTTTTCCCCCACTTTAGTGAGAGTATGACCCCATGTCAAACTCACACTAAAGTAGACATTCAAGAAACTTATGTACAGAGAAATGACAAAGATACAAATCATACAACATCAAATACCAAGAAGAAAATGGAGGCGATGTTGGAAATTGATAGGTTGTCATTGATGTCAACAAATAATGGAATTTTGTTGATTGCTAGTATTTTGTTGCTTTGGTTATGAATGCCTACTGATCTGGTATTTTGATCCATATTATCCTATTTTGTATGATATTCTTAGAAGTTGTTAGCATGATTTATCCTAAAATAATTTGCATCCACTGACATGGTTTCAACTGACAAGTGTGTTTGGGTTGAGTGGTATAGTTACTAGTTAGTTGGGAAACAATGTTATGCTTGTCCACTAGCTCTATACATCGGTCTTTTCATCCAGATTCTATCTCAATAAAATATATCATTACAAGATTTTTTACTTAAGTCTGTGCCTATATATTTTATTATACATTGGAGTTTCATGATGATATATGAAGGAATGTGGGAGATATGAATGACAGTATTTTGTTATATTCCTCAGTGAGTTTTCATGTTGCACACTATTGTAGGAGATTCCATATTTTCTCATAATTTATTATCATACCGAGTGGTGTTGAAAATAAGTTATTTGATGTCATCCAAGGGAGAATTCAATGTGTTAACAAGTTTTTGTGTTGCACATTTTATGGAGTGTACATTTGTTTGGAGTTTTTGTTTAGCTCTGGATGACCTAATTACATATTTATATTGAGGTGTGCTATGAAAAATAAAGGGATCTATCTTAGGTCCAAGCCGAAAAATTTAGTTTTTGAATCAAGGTTTCTTTAATTAGGTCAACCTAGTTAATAAAAATGGATAGATATATACATATATATAAGTCATTTTGAGGATGAGTGTGTATGGGTATGTGTGATATGGTAGAAAAAGAAAGAAGATTGTCAGCATGTGAAAGATGTTTGAAGACATAGTTGAGAATGTATATGTGTGAATTATATATATGAGTAGTTGAGTGAATTACTCAAGTATTGTGCTTCACCTGAATTGAACTACAACACAAGGAAGGTTCATTCTTTATCAGTTCACACTTTTGGCAGTGAGCCATACTCTTTTGTATCTTGGCAGTTAGTCATTTCTTTTTTTATTCAGGTTGTGATCCTTTCAAGTATAATGAGTCTTGGTAGTGAGCTATGTAATATTCTATATCTATATATATTATATTGTGAGGTAATTCTCACCATGGTTTTTCCCATTTTGGGTTTTCCACATAAAAACTCTTGTGTTCATGTGTGTTTATGCTTTGTCTTGATTTCATGTCTTCTTCTGGTAATTTAGTCAGATTTGTGATAATTATTAGATGGATTTTATTTGAATGGTTTAATGGAATACTGATTCACCCCCCCCTCTCAGTATTTTGAATGTTCAGTAGATAGATCATGCCTCGACTATCCAACACAATGTGGAACACGTCTTAGCTGTTTGTCCAAGAGAAGGGGGAGGATCAAGCCTCGACTATCCAATGCAATGTGGAACATGTCTCAACTATTTGTCCAAGAACATTCACAAGTAGAACTCAATTTCCACTATGCAATGACACACACACTCACTCTAGGGTAGTGGAACCTCAGGTCATCCACTAGGTGAGTTTTACCTCAGGAAGGTGGCTTAGTGAGAAAGTCATGCATCTGTGTTAGCTCTCATTGTACTTACCATACCAAATCTATCCCTCTAATAACTTTGATAGGGTTCCATTCACATTCATCTTTCATGCTTAACAAGGTTTGTTATGCTAAGTACCTATACACATGGCAAGGCTCCATAGGAAAAAAAGGTGTGTTATGCTAGGTGGCCTTGAATTAGGGTTTCAAGCTTCACAAGGTCAACAAGTTGTGCTATTCCAAAAACTTATGAACATTATGTATAGGTTTTTGTTCAAGGGGATCTTTCTTTGTTCATGTAATGTCTTATTCTTAGGGATCATGATGCCTAATGTCTCCAAGAGAGGACAAGTCAAGAGTAAAAGTTTCAAAACTTAGGGAATGTAGTGTGTCACACCAAGCCACTAAGAGGAAATTTGCACACTAAGAAATATCACACTCTTGGAGGATATCAAACCCAATGAAACCACCAGGGAAAGGATTCACCATAAGAAAAAAAATTGCACCATGAAACATGAAAAAATTTCGAAAGATATTATCGATGTATGCCCCAACTTTAAAGTAGTTTATAACACCACTGTTGTGAGAAATTACTTTAAAGTAGCCAATGTTTACTCCTAAGACATGAGTCCTTCCTTGGAAATCCCTATGGCAAGTCATTTTTCTCTGAAATAAAGCTATGCCATGAAAAAGGGGGGAGGGGTTTCCCCCAAAAATACATAAGGGGTCTATGGATTCGAGGTCAATATATCTTCGATACAATGTTTTCATATATTGCAGAAATGTCATCATTCCCCAAATACTCATAGAATTCGAAGAATGACACAAAGAGAGAGAAAAAAAAAATCCTTTTGATTCAACATGGAAGAGACCTAAATGTCTCGATGCCTTGCATCATCCCCAAAAGGAAAACACAAGACAAGCAAAAAAGATAAAAAAAATTATGACATATGGAATAATTTAGATACATATAGAGGAATGCACAAAAAGAGAGATACATCAAATGAGACAACATGGGGGATCACATTACACACATTCAATCACATAAAGAAACATTAAAAGGGAAAAAAATGCAAAAGACTAGTAGGGCATATGCAAGTCAACCTATAGTAGGTCGTCCACATCCCAATCTCGATCAGTATATACAAAAGGTTAACAACTAGCCAAAGGGACAACAACAAGTGCCAAACTAAGGGAATCACCAAGTTCAAAACTCTTTTTAGGAGATTTGTCATTTAATCTCATAGAAGAGGAGAACAATGAATTCAACCCATTATGCACTTGTTCATCAATCTTTGCAATATCAATGTCATCATCTAGATTAATCACAATAGGAGGTAAAATGATAATGTCTCTGGAAGGTTTTTTTTATGTTGTGGTGAGGGTATAAATTCATCATTCATTGCTTTGGGTAAGTTTAGATTTAGATTTTATGTGTTGTTATTTTCTTCTTTAGCTTGTAACATATGAGCAATAACACAACGTCTACACCTACACTCTCTAGCATTTCGATTTCTTTTAATTTTGTTGTCAATTTTTGTTTATGTAGGAGTGGGTTTTTCAACCATAGGTTTCTTTTCCTGTTTGAGGGGAAGAATACAAGGAACCATGGTAGGTTGTTCAACCACTTTCTCTTTAGCTTTGTAAAATTGTTTGATTTTAGGAGGCATAATGAGATTGTTTTGGTTGTCTTGTTGTCTCTTTTATGAAATGGTAGGATGATTTTTCATAGGTTTCTCTTGGATATTTCAGAGGGATTTTTTCTCAATCATCGGTTTTTCAAGGATAGGTGGCTCAATCATGAGTGGAGGCACATTTCTAAGGGATAATTCAGCTATGTGTTTTGCCTTAAACTTTTGATATGCTTTGAGAAAGTATTCCTCACAAGATCTAATAGGTACAACCAACTCGATCCAAAATAAACCCAATGGAAAGTTCCAATAGGAAGACACAATATTAAAGCCAATATGATGCAAAATAAATATTTCATTTCCAAAGGGAAAATTTAAACATATATGCACAACTGACGGGACAACAATTTATGGAGCGAAGCCATAGATAGCCTAACTTCACATGAAATTGGTCCAATGTTAGGATGATGGTGAATGAGACTTTTAATGTTTTCGATCCATCTTTTAAAGGGAGATTCATCGAGCACATCATAGGACAATAAAAACCATTATGCATTTTTATACATGCTTTCAGTTTATCATATGTATCTTGATAAAGTTCATGCACAAATAGAAATTATTTAGTGATCACATTCTCTACAAAGATGAGATCAATTAATATCCATTAATAAGCTTATTATTGATTCTTCTAGCTATGTAAATAGTACCATTGGATTCATGTTTAAGCATGTATTTTTGTGAGAAAGAAATATCAAGAGGAATCTTGGTCGAGCCCTTATGAGGTTTAGCCTCAATAATAGCCACTACTTTAGCTGGTTCATCCACATTTTCATCTTTTGTATTTTTTTCATTCATTTCAACATTCATCACATCATTGTTTGTTTCACTAGCTTTGACAAATTAAATAGTGTGTTTTGGCATTAGATTTGTAAATTTTGGTTAGGAGGAGTTACAAAATTATTACCCTGATCATTCAAACCTCCAATTAGAAGTTGATTATTATCAATGAGGTCTTGCACAAGATGTTTAAGACACTTACAATACTCTGTATCATGTCCATTTTTTCAATGATAATGGCAATAAGAATTTGGTCTATAGCCTACAAGTAATGGCTATTAGGATCAAGAGATCCAAATGGAGGTAAGGAGAGCATATTCTTTTCTATAAGCTGCAACATGATATTAAAGGGTATCAGGTAGAGGGGTAAATTTTCTATTCCTATCCCCAAAGGTATATGAATTTGTCATCTTTATAACAACCACTTGGTTATCAACTTGTTGATTTCGTTGAGGGGAATTAAGTTGTAAAAACCCACTATTATGTTGCTTGAAAGGTTTGTAACTATTTTGAGGTGTAGATTCAAAATTTTCAAGATGACTAGAAGGATTTTTCACATCATGATTATAAGCTAAATTTTGATAATCACAAAGGGTTGTACATAACTGTGTAAAGGATGGGAATTTCAACATCTCAAGTTTGGTTTGTATTTTTCTTTTTAAATTGGAAATAAATACTTGTTGAAGGTTGACATCGGGAATCTTAATGTTTATTTTTGAATAAAGCATTTGATATGTCACTATTAAATTAGTCATTTTATCGTCATCCTTTTGTTTGCATGTCATTAAATAAGCTAGGGTCATCTTGGGACCCATGTGAATGTGGAAGTGGTTGTAAAATTCATCAACAAGCTCATTGAATGGGCTGATTGAATTATTCGATAAAGAGAAAAACCACTTTAAAGTTGTATCCTTCAAGGATCTAGGAAATAGTTTATCCAACAACTTATATTCAAAGATGAAATCACTAAATAGGGTTGTATAAGTGGAAACATGGCTAACAAGATCTCCTTTCCCACCATATTTCTCAAATCTAATAATTTGTATACCTCGTGGAATTGGTGTTCTCATTATCTCTAGGGATAATAGGTTGGTTTTGATGTATTGTGAAGGTTGACCATTGTTGTTTTGATTTAAATGATTGTGATTTTTTGTTGAAGGAATGACATTTTTTGCAAAAGTGTGTTAAGGATGGCATCATTGTTGGTATTATAAGGTGGAGTGGTGAATGTATGCGGAGGGCAAGTGAATTATAGATTTGTGAGGAAGGATGGTTGAGGATATATTGTATTTGAATGAACAAATATAGAAAGATTCCCTATGGAAATACCTAAGGAAGTGTTGAAATTAGTAGTAGGTTTAATGGTTGTGGTAACTTGAGTACTAGTGTATGTTGGGATGGAAATGGGAATTGTATAAGGAGAAATTGAAGCCCACCTTGGCTTTGGGTATACCCCAAAGCTTGAGTACAACTAGTCATGGTAGGGATAGTGTTGTTAACATCATGCACATTGGTTGTAAGTAGGGAAGTCATGGGAAATGAGATGCACAAACTATGATCCATAGGGGATTGATTATCAACACTATTAGAATAGAGTTAGAAAACCCAAGATCCATGGAAAATAATGTATCATGGGATGACATGAGTCTCAAACTATGTCTCACAATATTATTGCTAATATGAAACCAAGTTTTAAAGCTCATAAAAGTTTCACAAACTTAGTGTACAAACCCAAAATGGAAAGAGGCTGAAAAATACAATGAAATGACCTAAAATATAATTTGTAAATGTAATTTTTAGATTCTAAATAAGGTAATTTATTGATTACATTATGCAACAATCTGAAAATGAAATCTTTTAAATGCAAAAAATGTACCAAATTAAGCTAGATCTAATGAAATTTATGAAACAAGAACTCAACAAACTAAAACAAAAATCTGAAAGCAGCAAACAAAAGCACATAACTAAAGATTTTAATTTCCAGAAATTTAGATTAAGGCCTAATCAGGTGCTAATTATCCCTATGGATAATGTGTCCTAGATTATGGTTTTGAAACTGATTTTACATTTTTCTCCTTGCTCTCTGCTCTCATCCTAATGATGGATCATAGAGTGTGATCCTAAATGTTGATGCAAAAATTAACACACATTCAAATCTAGAAATCACTCAGCTATAGATTTTCAAGTGTTTTCTAGTGGTTTGGATATTCAAGTTTGCTAGAGTAAGTTTTAAGTTAATTTTCTATATAATGCAATGTGAAATTTAAGTACAAAATGTGACAAAATGATGACCTAAAACAACTAGTTTGATATGCAATTTTTTTTCACTTTTCAAATGAAAGTTTATATGATGTAAATGATATGCAAGATGACCATTTTTTTTGAGTTATTTTTTAGATTTAAAGAATACAAACAATGCAATCCTAAAAGCTTAGATGAGATGCAAATTTAAATGAAAACTAAACAACCTAAATGAGATCTAATTCAATGAAAATGAATGCAAGATCTAAATCTAGGATGAAATGGACTCCAAAATAAAAAAAAACTATAATGCTCAAAATTTCAAGTTCACCAAAATGAAATAAAGAAAAATATAGGTGGTTGCTCAAAATGGATTGATGAACAATATACATATCTTCCTATTTTCACTCTATTATGAGGGCTATAATGTGCAAATGAGTTACATAAATCAATCATAACCCAAATACAAGTAAAAAGGAAAGTTTTAAGAAGGTAAAATGCTTTGTACCTATTGCAAAAAGTATTTTTTCAAGCCTCACTGAGGACTCATTCACCCTATGGTGAATGGGTCCTAGCTAGGGTTCTAGAAAATTAATTTTCGGGTTATTTTCTTCAATTTATACACTCCTAGATCCTAGTCAGAGATTGTCAGAAACCCATAAAAAAAATTTGTAGCTCATTTTCATGATTTTGCAAGAAATGTGAAAACTTTGTAACTTTCTCCAAATTTTTCTCTCCAAATGATCTTCAACCTAAAACCTGCAATCACACATCAAAGGAGAGAATTTTGTTTGTTAGGGAATAGGGTTTTGCCTTGGTCAAAAACCATTTTGGTAATTAAACCTTAAAATAAAACAAGCATAAAGGAATTATGAATGAAAAAAATGAAATGTCACAACACACCAAACCTCAATTGAACCTTGGAAAACAAATCACCAATCTTGCATGAAGTGGCCTTAATGGATATAGATCTTGATCTTGAACCTTGATGAGAAAAAATTCTTTAATAGGATCTCCAATGCTACATTAACACATTAGTTCAACAACATGCATGATGCACTATGCCTTTGGCATGATGAAATGGATCTTGGTTGCTGCAATAATCTTCTATAAATCTTCCCTTGAATGCCTTAGAAATGATCTTGAATGCTCTTGCTTTTGATCTCATGAAGTCACATAAAAATTCTAAGTGAAACTAAGTGAAATTGCCTTGTATTTATACTTATCTTAACATTAAATCCCAAAATTCAAATAATACAAGACGACATCAGATCTTGAATTTTAAATCATTAAAATACCACCAAAAACATATCCCAAGGGGGGTCCTAGGTCTAAGTGAGGACCCATTCACCATGTGGCGAGTGGGTTCTAGCTCACTTAGCTAGGACACACTTTGGACAATGTGAAAGATCATGTAAAAATAGGGTCTTAAGGCCTAGTGAGGACGCATTCACCAAGTGGTGAATGGGTCCTAGGTCACTAACCAAGGACACACACCTTTCAAAAATAAAGTTTTGTGTAATATCATTGATGAATGTCAAGGTTTATCCCTTGAAATATTTAATTAATTAGGCTTGGATTTGAATTAAAGGGGTCAATTATGGTAAATTAACCTCAATTAATTAATAAATCCATAGATTAGTGTGGAAGTGTAAAGATACACTTTACAACACCCTAAATAAGGCACAATTAAGTCAATTTTATTAAGAAGGGTCCTAAACTTAATGTGAATGTGTAGAACACATTCAAAAATTAAATCAAGGCATAATTAAGTTCATTTTAATATTAATTATTACCAAATTAAGTGTGAAAAGGGGATACTTTTTTCTACACTACACATACCAACTTTCCAACTAGTCTTCAATCTAAATTGATCAATTGCCTAATCATCAATATATACCAAGTCAATGGTCTTATATAAGATATGGCATTGTCAAAACTAGACTTGACGTCTTATATGACCTACCTTTTTTCTTGAAACTAGACCTAATCCTATCATTTATATTATACAAGATGTGTGCTTCTTGAAGTTAGACATTTTCATTTCACTAGTACAAAAACAAAAATAAATGACTAAAAAAACTACTAAAAACTAGCCACGTGACCATTAGCTTGGTCATGTGACCATTAGTAGTTTATTGGAAATAATTTATAACATGGCCAAATTCATGACTAAACCCTTTTTAGTCATTTATTGGTTGTTTTGATTGATCAATTTGGTAGTATATTTAATCGTTAATTTAGTCATTGATTGTTGTTAGCTGGTCATTTATTTATTAATGGTACTTGTTTATTTATTCATGGTAGTCATTTATTTAGTCATTGTAGTCATTTATTTAGTCATGGTAGTCATTTATTTTAGTCATGGTAGTCATTTATTTAGTCATTCTAGCCATTTATTTAGTCATGGTAGTCATTTATTTTAGTCATTCTAGTCATTTATTTAGTCACTTTTTAGTCATTTATTTGGTTGAATCAATGATTCAAGTTAAAAATCAAATCTAACTTAATTAATCCTCACAAAGTTATGTATATAAACTTCAAGTATCATAGATATTCAAATGTTGAGAGAAGAACCATGAAATGAAGACTAAAATGCTTGAACAAATATGAAAATTTACTTCATTAAGCCTCACTGGAAAATAAAAACTTGGTTATAGCCTCATTGGAAAGTCAAAACATATAAATGATGTGCCTCATTGGCAACTTGTATCATGATTGTTTTACAACATTTATTGAAGAATTGAAGAATTCAAAAAAACATAAAAAATAGAGTTGATGAGCTGCTAGAATCCCTATCATAGACTTTCAAGTCTTTGCTTCAATTCTGAGACCCTTATTGAAGGACCAATCCCCACCACGAGGAGAATCTCATCCTTGGTTTCTACAAATATATGACCACCTTCTGCAGATAAATGCTCTAGAAGAATTTGCAAGAGAATTCATCACAAATCTCAATATTCCATTTTCCAAGCTCCAATTCCATGAAAAAGTTGAAGCACATTGAAGCCAATATGAACAAAAATTCAAATTTCATGGGGTTTTAGAGTATATTAATTAAAATAAAATTACAAGTAGATTGATTCGTCATCTATGTGGATCCTTACAGTTGCACTTATTTTGACACTACATTGAAACCATTGTGCACTTAACAAAAATAGTGCATGAGAAATCGAATATGAGAGACACATCAAAACAATGTAATCCCACACAAAAACTCTTGATGAAATCACACAACCTTAGACCCTGAAAAAACAGAAAAAAGGAAAAATAGATAAATTAATCCCAGACACTAACATAAACAAATTGGGTTACAAACTCCACAAAAAATATTAATTATTCAACTATGATCTACATTGTTGGACCACTCTTCTCAAAAGCTTATATCAGTGAAAGGAATTTGATCTTGGATAAATCTATGCCAAACCCAACAATATGTCTTTCCTATTAGGCTCCACACAAGCAAATGGACTAGATTTTTTAGGTTCCTCTACTTGAACTCCACAACATGCAACCACTGTGGTAAGAACTTATGAAAGGTGACTACACCAATATTATCCATATTGTCCAAGATAGTAGTGTATCTCCTTGTTTTAGTCTCCCAAAAATGTATTACTCCCCAAGTGTTAAGTAAAATTTCTTGATTTTCTGGGGTCACCAATCATAGAAATGCCCAATGTTTCTACCCATAAGATTGAAATTTATTGAATAGTAGAAATATTATCAAGCAAGAATTTTCAAATAAATTCAAAAAAATTGAAAAAATTCTTGAAGAAAAAATCCAAAAACATCATAAAACTTCAAAAAGACAAAAAAATCAAAACACGTCAAAAATCCCAAAAACAGAGTCACAGTCAGTAGTTAGACATAGTCGAACTACATTGCCTCTATGACTAGATGTAGGCAAGGCCATCTAATGATGTTCCCTCAAGGCATTAGGTTTGTCTTTCTAGTTTTGTCATAGTCACACACATCAAATTATGACTCATTCTTTGTACATGTCAAAGTCATTGGTTGTGTTGAACTACGAGGTCTCTACGTGTACAACGTAGGCAAGGCCACCAATCGATGAGCCCCTAAGGCTGCACTAAGTCAGTTCATTAGGTTTATCACATTCACTATCACACACGTTGACTATCATCAAGTTAAGTACATATTTATAAAATCATTTTTGTCAGTCAAAGTTAGTTGAACTACAAGGTCTCTGCGTGTATAATGTAGGCAATGCCATCAATCGATGAGCCCTCAAGGCTGCACTAGGTCATTCCTTTAGAGTATGTCATGTCAACATAAGTTATATATTGTCAACACACACACACAATGGTCAAAACATCAAGACAAGTCATGCATCAACAAGACAAACATCTCATCAATGTCATCAAGTCAAACCAAACAAATTTCCAAAAACAATTAAACTTATGTCCTATGTGAGAGGTGTCCTTTTTGACAACAAACATTATCAATAATCCTAGCCTTATGCAACATGTCGCATCAACGACATTCGACTCAATGTCTTATACGATACATGCCTTTTTGAAACCAGGCTTCGTTGTGCCTTACATAGATATTCATAAAAAATCTAAACCAGACTCAATGTCTTATACAGTATGTGTCATCCTTGACATCATGATTTTTCAAACAATCAAATTATCAAAAAAACAACAAAAAATCAAATTTTGGCAAATATTTTTATTGGCTTTTTGAAAATTTATGGCTTATTTGGTTTTATATTTTTGGGTTTGTCTTTGAGTCCAGTTACTAGCTCTCTCGAGGATGTCCCATGAAGGATTTAGAGAAGCAAGGATGTTTCAGGACTAGTTTTCTTTGACTGTTGTCTATAGACTATCTTTTAATTGGTTTTCAAGTCATATTACTAGCTTTCTCGAGGATATCCCTTGAAGGATTTAGAGGAGAAATACTGTATCCTGACTTTGTCTTTTTCTTTGATGTTGTTTGTGGTTTGTCTTGACAAAAAGATTGGGAAAATTTGGCCCTTAGTATGCATCTAGATACTCCTTGTCTGCGACTGCCAATTTTTGCAAGTGGATGACTTTGTATGCCATGGTCTATCTCATATCATGGTGTGTACTATCCATTTGTGTCATGTCCCATGCAATGATGATTTATTGCAAGGCTTAGTTTGTACTTGGAAAAATATATTGAAGATTATACATTCTAATAATACCCATTTTTCAATACTAACATTTAAAATAATCCACGCTAACATTGCTTCTATCCTACATAATGACAGAGTCCTATGACACAAAAAAATTAGATAATTTGCATATGCATACATTTTCACAACCATTATTTCGACATTGTCATATGTCTATAGTACACCATTCATTTATGCTGCATTTCAAACAAATACAAAATATGCATATCCATCACATTTAGATAATCATGGCATACATGCATTTACCAATCACAAAATTATGTAAATTATACATACATCTACAGGGATCATAAATAATAGCATCATAGAATAAATTCATCACATGTGTCAATACTATGCATCCATCATCATATAAATACATTAGGATAGGAAATGAAACATCATAATCCATAACATGAATATACATCCTCAAAAAAATTGCATAATCATATAGAAATAAAATGCATCATGATATAGAACAACTACAAATCATATGAATCATCGCCAAAAATGATATATATATCACTCAAAATAAGATGTGTCACAATACAATGTCATAATGTATCAATAAAAAGGGAGCTCGCATGTTCTATGATCAAAGCACAAATGTCTATAAATATAACAATTTCATTGTCCTATGCTACCACTGCTCCCATGAGGAGTCTGAGGAGGCGACTATCGCTAATGTACTCTTTGCACAGTGGGAGGCATGTCATATGGTCTTGTCCTGGGTGGACCCGCCACATCATTTTTGCTCTAGGTCCGACTGTGAGACCTACTTCAAGAACTGCTGCTATGTGCCTGTGAATAATTGGGAGCTCTCCTCTCAAGTGGTACCTCTACCTCATAAAGATCCCTATAATATCTCTCCCAATCCCCAGCTCTGACTAACTCTAGTGCGAAGGCTATAGCTGGCCCAGTACATAATAATATATTAAGATTATTAGAAGTATTAATATTAGGATTATAAGTGTTGTTGATTATCTAAATGAAGCATATGTTGCTGAAATAAAGTTTTGACCTTTGCAAGTTGAAAGATTTTGTTCCTAGAAGTTGTTGAGAAGATCATTTTGGAGAATTATTTGTATTCCACCATTTTATATATATGGTATTTTGGTTTGGGATTCAAATTTTATGTTCCATGGATGTTTCATTCCTATCTTTTCAGGTCACTAGTGTTGTCGAGGAGGTTTTTATGAATTGTAGAAGGTTGACAGTGTTATTGGTTGTCTGGAGTAGACCAAAGAATGCTCTGCATTTCTCCACATTAATTTTTCTACTCCTGCAACTAGGTGAATATTCTCTCTATTTTTGTGCAATGTCTCAGTTCAAGTTTCAAGTATTGAAGTGGTCTGCAAGTTGATCTACCAATGTTATATCTCATGGTTGTGCATTCCATATTTTTGGGAAGAAGTATTTTATTTCTATTTGGTTTGCAGTAGCTACTAGTGGCATGATAGTATAAAATAAGTATATATAGATTTTTTTGGATATTCAATGAACACCCCTTTGTGATTTGAACAATAGTAGTTGATCTCTTTTGGTGTTGCATTGTGTTTGAGTTGGTCTTTTGGGTAATTTTTGGATATCTAGCCGATAGGGATTGTAATATTTCTTGTTCTTTGTGTTTGAGAGTTTTTTCCATCATATGAAGTTGTTTTAAGGTGTATTTGGGTCCTAACCTATGTTGTTTAGAACCACATTGAGTAAATATAATTGAAGTTATGTTTTTGGGCTGACTAGTTATGTGCTTCATGTTTCATCTACACATTTCCCTATTCTGACTTAGGTTGATGTGCACCAACATGTGAATTGTTTTGGATCACATTAGAAGATGTAATAAGAGTCTTTTTGGTCCTCTCTATCCTTAGGATAGGACCATATTGATGTTTTGTGGCCGACTTATTAAGATTATTATTTATCTTCTTCTTGGCTAACCTAATTAATGTTTTAAGGTCTTATGAGGGATATAGATGCAAGAAACTTTTAGATGCAAGAGGAAAGAAAGTTTGGAAGTGTGATTGTGTGGAATTTAATTGAATATCTCATAGAAAGAAGTGCAAAAGTGTGTGAAAGAAAGATCAAATGTGCTATAATACCTTAGTTAACAAAGTGTTGTGTTGACAAATATTATAGTTTTTCTATAAAATTCGTGTATCCTACTATGAGATAGGGAATCTCATTAGATACTTGTATCTTGCCCCTAAAGTTGTGTGTGCTTTAGTTCTATAAGTTCCTTGTATCTTTCTCTAAGGTTGTGCGCCTTAGTTTGCATTTTTTTGGCAGTGAGCCTTTTTGTAAATAGTGAGCTTCTATATTGTGAGTTAACTCTAATCATGATTTTCCATGTAAATCTGGTGTCATCTTGTGGATGTGTGTTTCTCGTTCCATTTTCATTTTTGATGATCTAGTTAAGGATATAATTGTTTTATCTTTCATTATTGAGGGTTGTTGAACTTGTTAAGGGGTTAAACTGATATATCTTTCATTTTTGTTGATCTATTTAAAAGTTTTGGTTTGTAGTTTGATCTGTGCTAAAGATTTTAGGTTCTAGAGGGGTTTAAGTTATTTTTGATATTGATTCACCCTCCTCTTAGTATCTGGTGTGTTCAACATTGAAATTATTAATAGATGATTTTTTATTACTTTTGGGGTGTTTTTTCTTGTCTTTTTTATCATTTTTTAACATAGGTTACCATTTTAGCATTAGTTACATCTTAATTATATTTTACATGGTTGAGAAGATAAGTACCAGTTCTTTTCAAGTTAACACTAGTAACTACAAGAATGCCATTTCATATTTTTTACTTTATAGCCTAGAGTATATTCGATTCGGCCGCCAACAACCTTCAATATAACTTTTTAATACTAAATTATTCCTTTTACACTATTTACAATTCTTGTTTATTATTTTATATCTCCAATTTAAAGTGGCCTCATAATAGAGAAGAAAAAAGAAGAAGGCAAAGTTATCATTTTTTAGGACACTATTGCCACAAAACTACCAATCTCCATGTAGGAGTATTCTTGTATTTTTAGTCATTTTAATAAGAATAATTTATTAGTGTTAGAGTATAATAAATAAAATTCATTTAAATTCTATTCACCTTTTCTTGAGTCTACAAAATTCTATTTTATTTCCTTGGATCTTAGGAAATAATTAGTTTATTTATTGGATCTTACTTTATTTTCATAAATTTGTGTTTCCTAATAGTAATATACTTCTTTTGAAAACTAAAAAATTACAACTTTCAACTACAATAAATCATCACTTACCAAGCAATAACTATAAAATTGATCAATAAATCCTGAAATAATAAGAAAAATCATATGGTTATTGATTTCATTCAAAAAATTAGTAAATTGTAGCATCTATCTTATTTTTATGAAACTAAATTTTAAGTTTTAAGAAAAATGAAAAAAAACATTTACACTAATTCATTTATCCTTTTGTGATTGAAAGTATTGTTTAAATTGAATCATAACTAAAGAAAAATATAAATGGAAGTGATTTGTTTTTTTGTGGTCACTTGCACATTAATTCAATTTGATTTTGTGTAGTTTCCTATCATTTATCCTAAAATAATGAAAAGAACAAAAAAATATTAATAGCCATATAGATTTTAAAGTTCATTGTTAGAAAATTTGTCTGTTGCTTGCATATTGAAAGGACACAAAAATAAAAAAAACATATATTTATTAATTCCATATTTCAATACTTAGTTTAATTTAATCTCAATTTTGGTAAAACAATGAATTCATTTAGTAATAAAACATGATAACACAACACTAGAACCTCTTTCATCTGAACTAAGTACACTCTCAAAGTTAGTATTAATAACCAAAAATTTAGGGAAAAAGTAAGTATTTAATGAAACATAACAAAACCAAGTTCAAATATTCAATAAACCACAACTAACCAATAGTACTCAAGCTCTAATTTCAAGGATATCATTATTCATATCCTCCATCCCTTAGTCACATTTAGCATATCAAACTCATGTTTCTTAGGATTATAGAGGATTAGAAAGAGGTTACCTTGAGAGAATTAAGAAAAAATTCACATCCACATAAATTCATTGAAAACCAACATGCCAAATATATACAACACCCAATAAGAAAACTGATTGGTAATTAGCCATTGAGATTGCAGACTTTTATGCATTATTTAAAGTAAAAACTTGTCATCTTAATCTATTCCTAGAGAAAACTCACCAAGAACTCAAATTCATGCATATCATTATAAAATCTAGTGTTACAATTGTTACAACCATACCTCTACAAAGACAAAAATCATTGCCACCCATGCAACATTTCTCACTTCTTCAAACAAGTTAGTCCTCTAGATGCCCCCCAATTAATTTAATTTTTCCACATGAGTAGAAATGATTTTTCCATATGAAAACCACATGTGAAAAATATTTACCTATCATTCTTAGTTTATGCTCAATAGTCGTTAGTCAAATTTAGAGCATACACATATTTTTGGTGAACCTATGAAGAAAATTCCCTCTTAGGATGAGTTCGATCAACTTTCTCTGTATTCAATTCATTTCCTTTATCTTCTTCCATATTCATCCTTTATTTTTTAATACCTATAGTACTATAGATATTTCAAGTCATATTAAAAACCAAAGGAAATCCCTTTGTACATATTTCCCCTTTGAACATTATAACAATCTAGACCATATGGTTCTTATAATAAATAAGCATGATTATTAATAAATTAACTCTAAGGATTCTCATCAAGAGTGAAATTATAAAATGAAACATAATAGACTATAGTACCTTTGATAACCCCATATGGGGTCATATCAAAAAATATATTTTAACCAACCTTAAACCATTCAAGATTTTGATGTGAGTTGGTTCAATATAAGATTCATAGGCAAGACCCTAGCTTCATAGCCTTAGAGATATTGACCCATATTGACAGTGAAATGGGTTACCTTGAAAATGAATTAGTGATTGCATGAATAAATGAAGAAGTCATTGATGTATCTTATCAAAATGACTAGGCATCCTTAGAACACATTTAAATAGAAAATATAGCCAAGGTAATGAAAAATGGGCTAACTCAAACCCCACCACATGAACCACATGGACACACAATTAAAAGACCCACCTAATAGTAGTAGAGTGCAAGATTCTATATAAACAAATGAAGTAACTTGAAAATCCCATATCATCATCGTGGTCTAATGGATCAGTAAACTTGAAGTTTGGGGTATATGAAATGGTTCTAGAAACTAACATGCAAAAAATGATACCACTATCTCTCAATTAAGAATTCTAGATTCCTATCCTTTTTTTACCCAGAATGATCCAAAAATAGGGATTCTATACCAACATTTATTTAAAGTATTATTCTTTAAAAATGAAAAATGAGACATTTTTACCTCCATTTTCAAATGAAACATGACTAGTACTTTCCAACTTGGAGGGATATCCACTAACCTAATATAAAACTATAATATCCCAATTATATTTTAATAAAATTCCCATTTTATTAAAATTATCTAAACCTTTTTAGTTTTAACAACTTGACTTAAACCTTAAACTATAGTCAAACTATCAAAGATCTACACTTGGACCCATCTTTGGACAACTAGCTCTCCCCATGCATAACCCTTTTTTTAGGGACTTAATTTGAATATTTAAAGGAAGCACTAGAATGAGTGATATGGAATGTTAATTTTCCAATACATAACACTAAATAAACCAAATTTAAGGGAGAAGAATATCCTTATGCTCATATCAAGGCATATGTGACCACTATTTAGTAATTACTTTCATGGTATGCAATAGTCACATTGTCATTTTTTCTAAATTTTAAAATATTGCCTCCTTTCATTTAATGTCATAGTCCAATATTATCTAAATAATTTATTTTATTCTCCTCAAAAGTGAGTTGATTATGTTTTTTTGCCCCAACTAAGGTTAATTTTGTTAAATTTAATGTAATCGATTGTTATATTGTTTCCTTTTGTAATTCATAATGTGAAAATCCTTGGAATCTATTACATTCTAGTCTTTAGCATATATTTTTTGAATTTTGAAAAAATGTAAACTAATAAAATGTATTTTTTTAACTATATTTTACATTTATTTTCAAATAAAAAATATTTCAATATATATTTAATAAAATCAACAGTATAATTTTATTGATTATGCAACTTTTTCTTTAGTATTTTTTTCCCTTCATTTTTTTGATTGTATAGTAATAACTTAAAAATTTAGCGCATGGATTACTTCTTTTTAAATTTTAATAAATTTATTTTTATATAAATCTTGAAGTTTGTGTGTACAAAAAATCTGATTATTTTAATAAGATCCAACTTTTTATCTTACCTATTTATTGAAAATAATAATTATATCATTTTGACATGGAATCCATCCTTTAGTGCATCATAAACCTTATATTTTGTAGTGATGATTACCTAATTTTAGAAAAAAATAAAATAATTACTAATTAAAAATATTATATTTTCAAAAATAATAGTTTTTTATTACAGGCAAAACAGGTTTTGAAGGGGCCTCAAAACCCTTTACAAAAAATATTTTTTCTTCAAAAGATAAGCATAAAGATTATCAAACATGCAACAAGCAGCAAACCATAAGCAAAATAGCTACCAAAAAAGAGGAGAAAAAAAAACTACATATTCTTTAAAATATCAGCAGCCTCCATATCACTATTGATTGTATTTTGATGCACTTCTATCACCTCAGTGATCTCTTTGGTAGGTATCCCATCTTTCAGCTTAATTATATTGTGGGTCTAAGTACAAGGAACCTTTTCACTTACCTCTTTAATCAAAACACTTGGAAAACCAACAAAATTCCCAGTAATGTCCATACCACCCAAAGCTTCCTCCATCAACTACCTCACCTTCTCATTGAGGATGGTCAAACCCTTAGCTTAATTCCTCATAAAAAACTTGCTAACATCCACAACCTTGTAAAATTTTAGATTATCCCATTTCATTTTCTCTTCAAGAGCCACAATTCTCATTTCAAAAATTTGCTTTAGTTTTAACATCTCATCAATAACAATTTTTAAAGCATACAAAAGATGATTAATTTGAGCCTACAAAGAAGACTCTGAAGGGTTAGGAGACTCCCCCTTTTTACTAACCGCCCCACAGACCTTCACATTAGTAAGATTTAATTGATGGAAATCCCATTTAAACAGTCTGAACAAAGAGATGGAACCCTCTTTCACCAAGCCCAATACATTTGGTAGATCCTCGCAGTTGAAGTTGAAAACATCTATAGCATCCACCCCATCCTCCTACGAGTCCCTTCATATTTTGACTTTCAATAACCTCTTTCCCTTTTTGACTAGCAACCGACTTCTTTATTTTGCAAAGAGATCTTTCAATTTCTTTAGTAACACTCATCCCTTTATCCTTTTCCTTCAAACCTTGATCTTGCATACCCATATTATCCTACCCACCAACAAAATTAAGAGGCCACTCAAAAACAATAGAATCCTCATGGACCAAACTATCATTCTGATTGGCTATCTTCTGGATACTCCAGCCATTTAATCCCTTCTTTCTATTAGACCCAGACATAGGAGGCTTCCCAATATTCTCCCCAACATCAATTTTCTTTCCTTTCTTCAGGGAAAAGGACTCACCCTTCCCAATTTTGCATCCAATGGACTTATCACCAGCCACCTCTTCACTACCAATTTCATACACCATAGAGATAGGGGTTCATTTTCCTTTCTTATCACTCTTTAAGGGAGAAGGAGGTTTTGAGTACACTTCCATTGAGGCTTTTGAGTTAGGTTCATAATCTTCATCAGCATCAGATCCAGTCTCATACTCTAGATCCAGCTTCTTCTGCCTACCCTTAGGAACCTTATTAAGGTGATTAGGAATAGAATATGACTTAGCATAATGTAAAATAAGGAGGATAGGGCCAACATGAAGAACATGGTTTTTAGGATTGTGCCTATAATCCTTAATACCACATTCCAAAGATGCCAACAAATAAAAAGGAAAAGAGACCTTATGCCTAAAATGGTTAAGAAGAACATAATGATAACTAGAGAGAATAGAGAAATGTCCATCAAGTGTTATGTACCTCACAATGGCCTCTCCCCAAATAGCCTTAATTAAGCTACGATAGTATCCCCCAAGTTTATCCCTCTCCAATTTCTTCCTTTCATCTTCCTTGAAGAAAATATCCAGCATGACATTTGATTCCTTGTCTCTATAAACTTTCCTACCCTCAATAGAAAGGCCTATGATACTAGAAATAAGGTCTTCAGTTATGTCAAATTCAGTCCCACCCATATTTAAAACCCTATTATGTCAACCCCTAACAAAATTCTCTATCACCTTCAGATCATGCCCATGAAGTCTCTCAATATAAGGTGTAATCCCTCCCAATTTTAGTCATTCCCAAAATTTGACATTGGACTTCAAAGTATCACAAGAGAAACTCTCAACTCTATTTTATTCTCCACCCATGATCATAGACACCACAAACCCTAACAACTTGAGAAACTTGCAAAAAAATGTGAAGAAACCTTGAGAACAAGGCTATAGAACAACCCACAATCCATGTGGAAACGATAAGGTGTCAAAAGGTAATAATGATTCTTGAAGGCCGCCCCTTACAGATGATTTTAAAATAAAAAAAAAAGCAAGGCCAAATCCAAGTTGGAGTCACACCAAGAAGTAACTTGCCACATGAATAGGCTCATGTGGAAAAAGGTAATAATGAAACAAACCCCCTCCTTAGCATTTTTGTAAATCATTATTAAGACAAACAAGGGAATTTATGGGAAGGAGATCATCCCCTTCCCATATCCTATGTTTGCTAACCCCAATGTTAGAAAAAACATTAGCTAAACCATTACCCTCTCTAAATATATGTGAAACGTAGCTTTCATCAAAAGAATTCAAAATTTCCATTGCATCTAAGATGAGAGATTCAACTATCCATGAAGGGGGTGTGGATTTCTTCAGGTAATTAATAACATTCAGATAATCCTCCTCTAACCAAACCTTCCTGAATCCTTTAGATTGAGCAACCTTCAACCCATGATAGGCAGTTCAAAAACAATAGTTATAGATCTACAAAAGGGTATTTTTAGTTTTTTTTTTAATAAATGATATTTATATGAGTAAGAGTTGTGATAACATTGAGTTTTTCAAATAATATCATTTTTTGGTAAATTAGATCCAAAGTGATACTACATATATACTTAGTGAAATTTAGTTGGAAAAATTATGGCTTAGAACTAATTTAACTATAATCAATCCATTCAAAATATACGTATGCCAAAAATTAAAATTTCAATTGAAAATGATTAATTCATTTGGGCTAAGTTATCGTAAGTTGGAACACATCTTTGAGCTTTCACCTCCTTGTTTTGTTTATATTATTGAATTATAATCTTTGCTAAATTTCAACTCAATGTGATAGCACATTACCATTGTTCAACAAAATAAAAGAGGATAAAAATTATTGTCAATTCTTGATTCAAATTGTTTAACCATGAGTCATTTCTAAATAAATACACATGAGTGACCCAATTAACTATTTTCCTACATTAACTTATTCTTTCTATATATGTCAAATTACAAGGAGATTATTTATATCTGTAAGATAGGAAAATCTAATAGCATAGATAAAGTGACAACTACAACACTAATCTAAGCTAAAAATCTAATCAAAACAAGAGAGAACAATAAAATAAAAGGAGTAAAATGAAAGAAATAGGACAAAGCACTCCCCATGCTTAAATTTGAATCACCTCCCTTGTCTCTCCTCAAACAGCCTTTGCAAGTTTTCCCTCAGTTCATTGTGTGTGTATGCAAGTACCTACAAACAATAAGCATGCAAGTCAGAGATATGTGGTTGTTAAATCAAAAAATGAAGGAGAAGAGCTTATTTTATATAAATCCATTTGAATGGATAGAAAAGATCAAGCTTCTAGAAAGATTCTTAGATCGATGGTGGAGGATACATTCACCATAGAGTATTGGGCTAGGGATGGCTATGACATGGATGGTTAAGATTGAAAAGAGCCCAAAGACAATCAAAAGTTGAGATTCAAAAATAAGAGAGTGCAGGGAGATAATGGAGGAATTAAAAAATTAAAATCATTTAATTCATGAGAAAGGAATGTTTGACCAAGTGGAGGATAAATAATTTATTTGTGGAAGAAGAAAGTGGGTATTTAATTAAATAAGAGGAAATAGAGAAGGAGAAATAATTAATTAATTTAGATTAATTATTTAATAGGGAAGGAGTGAAAAAGGTAGTTAAATAATTTTAATAATTATTTAATTATAGAAAAAACAAACACCAATGAATAGATAAATAATTATTTCACTATAGACGAATGTTGTAAAATTAATAATTAAATGAATAATAATCTATTTAGTCATATAGAGAAAGAGAATATTAATGGAACAATTAAAAAGGTGATTTATTTAATTGATGGAAGGAGAATATAGACATGACTTAATTAAATAATTAAAATTATTTAATTAATAGAGGAATGTGATCAAGAAATTAAATAGTTAAAATTGTTTAATTATGTAGGAGAGAAGACCAAGGTGATGGAAAAAAATGCTCATAGACCAAAACATTTTTTAGTGTCTACATTTTCCCCCTCTTTGACATAATGCAGTTCATCACGTTGTGTCAAAGAAATTCAGTCAAAATATTCCCCAGTGAAAGCAAGGTGGATGCATGCCCCATCGAGAGAATTTTGCAAATTCAATAAAAATTGAAATTGTTCTGACAGGTCAATTTGATAGCCAAGAGTTCAACGCTAGTGATAGTTTTGATTTTTGAGGTCATTAAAGGGGTCAAATTCAAGTTCAAAGTGGTCAAATAGTGCACTTAGTACACATGTCTAGTGAAAAATCTAATTTTTTGGCTATAAATATGACCTTGATTAAGAAAATTACTCATTTGTGCATTCCATATTTAGAAAATTAGGAGCTTTGAGAGAGAGAAGTTGAGAAGATGTAACCAAGTCCACACTCCACACACCAAGGCTACCACATGTGCAACTTCCATTGGCCTAAGGGAGTGCCCGCCCCGGTATGTACTCCAAACCCACTTTGTGATTTTTGTTATTTTCATGCATTTTAGCTAGGGAAAATTTAGCAAGCAATTGCGTCACATGTTGTGGGATGCAATTGCGTGTTTGAATGATGTAGGTGATTGTAGTTCACCACAATAACCTCATCATGATGTAATTTATAGGTTATAGGGGAGGGATAGTTGTGGTATGACACTTTTGAAAGGGTGCACCGTATTTGCTTTCTAGGTTGCAAATGTGACTAGAAATGACATAATCAATATAAAATGATGCATTTGCAAAGGGGAATGATTCATGTGACAAGAAATGACAGAATTGACAAGGGGTTGATCATAAGTGACCCCAATGATGTATTAGCTAAGGCGTGTGATACCAAGAGCATGATGCATGTGCAAAAAAATTGACACAAATGAATTATGTGTCGTAATTGACAAGCAGAATAATGCAATTGACTAATGAATTTTTTTCCCTAGTTTAGGATGGAATGACTTGTTCAATTTAGGTCCAATAGGTCAAATGAAGACTTTAAAATGACATGATGGATTTTGTGGTGACTTCAGGTTGTACTTCCCCCTATCTATGTGGGAGTCATGATTGATGATATTTCAACTTTGAGATCAACTGTCGGATGGTGAGAGGCGGGCATTGCTAGACCTCAAATTGTTTTATGTGAAATATATGCATGTTGTTAGGGAAAAAAAGGGTATGCTAACAAAACTTGTGGAGCGATGGAACTCCGAGACTTGCACATTCCATCTACCGACCAGGGAGGCCGCAATGACCTTGGAGGATGTGTATTGGATATTGCAGTTACATATATGTGGAGAGTGAGTGTGATATGATCACATTCAAGGATTGCAAGTGATTTATGATTACTATGATTATGAGGACAAGTCAAATCTTGATATATAGGGTTATGAGATCAGATGGGAGACACTCATAGAGTGATAGAATAGATTTGACTATGTTTTGTGCGCATTGATTTTTAGTGTTTTGGTTCTAGATTGTAGGGGCCATGGATTTACAGTAGGCTAGGGGGAGGTGCTAGCAGGGATGGTGCAGGAGGAGAAAAATTATTCTTGGGGACCATTTATATTGGGTATGCTTTACTTTCAACTCCATAATATCGTATACCAAGGGGGATAGAGCATGAGCTATAGGGTGTGGGAGCACATTGCAGTGTTCCGATGAGCAATGGGTCGATAGTTGGGAGTTGGTACACCTTATGTATATCTTTATGGTGGTTTCATGACACAAAAACATGTAGGATATACATGATACTAGAGACACAACATTGATACATTGACATGAGATTTTTATGGAGACTCTACATGGATTGTATTTTGTGGGTTGACAAGGATGAGAATTTACTGTGGTTTTGACAACCCAGGTACTTGATTGATCAGATGGTATAGTCTCAACATATCATAGAGATGTATCTTCTAGAGTGAGTTCAAAGGAAATTTAGAGAGAGAGGGTGTACCGATAGGGACAATCAATTTTTCATATTCCAAACTAGAGGTGAATCTGTGGGGACAAGTGATACTAATCACTACTACTGAGTAGGAGATTGATGCACTGTAGCCAATGTAGTGGGCTTGGAGAGGGAGTGTAGTGGATCTAAATATGACTCCCAAGTATGATTCATGGTGGTTGGTTCATAGGCTAGCTCCTTATATAGATCCAAATTAGTTAGCACTTGTAGAGAGTAGAGGTAGGGGCCCTTAAGGCTAGGTGGGTGACAAGGGATGGAGCGGTGGAGGGTGAGGAGATGGAGGATGGGGGGATGGAGGATGAAGATATGGGGGAGATAATAGAGGGGATGGTCAGGGTGCTTGAGGTGGAGACCAAAGTAGGAGGAGGGGATATAGGAGGTGACGGGCGGTGAGACCTTTGTCACTAGTCCACAAGGAGGGTGAGGAGTAGCCAAAGGTGAGGGTGGCAGGGGAGATGGTAGTGGATGAGGGAGAGTAGCATGTAGAGATTCTAGCCTTGGAGGTAGGGCACCAAAATGTGGAGATGATGGAGGTAGAGGTAGAGGAGCATGTAGAGGAGAGGCAAGATGAGCATGAAGATTAGTTAGTTATGGGGGAGGCCGAGAGAGCCCTCTAAGAGGATTGTAGTAGGAGTGGATGTAGAGGAGAGATTGGAGATAGGGGTCAGAGAGAATGATGGGATAGTGGATTAGAGGATAGCCACCCTACAAGCCCAAGTACAAGCTTTAGAGGTAGAGTTAGGGACACTCAAAGTAGAGAGGGATGGCTTGAAGGTCAAGCGAGACACCCTAAAGACCTAGAGGAACCTCACAGTGAACAAATAATAGACAAACTAAAGGATGCTATATTTTGTGGCTACATGTAGTGAGTCAATCGTGGATGTTGTATAGGATTTGGCCAGGTCCAGCATTGGATTATAGTACTACAAAGATTTGTATGAGGGAGTAGTGCTGCCAGAGAGGAGATATTTGAGCTTTACAGAGGTTCAGAGCTGATCACATGGCAAGTCACAGAGTAGATCCCATAGTAGGCAATCCCATAGTAGGTCACATAGTGGTGAGGCATCAAGTATGAGATGGTCCACCCCATATGAGAGGCCACCATCATCAGAGAATAGGTCCCTAGGCTTGCCCCGACAAGAGGATAGACATGCATCAAGGTCAGGGGAGCAAGACAACTTAGGCTAGGACTCCTTTTGACATTATGTATCATTAAAGTGTATTTTAATCATTGAGCTAGTGAGCTCCATTTTATTATATATTAGACATCTTGACATTTTACCATGACACATTTTGAGTGATATATGATATGATTTTTGGTGGAAATTTATGATATGTAGTCCTATATGATTATGATTATGATTATGTTATGGATCTTTATTCTTTTATGATGTTTGTGGATACATTCTATATGATCATGTGATGGTTTGATATGATGGATGATTATGCATTTATAATGTTGTTTATGCATCTTATGTGATTATGCAATGATGTTATATATTAATGTAGTACATATGACCTAATTTTAGAATGTGATATGATATGTGAATGCAATTAATGTCATGTAATATGATATCTATGGATCATGCTTGTAATGATTATAAATTCCTAATGTAAATTCAAAATGTGATGTATGATATGTTTATGATTATGCAATGTATATTAAATTTTGATGCAATATATGTGAAATATGATAAAAGAGAATTAATTATGAGTATAATGTAAAATGCAATGATATGCCTAATTATAGTATGATGTTATGAAATGATAATATTATGTGGATGCACTCTATGTTTTTGTGTTTTCTCATGGAAATATATGTGGCTTATTATGATAATGTCTATAATGATAATGCTTCCTATAAGGATTCCTAACATGATCATGTATGCAGGGTATTTTTACATGTCACGAGACATTTTCAAGAGGTAGAAAGAAGAAATGTTAGTGTGGAGGATACAAACGTTAACATGGAGAATTGAAAAGAAGGTGAGACATCGGACATGAAATGATAAAGGGCCAACATTCATGCTTTTATTTTTATTATCATTGGCTATCAAAATTGTCACAAATGGAACACAAACACCATGGTATGACATAGACCAAGGTGTGCAAGGTGACGATTTGTGAGATACAAGCAATCAAAAGACAATGCCAAAAGATGAGGAGTGCCCCGATTCACACTAAGGACCCAATTGTCCCATTCTTTTTGCAAAGAAAAACCACAGACATAAAGCAAAGAAAAGAGATCATGATCCATCATCGCCCCTCTAAATCCTTGACAAGAAATCCTTGAGGGAGCTAGTAACATGACCAAAAACCAATAAAAAAGATAAGAAAAACTCATACCAACAAAGTGGTTGCTAGAGAGACAATGTTTAGTGATAGGATTGACAAGATTGATTAATATGATTGATTAGGTTTGGTCTTGAGAAAGACACATCCTCATTAAGGTAGATGACCGAGATGACCGTTTTATTGATTTTTTTGACTAAATGTTGATTGATAGATTGACAAGGTTGATTGGTTGATTTGATTAATTGCACTTGATTTCAAGAAAGAAATACCCTATTTAAGGCAAGAGTAATTGACAAAGTGACTAACCTGAGTTGATTTGATAAGATTTGATTGATAGGATTGATTGATGTGAAGACATTTGGTTTTAGGTAAGACATATCCTATTTAAGGTAAATGACACATCTTATAAAGTTGAGCAAGTGACTATTTTGATGAATACCTAGTTGTAGGAAAGACAAATCCTACTTAAGGCAATTGACAAGGTTGACCAATGAAAATTTCCAATCTCAAGAAGGATGCATCCTAATAGAAGACAAGTGATATGTTTGAATGGGACAAATGACATAATGCCCCATTCCAAGATAATATCAATGTCTTGATAATTATGATGATTAGATAATTGATTGATCGAAGAACAAAGAGGTGTTGTATATGTTTGTTGCAAGTATGGATGTGTTTGGTGGTGTTGTCATTAATGTTGTCATTGATGTTAAAAATAGTTCATGTTGTGTACAAATGGTATTTGTATAGTTGAGATACTGTAGAAGTGCTTAGAGTACATGGAGCTATATTTATGAAGTTGTGGTTGTGTTTTTTCCAAATTCTTTTGAGAAAATTTGAGAAATAATGAAAGAAGTGTTGAAGTGTGTTCTGAACGTGCTCTGGTATTGTGCTCCAAATTTTTTCTTTATTGATCCTATGACTATGCAGATTTGTAGGTACATTCAAAAGCTTCAATGGATTATATATACTGAGTATTAGCTTCTGAGTCGATGGTGAGTAGAAGGTGTGTTCACCGATGCATGAACTGGTTTGTTAGAACTATCTGTTTGTGGTCTAGGAGAAAGGTTTTGGCTCTGCAGTCCTCTGATAGTTGGTTTCAGATCTTATAGATCTAGGGGATGATGCTTTCTGATGGTTTATGTGTTTTGAAAAACTTGCTTGTGACTTGGTACTCTGAAAGACTTGCTCCAAAGCTTTTGTGTTTTTGCTGGTTGGTCCGGTTGGACTGATGAAGTGTTCTCTATGAATGAAGTTTGTTGTAATTGTTGTGGATATACTTGAGGTGTTCTCATAGATGGTAATATTTCTGGTGAAGTGTGTTGAGTGATCCACATGTGATTAAATTGTTGGAGATGCATGTACTTCAAAGATCATTGGTGTTTTCATTAGGTTTGGCCAACCTTGTGTTTAGACGTTACATTAGGATTTTGCATCGATTTGAGAAAGCATATGTTTGATTCAAGATGTTGTTTGGGTCCTAAATTAAATATGTAATTGGTCCTCTCTCATTTTTATCCACTGTGGGAATGTTGAGAAGCCGGCCTAGTTTGAATTTGTAATTTTAAATTGTATAGCCAACCTTAGTGACTGTTTCTAAGGTTCAAGATGGTATAAATGCAAATCAATTTGTAGCGAATTTGATATGCATCCATCCACAAATCAAGTAAGTAGTGAATTGTGTGAACAAGTGCAAAAAGTAGAGTGGAAGAGAGAATTGAGGAAACAACACTTTAAGGTGTTAGATTCCTAAAAGAAGTGAATTGATGGCATCTACAATATTTTGATCAGGTTGTGAATATGTGTAACCCTAGTGGTGTATCTTCATTTATCTCTTTTTATTTTTATGTAGGTGGTGAACCTCCTTTCTAGATAGTGAGTCCTTCTCAAGGTAGTGAGCCCTCTGGAAATGAGCCTTTGTATCCGGTATTGCATTACTACTATATTGCAAGTTAATCCTCAGTGTTGTTTTTACCTCATTGGGTTTTCCATGTAAATCTGGTGTCTTTAGTGTTTTCTTTCTACTATCTACATTTCATGTTTACACTTAACAATAGATTGAGGTTAAAGAGAAAATGTTAAGTTTAAAAGTAAAGTTATTTAATACAACTAATTCACCCCCCTCTCAGTTGACTTGTGAATTTCAACAATTGGTATCAGAGCTTTGGTTCCTCGGTGAAAAGCTTAACCGCTTGAGGTAGATTAGATGGTGCACAAGTTGGAGATTCCTATTTTTGAACCTAGAAGCAGCAAAACCTATTTCATATGGATTGTGGAAATCTAATTGCATTAATTCCTATTTCATATAGATTGTGGAAATCTAAAAGCAGCAAAACCTATTTCATATGGATTGTGGAAATCTAATTGGATTAATTCCTATTTTCGATGGAGTTGATTATAGTGACTGGAAAGAGTAGATGAGAAGTTATTTGATTTCACTAAATTTCAATACCTAGAAATATGTGGAGACAAAGTATGTGATACCAATAGCCAGTCCTTCCTCTTCTGACGAGAATGCAACCTTTGAAGAGAATGAAAGAGAAAGGTATGCTATCTTCAGGGCTTTATCTAAAACTGAAAGAACAAAAGTTATTTCTCTACCTACTAGTTATGAAGTATGGACAAAGTTGAAAGACATTTATGAAGGGAATGATAGAGTAAAATTATCAAGGAAACTAACTACCAAGAAAAATTTTGAGAACTTGAGAATGGAAGAGGGAGAAGACATTCCAAGCTATTATCAGAGAGTTGAACTTATAGCAACAAAAATCAAGAATCAAGGTGGTACCATGTTAGATGAAGATATAATTGAAAAGATCTCGATGACCTTACCAGATAATTACAGTGAAAAAGTATCAGCTCTTGAAGAACAATATGATCCAAAGACATTTACCAAGGAGAATCTATTTGGTGCCCTGACTGCATTCAAGATTATAAAATTTGCAAGAGTTAAGGAAAATACTGAAACAACCTTTAAAGCAATGAAGATAGAAGATGACATGGATGATGATGATTCAGAAGATTTGGAAGCAAATTTTACAAGGAGATTGAAGAAAGGTACTGGTAAATACAAAGGTAAGTTACCCTTTAATTGTTTTAGTTGTGGAAATATTGGTCATTATACATCAAGATGTCCTAATAGAGCTACCAAAAAGAAGAATAAGGATAATAATAACAATCACAAGGATAAAAAGGATAGGAAGTTCAAGAAATTATACTATGTCAAAGAAGATGCAGGAATTTATGATGATGAATCTGAATTTGAGGAAGAAAAAGATGAATGTTTATTTCTAGCCCTAGAAAATAAAGTTGTATCCACTAATCATGGGAGATATGTAAAAGAATCTGGCCCAAAAAGCCAAAAGGATGAAACAAAAAGTACTCTGGTAACTGCTTTTCATGCCAGAGAGGATGAAGAATTTTGGGCAATTGACAACAAGTGTTCACATCATATGACTGGAGATAAGAGTAATTTTACTAAACTTGAGAAGTATGATGGAGATATAGTCATGTTTGGAGATTACTCTGGTGCTAATATTGTTGGTAAAAGAACAATTAGTTTTGATGGAAAACATAATATTGTTGATGTTTACTATGTAAAAGGTTTAAGGCATAATATTTTAAGTGTTGGACAAATATGCAGCGAAGGTTTTAAGCTTGTGTTTCAGGATAACATGTGTGAGATCAGGAAAGAATCTGGAACTGTGGTAGTAGCTAGAAAAAGAACTCATGGAAACATCTATCAACTTAAAGGTGGAGATGGTTAATGTTTTTTTTCTCAGATTAATGAGTTGGCTCTGGCACCAAAGGATGGGACATGTGAATTTTGATAATATGATCAGGATCAGTTCTAGGGAATTTGTTAGAGATCTTCCTAGAATCAGAAAGCCTTCAAATTCAATCTACGAAAGTTGTCAGATGGGAAAATAGAAAAGGAACAATTTTAAAGGAAATGATCAATCATCTACCAAAATGCTAGAATTAATCCATACAGACCTATGTGGTCCTACAAGAAAAGGAAGCCTAAATGGTGACAGGTACTTTATGCTCTTAATTAATGATTACTCTAGGATGACATGGATTACATTTATTAGAGAAAAATCTCAGGCTCTTGATAGATTCAAGGTATTTAAGGCAAGAGTAGAAAATGAGGAAAATCTAAAAATCAAATGCTTAAGGTCTGATAGAGGTGGATAATTTACATCTGGTGAGTTCAATGCATTCTATGAAGAGCATGGAATAAAAAGACATTATTCTACTCCTAGAAATCCTCAGTAGAATGGAATTGTGGAAAGAAAGAACTAGATTGTTCAAAAAGCTACTAGAATTATGATGAAAGAAGCAATCCACACTTCTATTTAAATTACTAATAGAGTTTAGATTAGAGGTAATAGCACTAAGACCCCTTATGAGCGATGGATTGGTAAGAATCTTACTATTAAATACTTTAAGGTACTTGTAAGTAGATGCTACATTAGAAAGGATGATGAAAATATTGGAAATTTTGATGCTAGATGTGATGAAGGAATTTTCCTTGCATATTCAAACAACAACAAAGCTTTAAAATATTTTAATAAGAGACTTAGGAAAATAATTGAAAGTGCTAATGTAAACGCTAGTGAAACTATGTATAGACCAGTGGAAATAAATGAATGTTAACCTGATGATCCTATCTATGTGCAAATACAAGAAGAAGAAAAGGAAGAGAAAGAAAAAAGTAATGAAATAGAATAAATCTTGAAACCTACACCTAGGGCTCCTAAATATGTTCAGAGAAATCATCCGGAGGAACAAATAATCAAAGACAAAAGTGAAGGATTGAAGACAAGAAACAAAGTGGTTAAGGTAAATTTGTGTTTACTTTCTAAGATAGAACCTAAGACTATGAGTGAAGTATGTGATGATGAAAGTTGGGTTAGATCAATGAAAGAGGAACTACAAAAAATAGAGAAGAATGAGACATCGGAACTAGTCCCTAGACCTACAAACAAGAATGTAATTGGTTCAAAATGGGTATTCAGAAACAAGCTGAATGAAGATGGTGAATTGGTAAGGAATAAAGAAAGACTTGTATGCAAAGGATATTCATAGGTTGAAGGAATAGGTTTTGAAGAAAATTTTGCACCTGTAGCAAGAATGGAGGCCATTCAGATGTTCTTGGCATTTTCAACTTATAAAGACTTCAAAGTATATCAGATGGATGTCAAGTCCATATTTCTGAATGGAGAATTGGAAGAAGTATATATGGAGAAACCAAATGGTTTTTCAGCTATTTGACAAACCATACATGGTTTGTAAATTAAATAAGGCATTATATGGACTTAAACAAGCTCCTAGAGCTTGGTATGCAAGACTAGATAAATACCTAACAAAGAAGGATTCAACAAAGGGTCTGCAGACAACAATATTTACTTCGAGGTTGAGAAAAACAAGATATTGATAGTTGTGGTATATGTTGATTACATTATCTTTGGTGGAAATGAAGGTATGTGTAAGATATTTTCTGAAGAGATGCAAAAACAATTTGAAATATCTATGATTGGTGAATTGAATTTCTTCCTTGGACTTCAAGTAAATCAAACTAACAAAGTGATATTCATTTCAAAATCCAAGAATGTTACAGAGTTGTTAAAGAAGTTTGGAATGGATGACTCCAAATCAGTTTGTACCCGTATGGTAACTGGATGTAAGCTGAGTAAGAATGATGAATCTGCTAAAGTTGATCAGAGCATGTACAAATCTATGATTCATGGACTATTATATCTCACTGCTACTAGACCTAATATCATGCATGTAGTATGTTTATTTGCAATATTTCATGCAAAACTTAAGGAAGCACATGTGACAACTATGTAGAGGATATTCAGATATCTTAAAGGAACTCCAAATTATGGGTTATGGTATCTGAGGGAGAATGATTTCACTTTGAATGCCTACACTGATGCAGACTAGGTTGGTTGTGTAGATGACCAGAAGAGTACAAGTGGTGGTGCATTCTTCCTTGGAGGAATATTAGTTTCATGGTTAAGCAAGAAACATGATTCAATTTCTTTATCCACTATAGAACCAAAGTATATTGCAGCAATATCTTGTTGTACACAAGTACTTTAGATGAAGCAAACATTGATGGGCATTGGTGTGGTAAGTGATGAACCTACTTCTATATTTTGTGACAATACAAGTGTTATAAAAATTTCAAAGAATATAGTGATGCATTCTAGAACAAACCATATATCTATCAAGTAACACTTCTTGAGGGAGAAAGTATTGAAGAATGAAGTTAGACTTGAATATGTAACTACCAAGGAACAAGTTGCAGACATATTCACTAAGGCCCTTCTAAAGGATACTTTTGCATATCTTAGAGGGAATTTAGGGGTTACTGCCCCTCCTTTGAACTAAGTGCACATGGAGGTGCATCAATCTAGTAGATTTATAGACTTCTTTTGTTCTGGACTGATGATGGAGGTCTAATCCTAAGGGAAGTAGAGAAGTGCATTATTGCAGTATGTGATGTGGGTGTACTCCTAAGGGGGAGTGAACAGAGCTTTATATGGCAAGAATTTCCTTTTCCATTGATGTCAAAGGGGGAAAGAGAGAGAATCATGTGAAAATTTTATGCTTGGTAGGTTGTAGGCTTCTAAAAATCATGTATGTTGTCTTTGATGGTTTTTCACATCATGTGTTGCCATCAATGGCAAAGGGGGAGATTGTTGCAAGTATGGATGTGTTTGGTTGTGTTGTCATTAATTTTTTCCTTGATGTCAACATATTTCATGTTATGTACAAATGGTATTTGTATAGTTGAAATACTATAGAAGTGATTATATTACATGGAGCTATATTTATGAATTTTTGGTTCTATTTTTGCTAAAAGTTTTTGAGAAAAATTGAGAAATAATGAAAGCAGTATTGAAGTGTGTTCTCAATGTAATCTGGTATTGTGCTCCACATTTTTTTGTGTTGATCCTATGCCTATGCGGATCTGTAGGTATATTCATAAGCTTCAATGGATTGTATATACTGAGTTTTAGCTTCTGAGTTGATGGCGAGTAGAAGGTGTGTTCACCGGTGTGTGGACTAGTTTGGCATAACTATCTGTTTATGGTCTGGGAGAAATGTTTTGGCTCCATAGTCCTTTGATATTTGGTTTCAGATCTTGTGGATTTGAGGGATGAATCTTTCTAATGGATTATGTGTTCTAACAAAATTGCATGTGATTTGGTGCTCTAGAAGACCTGCTCTAGAGCTTATTTTTTTATGTTGGTTGGTCTAGTTGGACTCATGAAGTGTTCTTTGTGAATGAATTTTGTTGTAATTGTTGCAAATGTACCTAAGGTGTTCTCAGAGATGGTAAAATATTTGGTGAAGTGTGTTGAGAGATCCACGCATGGTTAACTTGCTGGAGATGCATGCACTTCAAAGATCATTGGTTTTTTCATTAATTTTTTTTTACTTGGTGTTTAAGTTGGATGTTGCTAATATGTGGTTGTCATTGATGTCAACACTATTGGCATTAATGCATTAGAGGCTATATATGTAGCAGGTTGTCAGTGATGAATTGAAGTTGAGTATGTTGGATAGCTCAGTATGTTGATGATCAGAGGTTATGGATTAAAGGGTTTTTTGTTGAGTATATCTAGTTTATCCATGTTAATTTTCAGAGATCTACATGAATATTTTATCAAGTTATGATTATTTGTGTTCTGACAGTTTTTTTGTTGCTTCAGTTGGTGTTTTTGAAAGAGGGTGATGTAATTCTAGTAAGTTTAGTTGTTGTGGATGCTTCTCTAGTGATTCATGATTCTTGTGGATGTTTTCTAGATTATTCTCTATCTATGTTGTACATCCACATTGATCATTGTGCTTGTGATTGGTGATTTTCTTTTGTGTGCTCATGTTTTTCATGTTCATGGCCGACAGGGTGATTGTAGCATGTTGTGTATCTTTGAAGAATAATTATTGAAGATGTTTCATGTTTGAGGATGTTGTTTTGGGTCCTCACTATGTTGTGGCCGAAATTGGTTGATTCATATTGATAATTATTTATGTTTTTGGCCGACAGTTTGTAGTCATTCTATATTTTATTAAAGCTGACATGTAGATGATGTTATTCTTGGTTGTGTATATATATGAGAGATTTTTTACATGATTTGATATATGTGATATGTGCAAAGTGTGAGTGCTATATGTGAATAAATTTCAAATCTTTCGAAGGAAGAAGTAAAGTGTGAAGAAGAGTGAGTAGAAGAAAGAGTGTTCATGTGCTTAACCAGAACTGTAATTAGGCATTAGAAGATGCTATCTTCTCAATTAAAAATTTCTTAGATGGATTTAATTTGAATTTGACTATAAGAAATTTTATCTTCCTTTGGACAATAAGCCTTTTTGTATTTCAGCAGTGAGCTCTAGGTAGTGTGTCTGAATGCATGTGCATTCCCAATTTACTATACTTTTAATAGAGTATAAACTTGTGGATTAACCTCCACCGTTATTTTTCCCCTAACAGGGTTTCCACACAAAAATCTTGGTGTTATGTGTATTTTTGATGTGGTGATGGTTTTTGCTTTCATATTTAATTATCAGATCTGAGAATAATTTTAATAAGTATAATTTATGAGATAGCTAATTCACCCCCCCCCCTCTCATTTGTCTTCCCTTGTGTTTCCAAAAATTGGTATCAGAGCAGGTTCTTTGGAATAGTTTTAATAGCTTGAGGTGATCTGGGACGACGAAATATAAGAATTATAGTCTGAGATTTGATGGAAAAAATTATTCTCTGTGGAAGACTCGAATGGAGTGTCATCTAAGATGAATTGGTGAAGCTTATTGGAACATTACAAAGAATAGATATATCATCCCACATAATGGTCCTTCTATTGCAGGTGAGATCAAAGATGTCAAGTATAATATCAGGGATAAGGAAGAATTATTGAGTGCTCTGATTGATTTCGAGATGAAAAATGTGATGGAGCTGAAGACTCCTTATGAGATCTAGAAAAAGTTAGAAACTCTGTATGAAGGTGATACTCATATGAAGATTGCTAAGCTAGAAATTTTGAAAAGGAAATATGAAACACTAAAAATGGGTGAAGATGAGAACATCGATTCTTTTATGCAGAGAGTGAATGGACTTGTGTGTAATATCTAATGTGTTGGTGGAACATTGTAAGAATCAGTGATTGTTGCTAAAGTGCTCAGATCCTTTCCTATTACATACAAACACAAAGTTGTTGCTATTGAGGAGATCCAAACTATGACAATTGTAACCAGAGACATGTTGATTGGTAAGCTGGCTGCTTTTGAGTTAAGTAATTTTGGTGATGCTCTTCCTAAGATAGAATTTGCATTCAAAGCTACCACCTCTGAAAAAGATAAGCAAATATATGATCCGAGAGAAAGTTCCTCTAGAAACTTGTTAAGTATGAGCAGGAAATAAGATAGATTGAAGAAGAAGAGAGAAAACTAGATGATCTTGAAGCAATTCTTGTCAAGAGGGTAGCCAAAGGAGAAGGAAAGTATAAAGGGAAATTGCCTCTTAAATGTTTTTCATACAATAAGATAGGTCATTTTTCCTCAAGGTGTCTAGAAAGAGTTCCTAATCCAAGACCTAACAAACCTATATTCCAAAGAAAGTGTTATTTTGTTGTTGATGAAGGTGTGACAGATGATGAATTTGATAAAGGAAATGTAAGTGAGGATTATTTTGTATGTATTGCTATCAAGGAAAGTAATCCTATACCTACTAAATCTACTAGTTGCATGAGTGTGGAGAAAGCTCTAGCTACCAAAGTTAAAGAAAAGGATGAATGGGTGATTGACAGTGGATGCTCTCATCACATGACAGGTGATAAAAGTAAATTTGTGAGTCTTGAAAATTATGATGGTGGTGTTGTAATATTTGGTGATGAAAAATCTAGTGTAGTCTGTGGCAAAGGATCCATTTATTTTGATGGTAAGCATAATACTGATGATGTTTTATATGTGGAAGGTTTGAAGCATAATCTTTTAAGTGTTGGACAGATGGTTGACAAGGGATACAATCTTCAATTCAAGGATGGAAAATGTAGAATATTGGGGAGTTCTAAAAATATGATTGCATCAGGTACAAAAACAAAAGGTAATATCTTTAACCTGAGTGTTGCTAGTAAAATTTGTTTGATTGCTCAAGTTGATTAAAGTTGGTTGTGGCATAGGAGATTGTGCCATGTAAAATTTGAAAATATTATCAAGATAAGTTCTACTTAGGTTGTGAGAGATCTTCCTAAGTTGGTAAAGCCTACTAATACCGTATGCAAGGAATGTCAGTTGGGGAAGCAAACTAGAGTTTCATTTTGGAGCAAACAACATTGTTCAAATGAAGTATTGGAGCTTGTGCATACTGATCTGTGTTGTCCTTCTAGAGTTAGAAGTTTACAAGGAGACAAGTATTTCATGTTACTCAATGAAGATTATTCTAGATTGATGTGGGTTGCCTTCTTAAGGGAAAAATGTGAAGCTCTAGATAAATTCAAGATTTTTAAGGCTAAGGTTGAGACAGAGACAGGTCTGAAGATTAAATGTTTGAGATTAGATAGAGGTGGTGAATTCATTTCTGGTGAGTTTAATTCCTTTTGTGAAGAGCATGGGATAAAGAGACAATTATCTGCCCTGTGGACCCCACAACAAAATGGATTTGTTGAAAGGAAGATCATGACAGTTCTAGATGTTGCTAGAACTATGATGCTGGAAGGAAATGTCTCACATATCTAGTAGAGAGAATTTTTGAGTAGTATTGTTTACACTGTCAATTGGGTATATGCCAAAGGTGATACTGGTAAGACCCCTTATGAGCTATGGTTTGTTCACAAGCCTACTGTTAGATACTTCAAAAAAATTGGGAGTAAATTCTATATCAAAAGACATGAAGATATAGGGAATTTTGATGCTAGGAGTGACGAAGGAATCTTTCTTGGTTACTCTACTAAAAGTAAAGCCTACCAGTGCTTCAACAAGAGATTGAGGAAAGTAGTTAAAAGTGCTAATGTCAAGGTTGATGAAGACACTTTTAGACCATCCATAACCTATGGATATGATTTAGATGATCAAAATGCTAGTTTAGTTCAGACTTAGAATCAAGTGCAGATCATTCTGGTGAATCAAGAAAGCCAAGAGAAAGGAACTAGTGAAAGAGCAGAAGTGAGATCACAAGAGCCTAAAGTTCAAGAACATCCTAAGACTCCAAGGTATGTAAGATTGAATCATTCAACATATTAGATTATAAGTGATAATAACAAAGGTGTTCAAACTAGGAGAAGAATTGTAGAAGAATACTATTTGATATCAAAGACTGGCCCAAATAGTGTAAATGAAGCATGCAAAGATGAACATAGGATGAAAGCAATGAAACAAGAGCTACTACAAATTGAGAAGAATGATACATGGATTCTTGTTCCTAGACCTAAGGACAAAAATGTAATTGGAACTAAATGGGTCTTTCGAAACAAAATAAATGAGCAAGGTGAAGTTGTTAGAAATAAAGCAAGACTAGTGTGTAAAAGATACTCTTAGATGGAAAGAATTGACTTTGAAGAAAAAATTTCCCCTATTGCTAGGATTGAAGCTGTGAGACTATTTCTTGCTTATGCTACTTACAAAAAATTCAAGGTTTATCAAATGGATGTCAAGTCAACATTTATAAATGCTAAACTAGAAGAAGAAGTGTATATTGAGCAACCTGATGGATTTCAATTGACTGATCAGGGAGATATGGTTTGTCAGTTGAAGAAAGCATTATATGGACTTAAGCAATCCCCAAGAGCATGGTATGCAAGATTGGATAAGTATTTATTGAAGCTTGGATTTAATAAAGGTATTGTTGATACTAATTTGTATTTCAAGATTGATCATGATAAAGATTTGATTATTGAAGTCTTTGTTTATGATATCATTTTTGGAGGAGATGATAGTTTGTGCATGAAATTTGTTGATGAGATGTAGAGTGAGTTTGAGATGTCTATGATTGGGGAAATGAAATTATTTTTGAGATTGCAAAATGCTCAGTTAGATAAAGGGATTTTTATATCCCAGTCCAAGTATGTGAAAGAACTGCTAAATAAGTTTGGTATGGAAGATTCAAAGCCAGTTGGTACACCTATGGTGATCGGATGTAAGTTGACAAAAAATGATGATTATACTAAGACAAATCAGACTAGATATAAATCCATGATTTGTGGATTATTGTATTTGACTCAAACTAGACCTGATATCATGAATGGTGTATGCATTGTTGCAAGATTTCAAGTTGACCCTAAGGAATCTCATGTGACTACTGTGAAGAGGATTTTTAGATACTTGAAGGAGACAATTGATTTTGGCCTATGGTATCCTAAAGAAGATGATTTTAATTTGAGTGCTTTTACTGATGCTGATTGGGCAAGAGATGTGAATGAAAAAAAGAGTACTAGTGGTGGTGCATTTTTCTTGGGAAAGAAGTTGATTTCATGGTTAAGTTTGAAGCAGAATGCCATTTCTTTATCTAGTGTAGAGGCATAATACATTGTTGTTGCTAACAATTGTACTCAAGTATTGTGGATGAAGCAGATGTTGAAAGATATTAGAGTTGTGTATGATGAACCTATTTCTATATT
Organism: Sequoiadendron giganteum; assembly: GCA_007115665.2. NCBI lineage: Eukaryota > Viridiplantae > Streptophyta > Pinopsida > Cupressales > Cupressaceae > Sequoiadendron > Sequoiadendron giganteum. The sequence goes on along the minus strand of CM021103.1, from coordinate 344,731,858 downwards.
CTATGATAATTAAACTGTAATTAATATTTCTAAGAATCTGGTGTTGCATTCAAAAACCAAGCATATATCTATCAAGTTTCACTATTTAAGAGAGAAGGTGAGTGAGAAGGAAGTCAAATTGGAGTATGTGCCTAATAAGGAATAGATTGCAGATATCTTTACCAAGCCCTTGCCAAAGGATGCTTTTGAGTATCTCAAAGGGAAGCTAGGGGTGATTAACCCTCCTAATCAAAACTAAGGTGCATTGACTTGCATCAGTCTGTGTATTTCATAGTCATATCTTGATCTGGATTGATGTTGTGGTGGCTACTACCCAGGGGGAGTAGTCAGATGTTCACAAATGTGGTTCAAAACTTGTGTGGAGAAAGATACACATTATCTTTGTCATTGATGTTAAAGGGGGAGAAGATTCATGTGAAAAACTATGATTATCTAAGGAGAAGAGTCAAAATCTAAGGGGGGGAAAGTGCTAAGAGAAAGTTGTGTTGATGGTGTTTTTTTTTCACATCATGTGTTGCCATCAATTCCAAAGGGGGTGATTGTTGGATGTTTTTGATATGTGGTTTTCATTGATGTCAACACTATTGGCATTAATGCAACAGAGGTTGTATATGTCGAGGATATTGAGAAAATTTTAATAAAATAAGTTGCAAGTTGTTAGTGGTGAAGTGAAGTTCAGTATGTTGGCTAGCTTAGTATGTTGATGATCAGAGGTTATGGATTAAAGGGTTTTCTTTTTAGTATATCTAGTTTATCCACATTAAGTTTCAGAGATTCACATAAAGATTTGATAGAGTTATGAGTATCTGTGTTCTAACATTTTTTTGTTGCTTCAGTTGGTGTTCCTAAAAGAGGGTGATGTAATTCTAGTAAGTTCAGTTTTTATGAATGCTTCTTTGGTGATTCATGATGCCTGTGGATGTTTTTTAGATCGTTCTCTATCTATTTTGTATGTCTACATTGATCATTGTTCTCATGATTGGTGATTTTATTTTGCGTGTTCATGTTTTTCATGCTCATGGCCGATAGGGTGATTGTAGCATGTTGTGGATCTTCTAGGAATAATTATTGAAGATGTTTCATGTTCAAGGATATTTTTTTGGGTCCTCACTATGTTGTGGCAAACATTGCTTGATTCACATTGATAATTATTTATGTTTTGGGCCAAAAATTCGTATTCATTCTATATTTTATTGAAGCCGACTGTAGATGATGTTATTCTTGGTTGCAGATATATATGAGCGATTGTTTACATCATTTGATATATGCGAGATGTGCGAAGTGTGAGTGATATGTGTGAATAAAGTTCAGATCTTTTGAAGGAAAAAGTAAAGTGTGAAGAAGAGTGAGCAGAAGAAAGAGTGTTCATGTGCTTAATCGGAACTATAATTAGGCATTAGCATATGCTATCTTCTCAGTTCAAAATCTCTTAGATGGATTTAATCCAAAGGTGACTATAAGATAGTGTGCCTTCCTTTGGGAAATAAGACTTTTTGTATTTGAGCAGTTAGCTCTAGGAAATGTGTTTGAATGCATGTGCATTCCCCATTTACTATACTTTTAACAAAGTATAAACTTGTGGATTAACCTCCATCACGGTTTTTCCCCTAGCAAGGTTTCCACACAAAAATCTTGGTGTTATATGTGTTTCTGATGTGGTGATGGTTTTTACTTTCATGTTTAATTATCAGATTTGAGAATGAGTTTAATAAGTATAATTTTTGAGACAACTGATTCACCCCCCCCCTCTTAGTTGTCTGCCCTTGTGTTGCCAACAGTTTACACCTTACATTAGGCTTTTTCATCGATTGGAGAAAGCGTGTGTTTGATCCAAGATTTTTTTGGGCTCTAAATTAAATATGTAATTGGTCCTCTCTCATTCTTAGGGAATGTTGAGTAGGTGATCTAGTTTGAATTTGTAATTTGAAATTGTATAGCCGACCTTGGTGAATGTTTCTAAGGTTGAAGATGGTATAAATACAAATCAAGTCGTAGCGAATTTGATATCCATCCATCCATGAATTAAGTAAGTAATGAAGTGTGTGAACAAGTGTGAAAAGTAGAGTGGAAGAGAAAATTGAGGAAATAGTACTTTAACGTGTTAGATTCCTGAAAGTAGTGAGCTGATGGCATCTACAATCTTCTGATCAGGTTGTGAATGTGTGGAACCCTAGCGGTGGATCTTCATTTCTCTTTTTATTTTTTTGTAGGCAATGAGCCTCCTTTATGGATAGTGAGTCCTTCTCAAGGTAGTGAGCCCTTAATCTGGGTAGTGATCCTTTTTATTTGGGCATTGAGCCCTCTGGTAGTGAGCCTTTGTATCCGGTATTACAGTACTACTATATTGTGAGTTAATCCTCATCATGGTTTTTGCCTCATTGGGTTTTCCACGTAAATCTAGTGTCTCTGGTGTTTTATTTCTGTTATCTTTATTTAATGTTTGCACTTAACAACAAATTGAGGTTAAAGAGAAAAGATCAATTTTAAAAGTAAAGTTATTTGATACAACTAATTCACCCCCCCTCTCAGTTGTCTTGTACATTTCAACAATGTTTGTCTATTTATTCACGATTTGAGTTGAATAACGATTGCTCGAGGACAAAGAATAAAACTAGACTCGAAAAACCCTAATGGACTGACCTATGGTTGTGGGGGATCATCGATTGGTGGCCTTTCCTACATTATACACACAAAGACCGCATAGTTTGACATGACTTGGCCTTGTACTTTAAAAGGACTAAATCATGATTTATTTCGACAAAAATAAAAAGGATGAATGCAATGTCTTGGGGGCCCATCAATTCAAGGTTTGTCCTATGTAGAAAATGTGCATAGACAATGTAGTTCGACCAAAATGACATAGACATACTTTGACTCTAACTCTATTTTTGGAGGTTTTGATGTTTTATGATTTTTTTGGATTTTCATGTTTTATGTTTTTTTTTTGGATTTTGATGGTTTTATGATTTTTTGGGGATTTTGATGTTTTTAAAAGGCTGATACCATGTGTTAGATCCCATGAAGATGTAAGTCAGGGAATTTCCCCTAGTCAGGTATAGGACCAACTTATTATGTGTAAGGGGAAACAACAGTTGAATGCAAAGGATGGTCATGAAAGCAAAGGACATTGAATGTCAGTGGTTCTCAAGCCATGAGGAGGATGGCAAAGATTTATTATGGATGGATGATATGTGTGAATGGGTGAGCAGAGGGTGGACAACTAGATAGAGTGACGGTAGGTGAAGGATCATAGAATGACTACACATGGTGCCTGTTCGCTAGGTTTTCACCATGGTTCTTATCCAAAGCGACATCAAAGTGGTTTTCACTTTTGGACAAATTATTTCTCTTTACTATTTTTATTTTTTATTTTTTTCCATTTTTTTGATTTTTTTGTTGTCACCAATGCCTATTTTCCGAGTTTTCATCAGGTGTTTTTTTTTTTTTTTGTATTTTTTTGAATTTTTGAAGGGATGCTTTGAGAATTAGGTGTAGTATCTGCAAAGGTGTATGTTGTTGATGGGTTTAGGTAATGGTTCACCTATAGGAGTGGAGAGTTGATAAGAATTGGATCTATATACCACTATGATGATATAAGGACCCAACCAATCGGGTTCATTGTTTTTGGGCTTTTCTCGATCTATCTGATTCTTTGGATTCTCTTTAAGACTAAGTCACCATTTTCAAAGCTTCTAGGTCAAACCTTCTTATTTTAGCTACATCAAAGGTGATTCTGATATGCCTACTAATTTTTCAAATCATTTTTTCTTCTCTCTAGACATTGATTTTTTCTTTAAGAGATAATGGATTTCTCAGCATCCATGAGGTTTGCTTGCAATTTATGAACTTTAGACTTTGACTAATCAAGATCATCTAGGGCCACCAAAATTTTCTATTGAAGATTGCTTGAATCCATTGAAGCAATTTCCAAGATCTCCCCAAGTTATTAGACTTCTTCTTTTGAGGAACTAGCTCTAATACAAATTGTTGGAAACAAGCTACAATGAGAGGGGGAGTGAATCAATGTTGTGAAAAATTTAACTTTATTAACCTTTAACATCAAAGAATTTGTGACCTTTAACCAAAATGAATGAATAAGAAGAAAACAATCAAAACACCATAACACAAGAATTGTTATGTGGAAACCCTGTTAGGGGAATTTCCACGGTGGATGGCCAATCCACAATATGATCTGACTATACTCAAATGAATTTTAAAATATAAGGAATGCACTTGCATTCAGGCACACTACCTAGATCTCATTGCTCAAAGAAGACTCACTGTCTTACAAATAAATTCAGATTTAAACCATCTGAGAGTTTGAACTGAGAAAATTAGCATCTACATATGCTTGATTATAGTTTCGGTTAGGCCCAATACTCGATATTCTATCCTACAGGCTGATTATGTACTTCTTCTTGGTTCTTCTCACACTCACAACACAAATCCTTTATACACAAGTGAAACTATGCATTATCACCCTTCTTCTCTGCTCTTATTCACAGTTCACATCAAAACACTTCATTCACTTTTCAAAATGATGTGAATGATCTCATATATATCCGCAATTAAGAATTAATCACCCATATGTCGACATCAATAGAACACAACAATATTTACAATTGTAAGTTCAAATCATGAGTAAATTATAATGCGCATCCACAATGGTTAGCCACAACTTAGCTAGGACCCAAAAAAAGATGAATGAACACAAAAATACTTAAATAATTACTTCCCATACATCTATGACATGATACATTCATGAAGTCAGCTCCAGTACTGATGAAATAGAGAATTAGCCAAGTGTATCTTCTAACTCACACATGAATCAATATGAGGCACCAAGATTCACATATAACACTAAGAATACATCGATCAAACTTCCTTGAGATACGCAACACAAAATATTAATAGAAATTCTTCATGTCAATCAATGAACCCAAAACTATCGAATGCTTTGTTCTTCCTTAATTGTTTGCAATCTTACTGTCAGTAGGATAAATTGATGATGCACCGATCCAATCACGGACTAGGGTTACCATCAATGACAACACCAAATGATATTTGCAATGTCTCTTGCCAACAATATCCCCCTTTGGAAAGGATGGAAACACTTAGTGAAAAATGACTAAGTGTCAGATCAGTACCAACATGAGTTATATTGCCAAAATTTCAAAAACCAAAATATTCTCCAAAAATACAATTCTCCCCTTGAGATGATTATGCATTTTTCACTCTATTACTCTCCCCCTTTGACATCAATGGCAAAGGCCAGAATCCACATGTCAAAAATAGTTATGAACAAGTTGCTTATGTACAAATAGGCTTCTTCAAAACTTTACATAAACTTGAAAATATCTAAAAAATATTTCTTCAGCAGAGTCAAATTCATGTCCCAAAATATTTTGAGACTCTCCAAGATTGTTATGTGTCCACAAACCAAGTAGGAGTGTGTTACTACAGACTCCAAGTTTGTTGAATCACCCACTGCCTTAGCATCTTTTTCTTCTTTTAATGCACTTGACATAATTTCTATCTTTGGGCCAATTAGACCTCTAAGTTCACATGATTTTGCAACAATTTTGTCATTTTCATGCTTCAAGCTCTTTATTTTGTAAAGCAAAGATATCAATTTTCCTTCTAACTTTCCAACACTACTAGTTAACAGATCAAAAGCATCATAAATAGTAGCTATTTGTTTTTCCAAATCCTTAACCTTCTTCTCATTTTCATTAGTAAATTTTGAAAAAGACTAACAAGAATTGTAAAGCTTCCCACCTTTGGATAGAGCATTTTGGACATTTAGCACACAGGTGGCTAGCAAATTTTTATCCTTTGTTATCATTTCCTTTAGCCCATTGAATATTTTAGCATCAAATTCCTTCTGAAATTTAATCATTGTTGCTTTCTCAAGTGACTCAAAGTGAGTACTTACTGAGTTGATGAGCCTCTTTAGTTCACCAGAGGAGGAACCGGTCAGATCTTTCACATGAGTGGGAATTATCTTTTCCAGGACTCTAGATGCAAGATTTAGAAGTTCATTGTCCTCAATGTGGGACTTCAATAGTTCTTCTCTGGCTTTTTCTTGGGTGAATGAAGCTACCTTCATTTTTTGAATTGGACTCAAGGTAGATAGGTTGATTGGACTCTCAATCAATTCAAGATCAAACTCTTCTTTCTATTCTACGAAAAAAATTGTCACTTCCTTTGTAGTGTCTCTTGCTTCTACTAGAATTTCCTTTACATCAACTTTCTTCTCTTCAACCATTGCTTCCTTAGTTGTTGATTCTGACTTATCTTCAAGGATCTCCACTTTCTCAATTGATACACTTTCTGGAACTTCAATTTCCATAGGTATTTCTGCATTGTCCACTTCAGGAGGGATCTGAATATCCTCAGCTACATCTTGTTTCTCTTCTTCTTCTTCTCTCGGACTAGATGAAACACCACAAGTTCCTTTAGGTACAACATCAATTTTTCTTCTTAACAAAACGTTTCTCATTTTTTGTTTAGTTTCTTCAGCGACTTCTTTGGTTTGACCAGTCATTAGCTTTTTCACTCTTGTTTTTCTTTTGAATTCTTTCTTGGCTTTATTCAATATTGACTTCATTTATTCCATAGATACTACTAGACATAATTCAACAAGAATTATTTCTCTCACCTACTCTTCTTCTGATCTAGCATTAACTCTCCTCATCTCCAAAATATCATATAAGCTTTTAGGTAAATTAGGCATTATTCCAATAAGAACTTTATTGAAAATATTCAAATGTTTTATTGTTGCCTCCTCAAGAATTCTCTAATCAGATTTACCAAAAGATTCATACCATTTACAAAGTGGCTTGAGATTCCCATATTTAACCAAATATTTTTCAACTTCTTTTATTGACATACCTGGTTGGTCAGTTTTTTCCTTCTTCTTTCCTTGGTCATCTCCATTGAAGGGCTTGCTTTTAGTAACTATTGTTGTCTTGGTGCCTTGATGCTTGATTTCTCTAACTCCTTCATTAGACTATGTTTCTTCATCTTCAAAAGCTACTACATAGACTCTTTTTCTTTTATCTTTCTTCCTTTTTCCTTCCTTATCGGATCCCTTAGATTGAATTTTCACAGAGATTGGCTAATATATGACCTAACTCAGGTAGATGGTGCTGCTGGACCAGCATATTCAGTTTTTATTGCCTCTTTTTCTGCCTGAGCTTCTTCTCTTTTTCTTCTAGCTTCTTTCAATTTTTATGCCTGTATGCCCATACTTTCCTCTAAAACTTCCACCTCTTTTCTAACTCTTTTAATTATCACAAGTTTTCAGAGTTCATTGTGTACCTGCATATTCTTTTTAGCATAAGTACTTAATCTCTCTTCTGATTGATCTAGAGGCTTACTCAATAAATTTTCTACATACATTTCTAGAATTCTCTCCTCAACTTTGTATCCCATCGACATGATCCAAATTGTTCTGGGATCAGCAGATTCCATCATGCATTGATCAATATCTACCATAAAGAAAATTGTATCCTTATATTTCTCTATAATGGAAGTGGGAATCCTCTCTCTAGCCTACATCATACTCTGAAAACTTTTGAAATATCCCTAGATAGTGGAATTATTTGTCTTAATGTCTGCAAATCTGTGAAAGAGATCTCTGATCTAAGCAACTACCGGTTTATCTTTTTTCCAATGAACCTTTCTAAATCCTGGAACCTCATCCATGAAGTAAAATAATAAGAATAATAAAAAGTTACCATACTTAAAATAATTTTTCTTATCCTTCTTGATCTTCCCAACATTTTCCATTAGTTGAATTCTTAGCAATTCACAAAGATCATAGTTTTCATTTTCCTTTACCATTTGATAGGTTGCATAAATGGTTGTACTGGACATAGAGTTGTCTTGGCTGGAATGATAGATTGTGTACCCAATAACCATAGATGCAAATTTGACATCTATATCAACAATGTCATCAGTTGTCATTTCTCTTCTATCATACTTAGAAATTGTTGCATCAGTGACCATTTGATTCTTCACTGATTGTAGAATTGTAATCCACCAAAAGAATTTAGACCTATTACAACATTGATATCCTCCTTTGTAATTTTTAAAGGTATGCTTAACCACATGAATTCATCATGAAATCAACTCAAGATGTAATGAACCCATTCATAATCTTCAAAGATGGGAAATTTAACAATCTGTGTAAATTTCTTTTCTTCTAGGGTTTTATATTCTGGCTTCACATAAAAATCTTCACCTATAATGTGATTATTATACAAATTCAGTAGTTGTGAGCTTCCTACCTCTTCAATATTTGTGTGAATATAAGCCCTAATATATTTTGTGTGTAACACACCATATTGAATGGATGAAAAATATCTTAATGGGTTGGTCTCAATTGACTTGTAGGTATGCCATTTGAATTTGGGATGAGGTCTATCCTTAAATTCTACTACCAATGGAGTAGCCATATTCATCAATTCACAAGTTCACAGGGTTTTTCCGATAAATACCTTTTCGTCAGACCACAGTTTGATTGCTAAAAGCTTCTTTGCACTTGAATTTCATCTCAACTCACCAAGATTCACCTCAAAGCTTTCCAAACTTCTTTTCTTCAAAATATAAAGTTAAAAATGAAAGATAGAAATGACCTTTTATCACTCGCATACTTAACCCTTTTTCTTACAATAAATGTTTTAACCCTAACTCATCTGGTTACACTATTTTCATGTGTTGTGACAAATAAATATTGTGGACCTCCAATACTTTGTAATACTTTCTCTAATGAGTTCAACAAAATCTATAGAGCATCTATACACTTATTGAACTTATCCACATCCGATGTCGGTTATTGGTAGGGGGCTAAGATATTTTCTTGATAGCTTCCCCTAGGCCAAAGGCCTGAAACTAATTCCTAGATGAACTACCAGAAGCAGTTTTTGGTGTTGTTGCATTTTATTCATTAGAGGGACTCTTCTTCACCCATTTCCTCTTCATTTTCTTCTTGACCACATATGTAGTAACTTTTCTTTTTCCCTTAATATCCTTCTACATGTTCCTTCTTTTATTTATTAGACCTCTTTTATTCCAACACAATCTAGCAATGTGACCAAATTTTTTGCAATTGTAGCACACAAAATTTTTCTATTTAGACCATTTGTTCCACTAATTTTATTTTGATATGCACTGGTTAGCAATATGGCCAAGTCTATTGCATGTATAGCATTTGACATTTCTATGAGATTTTTTCATCATATTCCTGCATTCATTTGACTTATGACCAAACTTATTGCAATTAAAACACTGACTTGAGAATGATGGACCACTTTGATTCATCCTACTTCTACACTGAGAAGCCATGTGTCCAAATTTATTGCAACTAAAATAGTATCCATTAAATCTATAAGAATTAGGTTGCCTTACAAGATACCTTCTAGATTTTTTCATTTCATTTCCTTATCTAAATCTCCTTTGTCCTGATCTGGAACTTTCTCCTTCTTCATATCTAAGACCTCGCTTGTCACAATTTGTCCTCTGACTACTAATTATTTCATCAAGCTTGGATGAGCTAACTTTGAAATTTTCTTTATACTCATTTGTAGTAGAAAGTTCATCTTTGATATCATCAATCTATTTTTCAAGTACTTCCTCATTGTTTTTAGATTGTTCCAATTCATTTTCCAATTGGTTGCATACTTCAGATTTTTCTTTTAAGGATTGTGTTAGGTCTCTTCATTTTTCTTTATGTCTTCAAGCTCCTTGGTCATCCTCATCATGATAGATTCTATTTCATGCATTAGGACATCATTATCTCTTGTAAACTTTTCACATTCTTCTATCTTTTCCTTTAGGGCTTGACTGAGTTGTTCATCTTTAATGCTCTTACTGTCATTCTGCTTAATCTAATCACACAGTTCTTTTGTCTTCTCTCTAGAATTAATGATTTTTTCTTTCAAAGACTCAATGAATTTCTCAACATCCATGAGCTTTTCTTGCAATTTTTGAACTTCATACTTTGACTAATCAAGATCATCTAGGGCCACAAAAATTTGTTGTTGAAGACTACTTGAATCCATTGAAGCACTTTCCAAGATCTCCCCAAGTTGTTAGGCTTCTTCTTCTGAGGAACTAGCTCTAATACCAATTGTTGGAAACAAGCTACATTGAGAGGGGGGCTGAATCAGTGTTGTGAAAAAAATAACTTTATTAACCTTTGACTTCAAAGAATTTGTGACATTTAACCAAAATGCATGAACAAGAAGAAAAAAATCACAAAACCATAACACAAGAATTTTTACTTTGAAACCCTGTTAGGGGAAAACCCATGGTGGATGACCAATCCACAATATGATCTGAGTATACTCAAATGAAGTTTACAATATGTGGAATGCACTTGCATTTAGGCACACTTCCTAGAGTTGAATACCCAAAGAAGACTCACTATCTTACAAATAAATTCAGATTAAAACCATCTGAGAGTTTGAACTAAGAAAATTAGCATCTAAATATGCTTGATTACAGTTCCGATTAGGCTCAATACTCAATCTTTTGTACTATAGACTAATTTTGCACTTTTTCTCTATTCTACTCACACTCACAACACAAATCCTTTATGCACAAGTGAAACTATGCATTATCGCCCTTCTGCTATGCTCTTATTCGCAATTCACGTCAACACACTTCATACACTTTTCAAAATGATTTGAACGATCTCATATATATCCGCAACTAAGAATTAATCACCCATATGTCGACATCAATAGAACACAACAATATTTACAACTGTTAGCTCAAATCATGAGAAGTATAATGTGCATCCAAAATGGTCATCCACAACTTCGCTAGGACCCAAACAAAGATGCACGAGCACAAAAATACTTAAATAATTACTTCCCATACATTTGTGACATGATACATTCACGAAGTCATCTCTAGTACTAATAAAACAAAGAATTAGCCAACCAAATCTTCTAACTCGCACAAAAATCAATACAAGGCACTAAGATTCATGGATAACACTAAGAATACATCGATCAAACTTCCCTGAGATACACAACACAAAATATTAACAGAAAATATTCATGCGAATCGATGAACCCAAAATTGTCGGATGCTCTGTTCTTCCTTAATTGTTTGCAATCTGACTACCAGTAGGATAAATTGATGATGCATAGATCCAATCATGGACTGGGGTTGCCATCAATAACAAAAAAAAATGATATCCATAGTGTCTCTTGCCAATAGGATTGAGTTGGAGATTCCGGTCATGACCAACATCATTGACAATCTTTTTTAGAATTTTAAGGATAGTCTTATTACATGCCTTAGCTTGACCATTACCCTAGGGGTAATATGGGGTGGTGAAATGGTGTTGTATATGAAACTTCTCACAAGGTTCACAGACATCTTGATTCTTGAAAGGGAGACCATTGTCTATAAGGATGGATTAAGGGATGTTGTAGTGGCATATAATGTAATTTAGAATAAAAATGGATATTTTATTACCGGTAATATAGGTCATCAAGATGGCTTCAATCCATTTGGTAAAGTATTTTATAGCAACAAGGATAAACTTATGCCCATTTGCGGATGTGGGATGGATATTTCCTATGAGGTCAAGTCCCCATTGAGGGAATAGCTAAGATGATGTAAGCATTTGTAATTCTTGAGTTGGTGCATGTATGAGATCTCCATGAATTTGACATTGGTGACATTTCTTCACAAAGTGATAGGGATCACATTCCATTGTAGGCCAATTATTTCCCATCCTTATGAGATTTTTAGCTAGGGTAGGACCAGTAGAGTGATCTACACATATAACATGGTGAACCTCTTATAAGTCCATTTGTGATTCATTTGAATAGAGACATTAGAGGAGGGTTCTATCTAAGCTATGGTGGTAAAGGGTATCTCTGATGATGGCATATTTAGAGGCTTTTCAGATAAAGGTTTTGCATTGGTTGGGGGACAGGTTTGGAGGGATAATCTAGTCATGTAGATAGTTGTAAATCTCTTTGTAGCAGGGATATTCAAGACCAACAAGTTCACACACAAGTTTAGTTTTGCGGACATCAAATGTAGGGACCAACAAATATTCCACTAAGAACTCATATTGCAATAAGTTTCTAGGAATATCCAAGAGAGATCCAATTGTTTCCATTGTGTAAGCTACCTTATTTTAGATTCTTGGTATTTGATCAAAGGTAATAGCTTTGAAGTATAGTCTAAAACTATCAACCATGCATTTATAGGGGATTAGCTTCTCATCCTTGGTATCATAATCATCATTGACTTGTTTGATCACTAACTGTGACTCAACATAAACTTGAAGATCCTTGATTTTCCATTTAAGTGCCATTCAGAGTCCTATTAATAATGCTTCATACTCGGCTATATTATCGGTGCACATAAATTCTATTTAAAATGACTTGGTAATGGAATCCCCTTGAGATGTGATAAATAGAATGCTAGCTCCTGAACCATGACTTGTGTAGGACCCATTGAAGTACAATTTCCATGTTGTTGGTGTTTTTATGGCAAAGATTGATTCATCTGGGAAGTCGGATATTAGAGGATGTTCTACTTTCATCGGTGCATCTACAAGTTGATGAGTTATCACTTGTCATTTATTGCCTTTCGATCAACATATTCAATGTCATACTGACTTAAAATCATTACCCACTTAGTTAATCATCTTGTTAGAGTTGCTTTACTGAGAAGGTAATTTAGAGGATCAATTTTGGTTATCAACTTTGTCTGGTGGTTTAGCATGTAATATCTTAATTTTTGAGCTACAAATACAACTGCTAGGCATGATCATTCAATAGGGTTGTATTTTGACTCATATCCAACCAAGGTACAACTATTGTAGTAGATTTATTGTTCTTTTCCATCATTATTATTTTATACAAATAATGCCCCCAATGCTGATGTAGTTGTTGTTACATAAAATATCAAATGTTTACCATCAATCAAAGCCATAAGAACTAGTGGAGTCAATAGATAGTGCTTAATTTTATCAAATACTTCTTGAAATTTTTCTATCAAAATGGAGGGTGTTGGATGTTTTTTAAGAACCAAGTTGATCTTCAGAATTACCTATGGACTTTTCTATTTCTAATACTTAGTAATCTAAATAGATTGGACAATGAACGAGTGAATGTTGTAAAGCTTTCCTCCTATGCTTTGGGCTCTGTGAAACTCAGGAGGGTAATCCCACAATGTATATTCAAGAACTTATGCAATTAATATTTAAATACATTGTAAATAATAAATAATCCTAATATAACCACTCAACAATGTAGTGTATCAAAAAAATTGGCAATTCTTTTAACAATATGTTACACTTGGAGCATGAGAATAATGGAACTCAACATAACATAACTGTAATGGTAACTCATTTGAAATTTTTGTAAATAAAGAGTGATTTGCTGATGAAATGACCCAAAAACTACATTATGAATATTTTACTCAAACCAATGCCTTATCCTAAACACATAGTCAATATTAACCTATGCAACTTGATAAAAAATCTTCACATATAAACATATAAGCTTCAAAAAACACTACATTATAGAATTTCCATATTAATTTCTTGGTCACCACTTCTTACAGATATCCTAGCACACAATTCAAATGAGTTAACAACTTCACTCAAGCATTTACACTAATTCCTTGAATTAACTAGCAAGAATGAAACCATACATCCACTAGAAAGCAATGGAGATGAACAAAAAAATCCTTGATTATATTATTCATAAGTCATAGAATAAGTATAGAGGAGAGAAAATGGCCATGAAATCAGCACGATTATGTATTATATTTTCTATCTTGTTATCAAAATTCTATACGTAACTATGGACTCAAAAATTAAGACAAAACTCAAAATATGCCCAGTATTCTTCCTACAACTCTCTATGTCAATTACAATACAAGGAACCTTGCTTTTTGGCATTGAATTCCTTCTTATAGAAACAGAGGAGAAAAACAAGCCTCGGGCCTGAAAGCACACATGTCACTATTTTACTGGACCATTGTAACATATATTCCCTTTTCTGTTATATTTGAGTTCTCAGATGGAGGTAAACATGTATAGGATAAAATTAATCCTTATTCGTTGTTGGAGATCCGGTCCCACCTTCAAAAGGTATCATTGTTTTGTTACAATGGCACAAAATATCTCCCCCATGATAAAAAGATGTTCTCCATGCACCAACCTAGTCAACATAATTTAAAAAGAATGAAAAGCAATAAAAGATACAAAAATGATTCATCCACATCAGCATTTATGCCACCAATTTTCATGTTGAGGAGAGAGCAATATCTTTTGCAATACTTTAACAAAAGCCTAATCTGCACTATCTTTAGGCTATGCATTGTCTCTCTCATGTTCGTTATTCACCACATTCATTATCACCCCTATAAAAACCTATAACTCCAACTCATCAATAAAATTATTCTTCCACAATTCATATTTTTCTTTAGAAGGCTGATTGAAGCCCAAGAGTTCATCCATTTTCTTTCTATAAGGAGAATATTTAGCCATTACGGAATTGGCCTCTTTGTCATATTCTTTAAGGAAACTAATGGTGAAAGACAAGTTTTCAAGAGTATTTTTTAATATATCAATATCAACATTCTCACATATAAGGGATGCTTGGGAAGCAATAGTTGTATCCAATTGGTCCTTCCATGCCTATAGAGGTTTTACCTCATTATATGTGTGATGGATATCTGGAAACAACACCAAGTCTACCTCATCAAATTTTGATTTCAGCTCTCTTATTTTCACCTCCAAAGGAGTAGCATACCCTTTAAATATTTGTTCTTTAACTTCATTAACAAATTTGTATGTTGGGCTAATATTTGGATATTTATCCTTCTGATGTGCATACCTAAATGCAATAAGCTTCAAATTATCAACCCTAGGGATCCATCTATCCATTATTGGGGTAGCCAAATCCTTGTCTCTTCGAGACAACTTTATTGCTTGCAGAACTAAAGAATAATTTGAATGAATATTGTTTAACTTTCATTGATTTTTCTTATTCATATGCTCAAAATAGAATAAACAATCTTTGAGTTATTCTCATACATCGTGTACTAAACTTGTGAAAATAATTTCTTGTATGCTTCAATCTGTAACAACAATTGTTCCTTTGTGGACTCATTTGATGGATTTGCACTTGATGTGCTTGGCTCCTCAACTACAATTGGTTCCTTTCCCAAATTATGTGGAATTATTACTAAGGGTTTCTCTGGTGGTGGAGGAGGATATTTAGGATGTGCAACTGGGGAAGTAGGTGCTACATAACTTGAATTCGAAGGGCCTTGGGTATTCAATGTTTCCCTTTGTTGCTTCAACAATGCCAAATCTATTTCCAGCTCAACAAATCTCTATTGAATCTTATTATACTCATCAATAATCTCATTATGCTTACTTCTATATAAGTCTCTCTCCACAGTGACACTCTCAATTGTTTCCTTAGTGAAATTAGCAACATTAATTGCCATTTTGTTGCTTCCAATATTGGAGTGTTAGAGACTCTTTTAACAATCAACTGTCCCTTGAAGTTAGTCGGTTCTATAAATTTTGGCTTTCTAGACCCTAGAGATAGTGACCAAAGGGCCAAGGCATCCCATTCCTCACTAAAGGCCAACCCCTCCAATGCCAATATGGCTTCTTCCTTTGTTTGAAACATGGGACTTTCTTGCCTCCTTATTGTATCCAAAATAGTTGCATCTGCAATATCCCATTCTGGCAACAATAGTATCCCACTTTTATGCACAAGTGGTGTACCATCTTCAGGTGTGATATTCTGGAATTATGCTTTCATCGTCTTCCTCACATTTTCTTGTATAACTTCTTCAGGAAGTTCTAGATGCAAGCTCCTCTCCTTTGCAACAATCTTTACATATTCTTGAGCCTTAGTTCTCCATACAAAATCTTTGAATTCCCTAGTTTCAATGAAAGAATTATCTTCTAAAAATGTCTTGTAGGCCTCCTATCTCAGATCATCAGTATTGATTAAGCCACTGAAACCTATTTTTCCTAATATGAGGATAGTTTCTCTTGTTCTTGGTCCAAACTCCCTTGAGGGAGAAGGAATTCCCTATTGCATCTCTTCTGGTGTGATCAGGATGCCATCTTCTTTTGTATTAGGGTAATCAACTACCCTACCTACCTCAATCCTCTATCTCTTACCTAGTGGTTGCTCTGATGGAGAGGGGCCTCTTGGAGGTGAATCAATATCAATTATGGTAGGGGAAACTTATTTAGGATAGGATAATGCTGACCTCACAAGAGAAGATGCTCTGGACTCATCTGATGTAGTAGGGGTTGGAAGTGTTTGCTGCTTTTTTATTACCTCCTTCTTCCTAGAGTATACCTAATTTTTTTGTGGTAGTTGGTAAGAGGGTCTCTCCTCTAATAGTATTGTCGGTTCTTCAATATCCATTGCTTTACCCTTATCATTTATTGTGCACTCTTCCTTCGAAACCCCCACTATATTCCCAAAATTTTTAACATATTTGTTCCTATTGAAATCACCCTTAATATTAGGCAGAGGATCAAAATTGGGATCTATCCTTGTAACCCTTTCCACCATCTTATTAAAATAGAGGTACATTGCTTTCCTTTCCTCCTATTTTTGAAAATAAAAAACATTCCTAATTACATCTTCATGATAATAAAAATTGTGGACAAAGGAACCACTTCTATTATTTTCTTTTAGAGCAACAATAAAACCCTTTGGATCATGTTTCCTTGGGTGCACAGTCTTCAATTTGCAAGGTGCGAGAACTTGCTCCAATTCTTTCCATCCTCCTTTTTCCATCACAAAATCTACGAACATGGTCCACTCTAGAAAAAATAATAATTTATTCAATTTCTTGGGTAAGTGCACCATTTGTGCTCCTCCCAATTGCCTCATAATCTCAATTAATCTAATTCTCAATGGCACATCTCTTGGTAATGCATAAGGTTTTACATTAGTTCCATAGACCCTAAAAATTGTTGTACTAGGGTATGGAATTATGTCCCCCCAATTGTGATTCAATTTCAAGTTAGGCCTCCTTTCCTTGGGCCTCAAAAAATTGTGCATCTCTGTAGGAATTCTTGGTAGATTATACACCAGAAACCTTCTCAATTTGGACGAAAAGACATTTTGGAAAATAAAATAATCAAACTTCAAATCACCTTTTTTTTAAATCTGAGCCCAACACTAGATAGGCAGCTCAATATCACCCTCCACCTTCTTTAATGCCATGTCTTTACCAAATCACTTCACTCCCTTATATAGGAACATGTGCATCGAAAGGAAATACCACCAGAACCTTACCTAGTCTTTTCCTGCCTTTATTGCAATGAAACCCTAGTGAATGTGCTCTGCTAGATATGTGGGATAGTCATAAAATACATTATAATTTGGGTGTTGAAGGTGTGTTTCCATATACATGAAACCCCATGGTATGGTAGATGGTGGGTCAAAACTAATAATATGGCACAAGGAATAAACTATTTTCTTGAAGTAATTAGCAAAATACTTCATGGGGAAAGGCTCTAATTCATCTTTGCCAATTCTTATATGTCTCCTAGATTTCCCAACCCCAGCACATGCAGTATGCATGGGAAACATTGTTAATCTAAACATAGCCCTTGTGTTGTCATATTATTTTCTAAAGGTATCAAGGTTAATGGTAATTATATCCTGGCTCCACTCATGTAAGTTAAATATTTTTGCAATGTCTTCCCTGGTTATCTTAAGTAGTTCAACACCATCGTATTCCCTGACCACTCTAGAAAAAATGCCATACCTTGCAGCTATGTCCTTCAGTAAATCAACATCCAAGTATACATTGGGGACAACTAACTTTCCCATGTCCAATATCCAAGCGTTATAGAGAGGAACTCCACAATTTCTATTCCCAAACCAATTTTGGAACATCTGCCACCCTATGTATGACACATAAAAAACCTTGATATATCATTGCTTGTCTAGTAACCCCTCTTTAATTCTAGGGCCATAAAATAGAGTTGTTCCCTCAGCCTTTTTGTTGGTTGAGGGTTTCAATTGGTCAATGATATCTTGAGAAAGAGGTCTTGATGCAGTTCTAGAACCAAAAAATTGGGCCTTGGGAGCCATTGGTAATAGATAGGTTCAAACTAGTCTAGGTTTTTGACATTAGGAAGGTTCAAAACCTAGTCCTCTTCTTAAAAACCTAGGGCATGAATTAACAATAAAAATTTCAATAGGTTCGATAGAATACTGAATCTTAGAGGAAGCTCAAACTGCCAAATAACAAATTCAACAATATGCAAAAAAATTGATAGAGAGATATAGCGAACCTCTACCCTAATCCAAGGTAATTTTGAAGAAACATAGAGAAGATTGTTTGATTTTTATTTATAGAATTTTCACTTGAAGAAAACCCTAATTCTAGTTGCCTTGAACTCTAAAACGTTCACTTAAATCTCTTGGATGCTTTAAAACTTGTGTACAATCTTCAATTATGTGAAAAATAAATATTTTAAGTGCTTTAGGATCATATTTGGGTAGCTATGCATGTCATTTATGCCATTATTGTTTGCTTACATGAATCAAAATGGCTCCCAAAGCCACTTCTTTAGTTTTGAATATCAATGGTTGATCACCTTGTGAGATGGCACGTTGGATGACTCAGATTGAGTCAGAAAAGTTTGAATTTTTATCACTTTCACTCTTAAATCTTACGCCAATAATATTCTACCACCTAGGGTGTTGACTCACTCATTGTATGGGCTCCACCATCTTTCCAAGTGATGGGAGAAGAATCCCAAGTGATGGGAGAAGAATCCATGTGTCAATCGCTTACTAGCTCCACTAATTTTTATAAATCATTATTTTATTCCTACAGGGCTGGTGGGGAACGATTGAGATTAAATCTCAACAATTCATCTCGACCATCAGCTTAAAAGCTTATGATGTCAAATATACAAGTGGAGACTGGGCCCTACACCTTTGATCTAGACATGCATCATTAGCCCGCTGACCCCGCTACTTTTCTTATAACATTATTTTAATCTTGTGGGCCTAGCGGGGAAAATCTAGGATCAAATCTTCAAATCCAACCATCATCATTTCTGCACATACTAAAAAGTTTAGTCATAAAAAGTGGACCCAACTAGGTTGACGGGACTAAGACTCTTCAGATTAGTGACTTAAGACTTAAGTCATTTTAATAGGAAAATATTTCATGCGTATGTGTAGGATCATGATGGGCCAAAAGTGGCAATATGTAAGTGATATGATGGCCCATGTGGCTGATGACTTTTTTTTTACCCAAAATTGATGAAACGAAAAGCATTTTTAAAGGATATTCTCAGCTTTCCACCAATATAAATTATTCTCTACTTTGAATTTAATAAATTATTATTATTCATTTTCTATTTAAATTACCACTAAAGTCTTGATTGATAGGCTGATTGAAAAAAATCTATAGCTTTCAAATGGTATCACATTTTTTGAATCTGAAATATGTATCACATTATATGCTTCACATAGTATAGGATTAAAAAAAAATGAATTTCATGAAGTTTTGACCAAGTTAAAGTGGTCAGACATACGAGTTTTTATATTTTTTAAAAGTTGTAATAAAAAAATCATAATTAATTATTTACTTGGAAAAAATTTACAAAAAATGTGCATCACATCGGAACATGAGTCCTCTACTTATATCTAAAATATTACAAAAAAATATTATCATTTTATTGTGGTTAGGGTGGTGAGATAGACACCTACTTCTTATTTTTTCCCTGAACTTTAAGTACTACTGCATTGAAATTTCAAATTTTCACCAAATAGATTTTTTTTTTCAATAAACCTAGTAGTTTAGAAACTACATTCAATTTTCAATAGATTTTATTCTTACATATTTTTGAAATAATATAAATAATTTATTCAATTTTTTACGTTAGTTTTCCTAACTCTGATTTTTTGAATTTTCATCACCACTTAAGGTCCTATTTTTTCCATGATGATCCTACACATACCCTCACCTGACTTAGGAAAATTAAAGTGTTGATATAACACTCAGTGACTGACAAACCTAGACCAAGGGGTTGATGACAATACATTTCTGATGACTTAAGTCATGACTCAAAATACCTGCAACCGGGTATAACAAGTCATTGAAAAAATATAATGCTAAGGGAAAAAGACTATGCATTTTGAAACAAGGGCTTTTGACTCAAAAGCCTAAACCCTACCCAAGGGTTCTGATGCAATGGAGAGTTACAAGGCAAGGAACTAGCATAAAAAAATTTCAAAATTTAAAATCTCCACCAAAGGGAATTCCTTTTGGTAATAAATGTTGAAATGGGTGAATCTTATCTGCTAACTGAATGATGAATCTACAGATTGATTGTAGTCTTCCTTGTAAATTCCTTAGTTGACTGATGTTGGTTGGTGATGGAATGTCTAAGATAGCTTTTAATTTTTTAGGATAAACTTCTATTCCTCTACAAGAGACAATGTATCCTAAAAAATTTCCTAATTGGACCGCAAAAACACATTTCTTCGAAGTAAAATTATGTTTGTACTTTTCAAGTTGTGTAAAATTTTTATCCAAGACTACTAGGTGACAACTTATTTCTAGAGATTCTAAAAGAATATTATCAATATAATTCTCCATAAGTGTGTGCATATAATCATGAAAAACGATAGTCATAGCTCTTTGATATGTAGCTCCAACATTCTTAAGTCCAAATGGCATAACGTTCCAATATAAATTTTCCCAAGTGCATGTGAAGGTTGTCTTTGGTTAGTCTTTGAGAGCAATCCTTATCTAGTTATAGCCCATGAATCCATCCATAAGTGATAGAATTTCATATCTAGTGGTGAGGTCCACTATGATGTCAATATTTGGTAAGGGGAATTTGTCTATAGGAAAAGCCTTGTTAAGATCTCTAAAATCTATGCATACTCTGATTTGACCATTTGCTTTTATGATAGGAACAATATTATATATCCAATCTACATAATCAATAAAGTGTATGAATCAAACATCCAAGATTTTCTTTAGTTCAACCTTGGCCAAAAGTACAATCTACAGGTGCATTTTCCTTAGCTTTTGTTTGTATGGTTTTGCATTTGGTATCAATGGCAAGTGATGTAGAACAAGCTCAGGGTCCAACCCAAGAATGTCAACATATGACTATACAAAATTAATTTTTCTCTCTAAAAAGAATGTTGTAAACTCAATTTTTTCCTTAGTGGTCAAAGATGTTGCAAGCTGTATGATTCTAGAGTTGTCTTGTGTCCCAATGTTCACTTCTTATGTCTCTTCTATGAGAAATGGTGATCTCTCTCAGTCTATAGGGAGACTACCAATCCCCCATCCTTAGGCACCTCAAAGAGGTTTTCACCTTTAGATAAGTCCTTTATTTTTACTTTTTCACGATCAGCAGGAACCTTTTGGTTTTCACCTGATGACCTATTATTTTTATTTTGAATTTTCTCAATTTCACTTTTGTGACTAAAGGAAAGGACAACCTCATCAAAGTATGATGCAATATTAAGTTATATGACAAATACAACCTTGTGACCCCCACTTGGTATTCCTTCACGAAGTCTCAAGAACTCAGCAATCACTTCATCATTC
Organism: Sequoiadendron giganteum; assembly: GCA_007115665.2. Classification (NCBI taxonomy): domain Eukaryota; kingdom Viridiplantae; phylum Streptophyta; class Pinopsida; order Cupressales; family Cupressaceae; genus Sequoiadendron; species Sequoiadendron giganteum. Next base: position 344,710,228 of record CM021103.1, on the reverse strand, counting down.
TTGGTTTGATCTATGTGATTCTCAAAGAATCCCAATCTATTAACTACGGGTAAACGAGGGACTAGCCATCATCGGTGTTGTTAAGGTTAATTCTATAGGAAAATAAGGTAAAGATAGAGGTAGAGTCATTGGGTTCCTAGATGTGTTCGATCCAAGCTTCCCTTTTCAGGGGGACCTTTTGGTGGGGATTTGGAAAGTTCTACGGGGGACCAATTTTAAACATTTGATTAAATATTTCCTCAAAGGTAGGATCACCAGGTTCTTTAAATGTTTCCTCAAGGTCATAATCATTGAATTATTTTTTAGAACCCCATTCCCATAGATTGTAATGACAATTGGTATAGTAGTCCTCAAATGTCTCAATTTCATTTGAAGCGTTAAAAATCTTACTCGAAGGCAACCTGATACCTTAGATAGTCACTTTCACTGGTACAAACCCTAACCCACTATACTTTGGTAGTTTAGGAGGTAGTAAGGGTTCCAACATCCCACATTTTTTTAGACCAAGGCCATTGTGTCCATCATATCCTTTTTGCTTCATCAACATGAACCCTTTTGGATATTGTTCAACTGGCAACTACTTAGGTTCTATGTCCTCCTCTTCTTTATATAACCATGTGTAGATGTGGTCATCCAAAGATTCTTTGGCTAACTCCCCTCATTTAGTGAAGGTGGTAGGTGGATTGTGGATGATAACCTTAATATTTATGAGATGTGACTTTCCATAAGACTTTGGAAATTTAGGTAACTTTCCAATGTAGAAGAGGCTCATCATGTTGTATTCTCTGCATCATTTGTCTTGAATTTGAACTTTGGATTTGGAAGGTGGGGTGATTGGAGTGGATGATTTCATGAGTTCAAATGGATCAATTTAGTGGGAGGAGGTAGAAGATGAGGCCTCTCAATTTATGTGAACTTGATGTTCAACAATTCCTTTTAGGTTTGTGCAATATTGAAAAGGATCGGGATTGCTAGGAATACTAATTTCAATGCCATTATGTGAAAACTTGAGACATTGGTGGTATGTAGATGGTATGGCCTTCATGGAATGAGTCCATGGGTGGCCAAGGAGGAGGTTTTAGTGTAAATCTAGATCTAAGACATGAAACACTATGTTTTACATAACCGAACCAACTTTTATAGGAAGCAAAATTACTCCTTCAGATGAACATTCAACATCATCATAAGATTTGATAAAAATTTTCTTGGTTTGATCTATGCGATTCTCAAAGAATCGCAATTCTTTTACCAATTTTAGGGAGAAAATGTTCAGACCTACTCAACCATCTACCAAGACTTGTCTGATATTATGTTTATTTATGTAGATTTATGGATGTAGGGGATCATTATGATCAAACTTTTGTGTGGAAAAGTCTTGTTTAGAGAAGGTGACTTCATGTGGTATAACAAGGTATCCAACTATGGCCTAGAATTCATTGACATCTAGATTGGCAGGTATGTATGCTTCTTGCAAGTATTTTTCAAGGATACCTCTGTGTTGAGGGAATATGCGAAGGAGTTTGAGGATAGAAATTTGTGTGGGAGTCTTCCCTAGCTGCTCTAGGAGATTGTATTGTATTCTCTATTGTGGATTGGAAAGAGGTCCTGGAAGAGTTACCTTGGCTCTATGAGTGGTGACATCACACTCTGAACATTTCTTATTTATGGTAAAGGTGGAAACATGATTGTCAAAGGCTCATATGTGGTGGATGATAGTATTGTAATCATGTCCGATGTGGGTATAATTGGAATTATTGTTATTCCTTGAATTGGAGGCTTTTCCTTTGTCATGATCTTGCAAGGTAGTTTTAAATATGGCATGATTAGCATTTGTATTTCCTTTTGAATTGTCTACTAAAATGATAACTTGTTTGATGAGGTTTTGAATGACATTTTTGAGTGTCCATCATGAAGATTTTCTATGTTCCTTTCCACAATGATATTCACAATATTCATTTTCCTTCCATCAATCAGGTTTGATCAATGAGGGCTCATAATTTTTGATGTTTGGAAACTAGATGACATTTGATTTTAAGAGTGTCTTCAATACCATTTCAATGGGTTCACCTAAAGGGTTATATGTTCTTTAAGCATGTGGAGGACCTCTACATTGTTGATTTTTTTGGACTGCATTCAATGTTTTATCTTGACCTTGTGTGTGGGTATTTGACGTGTTTGATGTGTTTGAAGTGAATGGACATTTGAGATGAATGATAGGACCTTTATTTATCACTTTAGCATTGAAGACTCCATCATTAGTGACATTCTTATTTTGGCACCAAAATTTACCTTTGTCATTTTTTGGTTTTAAGGTTTCTTTGTGTACTTTAACTACTCCCTTTGCGATTAGAGCCTTTTCAATAATGACACCTTTTTCCATGATTTCCTCAAAATTTGTGCAACACTGGATTTGAAGACCACTCATCAATTTTTCATTAAGGTTTTCCAAAAACATGGGGACTAGTTGTTTTTATGGGATGTGACAAGGGAATTTGCTAGCCATGCTTCACCATCTTTGGTAAAATGAGGTGAGTGATTCCCCTTCTTGTTTAGTCATGCATAATTTTGTGATGGTCACATCACTTTCAATGTTAAAGGAAAAGTGATTAATGAATTTTCCAGTCAATTCACCCCATGTCCTAATCCCTAGAGGAAGGTGTGCAAACCAATCTAGGGCTAGTCCTATGAGACTTCATGGAAAAAAACTCATCAAATAGGTACTATCATATGCGATCTCCATACATGCCATATTAAAGTCCCATATGTGTTCCATTGGATCTTCTTTCCCTTTGTATTTAGGTAAACTTGGTATTGTGAAGTGAGGGGGAAAGGGTGGCATGTATATATTTATGTCAAATAGATAGGGGAAAAATTCCTACATGGAATAAGTTTTCTTGTTGGTCCCCAATTTCATGTTCATCATTTGTTGTTGTATGGCTTGTATTTGTTGCATCAAGGTGTCTGCAAGAGATGGTGTTGTAATGGTTTGACTTTTCATTATTACATTGGTGTTGAGATCATATGTTGGATTTGGATTTGGATTAGCGTTTTGTGGCATGGTACCTTGGTTACCTTGTGTAAATGATGTATTGTTGTTGGTTTGGTTTGGAGTGAAATTGGTATTTAGATTTTTCCCAAAAGTCATGTTGGTATTTGGTATGAAATTTTGAAATTGCAGTGTGAGGCCTTAATTTGTACTTGTGATCTAGAATGTTGGACCTTGATTTGTATTTTTGAGTGGTGTTGTACAAGTCCTTGATTAGTATTTGAAAATATAGGTCCTCGATTGGAATTTTGGAATGAATTGGTAGGTCCTTTATTGGTGTTTGAAAATTTAGGTCCTTGGTTGATGTTTGGAAATGTAGGCCCTTGGTTGGTGTTTTGAAATATAGGTCCTTGGTTGGTATTTTGGTTTGGCACTCTTCATGGGACAATATGAATTCTCCTAGATTTTTTAGCTGATTTTGACTTGATGGGGTGGTGTTTTAAAATTGAAATGTAGGACCTTGATTCATTTTTTGAAGTGTAGGTGTGGGACCTTGATTTGTAATTTGAAGGATAGGTGTGGGACCTTGATTTGTATTTTGAAGAATAGTCATGGGACCTTGGTTTTTATTTTAAAAAAGAGGATTTGTATAGGTATTTCCCATGGAATTTGATGAGCTACCAAATGTAAGAAAAAATTCTTGTGTTGTGACATGAGTTCTCTTTCATCCCGATGATGGATCATGGAGTGTGATTTGAAACATTGATGCAAAAATCTTAGACACAATCAAATCCATAAATGATTTCAAATTAGATAAATCTATTGTGGAAACTTGATATCATTAAATGAGTTCTCTTGTTTCCAAGTGTGGAGATGTTATGGATATGTGTGGTAGTTGTAGCCATATGTGTTGTTTTCCCAAGTGGTAATGTAGTAGACATTTGTTGTGAAGATGGCATCCCTAATGAAAATGGGTCTTGAATATCTCCTTCCACAATTGTGGAGACATCAAATCCTTGAGGAAGTTTAGCACCCTTTTTGGATAGTGCATAAATGTATCTATTAGGATCACCACCAACGAGATCATCAAAAATGCATAAGATTCTTGGATCTTGATAAGCTCTTTCAATCTCTTTAGGAGTCAATTTATTGTTGAATTCATCTAATCCTAGATTGTCAAATGGGTTGATTGGGTCTCTTTGTGGTGTATATTTATTTGAATTTAATCCAAATTTGGTGTCATCATGTGTACTAGAAAAGAGTTCATTTTATGGATCCATGTCATTTCTCTTAGTTCATGACCTTGTTTCAACCATGTAAGACTTATAAGTTTGGAAGGTAATGCAAAGTGATATGAAACTAAACTATGTTTTTGTGATTTTGTGGGTGTAAGAATGCAAGGTGACCATGCAAGGGTAATGAAATTAAGACCAAAGTATGGTACTAAATGATACCAATGGATGAAAAATGGTATCAAAGGGAGACTAATTAATGATCAAAGATAATGATATGGAGCCTAGATAATGTTAAATTAAGGACCAAAGGTTATGATGCAACTAAGTCTAAGATGAGGTTAAGCTATATTTTTATGTTTTTGGGATATATAAGGATGCAAAGTGAAAATTAAATCTAAATCCAATACCAAGGAATGATAGGATGATAATTATGTTGGAAACACAAGGGCAAAAAATTGAGAGGGGGGTGAATCAATTGTCACAAAATTTCAAACTTATTAACTTTATTAACCCTTATTCTCATGTCTAATTAATAACCATGAAATCATAAATCAACAACACATCAAAAATACACATAACAACAATATTTTTGCATGGAAACCATGTTAGGGGAAAAACCACGGTGGAGGTTAATCCACAAGTTAATACTTTGTTAAAACTATAAGATGAATAAATGGGGAATGCAAATGCATTCATGCACACTACCTAGAGCTCAATGATCAAATATAAGGGTAGACTCATTGTCTTACAGAAACATTCAGATTAAATCCATCTAAAGATCTTGAATTGAGAAAGTAGCATCTGCTAATGCCTGATTACAGTTTCGATTAAGCACATGAACACTTCTTTACTCTTCTTCACTCTTCTTCACACTCTACTTTTCCTTCAAATGATCTGATCTTTATTCACACATAAAACTCACACACTTCGCATCATACATGCCTCAAATGAGATAAAAAATCACTCATAATATCCGCAACAAGTAATTACATCGCTTAATGTTGGCTTCAACAAAATAATAAGATGAATTCAAATAATCGGCCCAAAACAATAAAGATTAATGTGAATCTACCAAGATTGGACATAACATAGTAGAGACCCAAAACAATGTCCTTGAACACAAAAAACCTTTAAATATTTTTCCTCGAAGATCCACAACATGCTATAATCACCTTGTCAACCATGAACATGAAAAACATGAACAGACAAGAGAAAATAATCAACTGCAAGTGCAATGATAAATGTGGACATGTAACATAGATAAAAAATGATCTATAAACATCCACAAACACTACAGGGGCATACACAACAACTTAGATTACCAGAATCACATTATATTCTTCCAGGAATACCAGCTTAAGTAGCAAAATAACTATCAGAACATAGAAGCTCATAACTTGCTTAAATCTTCATGTGCACCTCTAAAAATTTTGGTGGATAAAATAGATATTCTTGAAAAAAAAAACTTTAATCCACAACTTCTCACCATCAACATACTAAAATTTCCATCATACTGATATTCACTGCTTCATAGACAACCTGCAATTTATTTTATTACAATTTTCTCAATATCCTCGACATATACAGTCCTAAAGACATTAATTCTAATAGTGTTGACATCAATGACAACTACACATCAACAACACAACCACAAAATCCAAAAATATCCCCCTTTGTAATTGATGGCAACACATGATGTGAAAAACACCATCAACACAACTAACTTCAACACTTACTCCCCCTTAGGTTCTGACTTCTTTTCCTCAAATAATTTCTAGATTTTCACATTGCTCTTCCCCCCCTTTGAAATCAATGAAAAGGATACACACAAGCTCTAAACCACATATCTGAATCATCTAAGTACTCCCCCTGAGTAGTAGCCACCACAACACCAATTTGAATCAGTATATGACTATGAAATGCTCAGACTGATGCAATGTCTTGCATCTTAGTTCTGATTAGGAGGGGTAATCACCCATAACTTCCCTTTCAGATACTCAAAATTATCCTTAGAAAATGGCTTGGTAAAGATGTTTGCAATCTATTCCTTAGTAGGCACATACTCATATTTGACTTCCTTATTACTCACCTTGTCTCTGAAAAAGTGGTACTTGATAGATATATGCTTGGTCTTTGAATGCAACACCAAATTCTTAGAAATGTTAATTACACTTGAATTATCATAGAATATAAAAATAGGTTCATCATACACAACTCTGATATCTTTCAAAATCTGCTTCATCCATAACACTTGAGTACAATTGTTAGCAGCAACAATGTATTCTACCTCTGCAATAGACAAAGAAATGGAATTCTATTTTTTACTTAACCATGAAATTATATTTTTCCCAAGAAAAATGCACCACCACTAGTACTTTTTATTTCATTCACATTTCCTTCCCAATCAGAATCAGTGAAGGCACTTAAAGTAAGATCATCATCTTTAGGATACCACAGGCCAAAATCAATTGTTCCCTTCAAGTATCTGAAAATTCTTTTTATAGCAGTCACATGAGATTCCTTAGGATCGGCTTGAAATCTTGGAACAGTGCATACATCATTTGTGATATTAGGTCTAGTTTGAGTTAAATAAAGCAATCAACAATTCATTTATCTATATATAGTCTAATTTTCCTTCGAAGAATCATCATTTGTTGTCAACTTACATTTGGAAACCATGGGTCTATTTACTGGCTTTGAATCTTCCATACAAAACTTATTTAGCAATTCTTTTACATACTTGGACTGAGATATAAAGATCCCTTTATCTAACTGAGTAATTTTCAATCCCAAAATGAATTCCATCTCTCCAATCATTGACATCTCAAACTCATTTTTCATCTCATCAACAAACTTCATGCACAAACCATCATCTCCTCCAAAAATGATATCATCAACAAAGACTTCCACAATCAAATCTTTATCATCATCAATCTTGAAATACAGATCACTATCAGTAGTACCTTTTTTTAATCCAAGATTCAACAAATACTTGTCCAATGTAGCATACCAAGCTTTGGGGGATTGCTTGAGACCATACAATGCTTTCTTTAACTGACACACCATATCTCCTTGATCAGTCAATTGAAATCCATCAGGTTGCTCAATGTACACTTCTTCCAATTAACCATTTAGAAATGTTGACTTGACATCCATCTGATAAAGCTTGTAGTTTTTGAAAGCAACATAAGCAAGAAACAGGGGAAAAAGTTTCTTCAAAGTCAATTCCTTCCATCTGAGAGTATCCTTTACATACCAATCTTTTTTTTTTTTTTTTGATAAATTCACCTTGCTCATTCAGTTTGTTTCTAAAGACCCTTTTAGTTCCAATTAAATTTTTATCCTTGGGTCTAGGAACAAGAGTCCATGTATTATTCTTCTCAATTTTCTGCAATTCTTCTTTCATTGCTTCAATCCAATGTTCTTCTTTGCATGCTTCATTTAAATTACTTGGCTTAGTCTTTGATATCAAATAATATTCTTCTACAATTCTTCTCCTAGTTTGAACACCTTTGTTCTTATCACTTATAATTTGATTTTCTGAATGATTTAATCTCACATACCTTGGAGTCTTAGGCTATTCTTGAAATTCAAGCTCTTGTGATCTCTCTCCTGTACTTTCACTAGTTTCTCATTTGTCTTGATCTTCTTGATTCACCGCAATGATCTGAACTTGATTTAAAGTCTAAATTTTTTTCGTACTATCATTTTGATCATCATAATCATTTCCACTAGTTTTGGATGGTCTAGCAATGTCTTCATCAACCTTAACATTTTTGATTTCAACCATTTTCTTCAATCTCTTGTTGTAGAATCGGTAGGCCTTTCTCTTAGTAGAATAACCAAGAAAGATTCCTTCATCACTCCTAGCATCAAAATTTCCTATATCTTTGTCTCTTCTAATGTAGCATTTACTCCCAAAGATTTTGAAATATGTAATATTAGGCTTATGACCAAACCATAGTTCAAAAGGGGTCTTACCAGTATCACATTTTATTTGTACCCAATTTAGGATATAAACAACAGTACCCATGACTTCTCTCCAATAGATATGAGGAACATTTCCTTCTAGCATCATAGTTCTAGCAGCATCTTGAATTGTCCCATTCTTCCTTTCCATAGCTCCATTTTGCTGAGGGGTTCACACTGTAGATAATTGTCTCTTTATCCCATGCACTTCATAGAAAGAATTAAACTCACCGAAAGTGAATTCATCCCCTTTATCTGATCTTAGACATTTAATCTTCAGACTTGTCTCTATCTCAACCATAGCTTTGAAATCTGGAACTTCTCTAGAGCTTCAAATTTCTCCCTTAAGAAAGTAACACACATCATCCTAGAATAATCATCAATAAGCAACATGAAATACCTGTAACCTTGCAAAATTATGATTCTAGCAGGACCACACAAGTCTATATGCACAAGCTCCAACAATTCCTTTGAACAATGTTGTTTGCTCAGAAAAGAAATTCTAGTTTTCTTTCCTAACTGACATTCCTTGCATATGGCATTAGAGGGTTTTACCACCTCTCACTTCCTGAGTAGAACTTATCTTGATAATACTTCCAAATTTTACATGACACATTCTCCTATGCCACAACCAACTTTCATCAACTTGAGCAATCAAAAAACTTTTACTAGCAGCATTTAGGTGAAAAATGTTACCTTTTGTTTTTGTACTTGAAGCAATCACATTTCTAGAACTTCCCAATATCCTACATTTTCCATCCTTGAATTGAAGATTGTATCCCTTCTCAACCATCTATCTGACACTTAAAAGATTATGCTTCAAACCTTCCACATAAAGAACATCATCAGTATTATTCTTACCATCAAAAGAAATACATCCTCTGCCACAGATTATACCACCATTATTATCACCAAATCTTACAACACCACCATCATACTTTTCCAAGCTCACAAATTTTCTTTTATCACCTATCATGTGATGTGAACATCCACTTTCAAATACTCATTCATCCTTATCTTCAACACGAGCAGCTAGGGCTTTCTCCACATTTGTACAACTAGTAGATTCAGTAGACACAGGGTTATTTTCCTTGATAGCAATAAACACAAACTCATCTTCACTTACATTCCCTTTATCAGATTCATCATGTCACACCTTCATCAATAGCATAATAACACTTCTTTTGAAATCTAGGCTTGTTATATCTTGGCTTAGGGACTCTTTTTTAACACCTTGATGCAAAATGACCTATCTTATTGTAGGAAAAAAAATTAATAGGAAACTTTCCTTTGTACTTACCTTCTCCTTTGGCTTCTCTTTTGATAACAAGTGCTTCAAGCTCATTTAGTTCTCTTTCTTCTTCTTCAATCTATCTCATTTCTTCCTCATACTTGAATACCTTTCTAGAAGAACTTTCACCTAGATCATATATTTTCTTGTCTCTTCCAAAGGTAGTAGCTTTGAATACAGACTATATCTTAGGAAGGGCATCATCGAATTCACTTAACTCAAAAGAAACAATTTTACCAATCAACATATCTCTGGTTACATTTGTTAGAATTCAGAGCTCCTCAATAGTTGTAGCTTTTATTTTGTATGCATCAGGCAAGGATCTAAGTACTTTAGCAACAATATTTGATTCATCCAACTTTCCACCAGCACATTTGATACCACACACAAGTTCATTCACTCTTTGCATGAAAGTAGTAATATTATCATCATTACCCATTTTCAACAGTTCATATTTCCCTTTCAAACTCTATAGCTTAGAAAACTTCACATTAGTTCATACAAAGTTTCCAACTTTTTACATATCTCATAAGCAGTCTTCAGATCCATAAAATTCATCATATTAGAATCAGTCAAAGCACTCAACAATGCTTCCTTAGCCCTGATATTATATTCAACATCCCTAATCTCAATAGTAGAAGTAGGACCATTTAGAGGAATATCATGCTTATTACTTGTAATGTTCCAGTAACATTCACCAATGCATCTTAGATGACACTCCATTCGAGTCTTCCACAGAGAATAGTTTGTTCCATCAAATCTCAGACTATCCTTCTTGTATGTCATCATCCTAGATCACCTCAAGTTGTTAAACTTCTTCCAAGGAACCTGCTCTAATACCAATTGTTGGCAACACAAGGGCAAACAACTGAGAGGGGGGGTGAATCAGTTGTCACAAAATTTAAAACTTATTAACTCTATTAACCCTTATTCTTAGATCTAATTAATAACCATGAAAGCATAAATCAACAACACATCATAAATACACATAACACCAAGATTTTTGTGTGGAAACCCTATTAGCGGAAAAACCACGGTGGAGGTTAATCCACAAGTTTATACTCTGTTAAAATTATAATATGAATAAATGGGGAATGCACATGCATTCAGGCACACTGCCTAGAGATCATTAGTCAAATATAAGGGAATACTCACTATCTTACAAAAAAATTCAAATTAAATCCATCTGAAGATCTTGAACTGAGAAAGTAGCATCTACTAATGCCTGATTATAGTTTTGGTTAAGCACATGAACACTTTTGTACTCTTCTTCACTTTTCTTCACACTCTACTCTGCCTTTGAATGATCTGATCTTTATTCACACATAGCACTCACACACTTCACATCATACATTCCTCAAATGAGATAAAAAATCGCTCATATATATCTGCAACAAGCAATTACATTGCTTCATGTTGGCTTCAACAAAATAATAAGATGAATGCAAACTATCGGCCCAAAAAAATAAAGATTATTAATGAAAATCTACCAAGGTCATCCACAGCATAGTAGAGACCCAAAACAATGTCCTCGAACACAAAACACCTTGAAAGATTTTTCCTTGAAGATCCACAACACACTATAATCACCTTGTTGTCCATGAACATGTAAGACAAAATCATCGATTGCAAGCACAATGATCAATGTGGACGTGCAACATAGATAGAACACAATCTAGAAACATACACAACAACTTAGATTACTAGAATCACATTGTCTTCTTCCAAGAATACCAACTTCAGTAACAGAATAACTATCGGAACACAAAAGCTCATAACTTGCTTAAATCTTCATGTGCACCACTGAAACTTTTGGTAGATAAACTAGATAGGCTTGAAAACAAACCCTTTAATCCAAAACTTCTCACCATCAACATATTGAAATTTCCATCATACTGACCTTCACTGCTTCAAAGACAACCTGCAAGTTATTTTATTACAATTTTCTCAATATCCTTGACATATACAATCTTAAAGACATTAATGCTAATAGTTTTGACATCAATGAAAACCACATATTAGAAACACAACCACAACATTCAACAAATTATGTTATGATCAAAGGATATGATGATACTAGCAAGATAACACTAAGGATATGGACCTTAAGATTTAAGAAAAGGATGATAACCGGGCTATTGTAGGTCCAAGATAATAAACCAAAATATCATTGACCTTTGTGATAACCAAGATTGAGAAAATGATGGATTTGACAAGGTGAGTCTAAACTAGGACACAAGTTTGAGACTCAATTTTTGACCAAGATGACAATGACAAAGGTTGATAAATTAAAAGATAAAGATCAATGACAAGTTGGATAAGTAACCATGGGTTGTCTAAAGGCTTGATAATATTCCTATGTCTGAAATCTAGAAGGTATGTGCAACTTAAAACCTAGGATTAATTATGTAAGGAAAAGGTGACCTAAGGTGTAATATAAAAATGTAATGCAATCCTTAATGAAAGTTATGGAATGGATTGGTAAAACTCTACAAGTCTAAGGTTTGGATAATAGGTTCACTATCAAGATAAGTTGAATCAATTTTGGACAATGATTTTTTTTGAAATTCTGGTGATCAGGAAGTTGTGTCTTTGTTTCTGGAAATTGCATCATTTTTAGATGCAATTTCTAGTTATCAGTTGTGACAAACAATAGTAGTTGTGAGCCTGTTTCTGGAAAATACGATACAATGTATCAGTTATAATTTTTTGATGAATAGTTGTGACACAGAATACAATTTTTGGCTTGTTTCAAACAATTGTGTTTCATAAAGAGTTTGATTTACAATTTGATAGTTTTTAATTGGTTCTAAGATTGATTTTTGATTGGTTTTGATGTGATTTTGTGAGATTAGCTTTGGAAAACATAAAAAATAGTAAGCAAACACTTTTTTGGTTTGATTTGTGTGTGAAAAAGTGTAATGTGTAAAAAGAAACACATAGAAAATGCACAACCTAGGTTGGAAAAGATACTACTTGTTGGATCCCTACTTGGATTTTCCAAACACTTAGACAAAGTGGATAGCTAGATATCTTGGTGGTGATGGCTCTCTCTTACACAACATAGGCTCACCAAAATCTCTTACCCCCTAAGATTTGAAAACCTTGAGGGACTTCCTATCTCTACAACGAATAGTGGAATGTAGGGTAGCTTCAAAGTGACCATTCCTGCACCAGCAAGTAAAAGGGTTTTTGGCCACTAGAAAAATTGTTTCTTATTTTATGTTTCGAGGAAATACTAGTGCCTATACATGCAGAAATATTAGCTCAATTAAGATTCCTCCCATTCCCTTCCTAAGAAATGATTTTTATGTGTCATGTGGACACTAGGGGTGACACTTTTTGGCATAGGATGTCCTCACTAGGTGATCAAATACTTTCCCAATGATCACAATAATTTGTATAATAGATTGAAACAAAGTGTCGCTTGGGTCGTTCCCTCGCACAAGATGGGAGGTAATCCCTCTAAAGGTAAAAAAGAAAGAAATTACGTTGTTTTTTATCTCCCAAATCACACAAATTGCAAGGAGAGAGCATACACAACACCTTTCTCTCACACTTGCAAGGGGTTCATTTTAAAAATAAAATCACAAATCAAAATGTGTGGGTGGTTGTACAAAATTCCAAAGGAATGCTTTTGATTCTCAAGATCACCAAATGGTGCAAGAGAAGAGCATACACATCCAAAGACAAGATGTAAACCATAAGACAATGCAAGCACTTATTTATTTTAATCCCACTTATACTATGAAACAAAAACTTGGGTTCTTTTTAAACTGATGATGTGTGATGCAAGTTAATTTTAATTCCCATGAGTGAAAGTACGCATTTTTTTGTTCATTTTAACCTTTATGAATAAAATGCATGTTCATTTTAACCTTTATGAGTGTGATGCAAATTTGTAGTTGTAGGCAAGCAAAACAAAATTTATTAAGGAAAGACAAAATGAGCTCGATTGTTTCTAAAGAAATAGTTTTAAAATTCCTCAAGTCCAATGCCACATGCTGAAAATAGGATTAGCAAACCAAAAGTCCTATCCTAAAGAAAACCGAAAAGAAAAAAATAAAAAAAAAACTTAAAACTAAAAATTTATACCTAAACAGACAAGTGTGTCATTCAAGATCATAGTTGCAACACTAGAATGCGTCATTCAGGTCTACAGTTGCATCATTTTTCAAATCTAAAAGGTCACATTCAGTTGTGTCGATCCCCTTCATAGTTGCCTTGCTTTTTCAAAATTTGGATTCCTGCCTTCACTTGCGTCACTGTGCTTTGTAGTTGCGGCTCATGACCTATTACACATCAAAAATGAAAAAAAAAACATGGATTTTCTACAAAATTTTGTCCATTTCACATTAGGTTCACCAATATAAGATAGAAAAATCTAATAGCATAGATAAAGTGACAATTACAACACTAATCTAAGCTAAAAATCCAATCAAAACAAGAGAGAACAATCAAATAAAAGAAGTAAAATGAAAGTGAAAGGACAAAGCACTCCCCATGTTTGAAGTTGAATCACCTCCCTTATCTCTCAAATAACCTTTATAAGTTTTCCCTCTGTTTTTTGTGTGATGAAAGTACCTACAAACAATAAGCATGAAAGTTAGAGATATGTGGTTGTTAAATTGAAAATGGAGGAGAAGAGCTTTTATAGAAATCCATTAATCGAACAAATGGATGAGATCAAGCTTCTAGAAATATTCTCAGATCTACGGTTGAGGATACATGCACCATAGAGTAGTGGGCTAGGGATGGCTATGACATGGAGAAATATGATTGAAAAGAGCCTAGAGACAATCAATGGTTGAGATTCAAAAATGAGAGAGTGGAGGGATATAATGGAGGAATTAAAAAATTAAAATCATTTAATTCATGAGAAAGGAATCTTTGACCAAGTGGAGGATAAAATTATTTATTTGTGGAAGAAGAAAGTGGGCATTTAATTAAAATGATTTATGCAACCAGTTTAATTAAATAAGAGGAAATAGAGAAGGAGAAATAAATAATTAAGTTAGATTAATTATTTAATAGGGAAGGAGTGACAAAGGAAGTTAAATAATTTTAATAATTATTTAACCATAGAAAAAATAATGACCATGAATAGATAAATAATTATAAATAATTATTTAACTATAGATGAATGATGTGAAATTAATAATTAATTTAGCCACAAAGAGAAATAAAATGTTAGACACAATTAAAAAGATGATTTATTTAATTGATCAAAGGAGAATAAAAAAATGAATTAATTAAATAATTTAAATAATTTAATTAATAGAGGAATGCGATCAAGAAATTAAACAATTAAAATTATTTAATTACGTAAGAGAGAAGATCAAGGTGATGGAAAAAATATGCGTGTAGAACAAGACATTTTTTAGTGTCTACAATATCAAGTCTTTATTATGCCCTAAGCTCATAAAATTTTTTAGTGTCTAGTGAAGGAATATTTGTGTGTAAATAATGAGTGATAGAGAGTGATTAAATAAATTCATTAGATAATGGAGAATAGAAATAATATTTATAACTCTTATATATGCAAGGATAGATGGGTGAATCAACAATCCTCATACTTTATGCCTACTATCAAAATCAAAGTATCAACTGTACTTCCTTTTTTATGTTCAATCTTTGTCATCTCTAAAAATTGTAAAAAAGTCTTACAGAACCTAGTTATTTGAGTCCAAACTATAATCCTAATATATCATCCAAATGTAAATATATAGAATTATTTCATTTTCCATGAATACATGAAAATATTTTTATCTAACTAATTAGAGGATTGCATGGTCTATGTTCATGACCCTTTGATATTCAATAGTGGTGGAGAGTTTGTTTAATAAATTTTTTAGGAATTTAATTTCTTGAATCCCTATTTAAAATTCTTAGATATTTGACCTCAAGAAGGTAGTTGTTCTAAATTTTCTTATTAGCTTAGAATTGGTTAAATAGATAAATAAAAGGTGAAAAAATAAGACTCATGCTATTAGTGATGCATAGGGGAATGAAGCATTTATTGTGAATAGATAATTATTTCAAAGGGTTTTTAATTATATCCTAATTCCAGATTTCTTCTAGAATTGAAGGTTCTATTAATATAATACAATACACATATAATGATGTATAGGATAAAATGGCTCCCAAATTAAGGGATAACAAAGAATAGAATAAACTAGGTCCAATCCTAGATGAATAAGTAAAGCACCGAAATATGTAGTCATTTACAAATGATTTTAAGACACCTATAAATGAAAATGTCAAATTATAGGAGTTTATGTTCAAATAATGATTACAAAAAGTGCACTTTTTGCATCACATTTAGAATACTCATGTGAATATTCTATTATTATGTGATATTTTTGTAATAATGTACAATAATTATTGGAGATTGTAAATAAATAGGGGAGGGATAAATGTGTTAGATGGTATTCCATGTTATGCATATTGTTGTAGTTTGGATGTCATTGATGTCAAAAAAATTATGAAGAGTGTTGCAATCTGATTGTTTGGTTGCTAGAGTCTCTAAGGAATGATCCACATTTCTTTGCTAATGATGTTTTACTCCTATGGTTTCAAGGATAGCCTTATGTTGTGTAAAGGCATGTGTGATCTAATTTTCAAATCATTTGGTCACCAAAAAGGAGTTTTTGAGAGTGACGGATTGAAGAATGTGTTGATTCTATGAGGTTGATTCTTAAAGGTTTAAAGATTGGATCTACATATATTTTCACTTGTAGATATGGTTGTGTAGTTAAAAATTTAAGATCATTGAGATGTGAAAGTGTTATATCCAAAGTTTCATGACAATAATCCTTCCATAGAGAAATTTGGAAGTGATAATTTATCAACCTATGTTATTTGAAGACTAGTTCCATGTATGTTTGGCTTGTGTCAACTTGTTTCTACATGAATTTATGAAAATTATGTATGAGAAGGTTCCTAAATATCATGTAATACTTTTTGATGTTCCACAAAGTGTTTTTTGGCTTCTCTTATACAAGTTGTGGTCCCAAATGAATGTTTTATTGGCTTATACTTATGTTGGGGTCGACTAAGGTATGTTGATGGTGTGCACTAAAAATTAAAGATTGGGTAGAGCTTAAGGAGTGTTTGAATGTGTTGTATGGGTCATGTTGAATCATCTAGGAGAATAATAGACAATGTTTTATATTTTTTTGCACCCCCAATGAATGTGAACGCTAAAATGCTACAAGTTTTATAATTTCTTGTTTATGGCCGACCTAGCTTGTCTTTGTAAAGTGTGTAAATGATATTTATAGAATATCAAAGGTGTGAAGATAGTTTGGTACTAGGTTAAGTGTGTGCTGTAATTTTCAAGGTGTGTTCCTCTTCCTGGTGTCACATGTAGTCTTTTGGTTCTTACCCTCTACACGTTTCATGTTGATTGTTTTATCATTGGTCGGCTTGGGGATTTAATCAATGTAATATCATGTATAAATTGTAAAAATAGTTTATCTAGGATATGAGTGATCATGACTAATATGTAAGAGACTAAAGGTGAAAAATAAGTTGTGGAAAATTTTGTTTGGTTTCATTTTGATCATATCCTTGTGATAGAAGGCATGTGAAGAAGTATGCTCAATTGTAGATGTGTGCTTAATTTATTTTTATAGGTAGTGAGCCAAAGGCAATTACCTCTTTATTGTTGAAATTAGTAAGCTAGTAGGCAACTGAGAAGAAATTTAAAGAAGTGATAAAGAAGAATTGCAATTATCAAAATAATTGATCTTAATTCTCAATTTTAGACAATGGAAGGACTGACATTATGTAACCAGTATTGAGTGTGTACTCAAATTAGGGAGTTGTAGCTTCAATGGGAGTGAACCTAAAATTATAGTCAAGGTTTTGTAGCTTTCTTGGGTTGTAGCCCTAAAAAAAGTTGTAAATGTTATTTATCTTGTGAGGTTGGATTAGGACATAACTCCTAGCATCTTTTCCCACTATGCTTTTTCCTTTGTTGGGTTTTCCACATATATATGGTGTTGTGTTGTGTTTTTCATTTTATTCTTGTTTCATGTTCTTGCTTATGTACTAGACTTTAAAGTATATATTTGTTCTAGAGGGTTTGTTATTTGATAGAATATTGATTCACCCCTTCTTAGTAATCTGGCATGTTCAATGATTGGTATCAAAGCCAAGTTCCTTAGAAGAAGTCTAACATATTCAAGAAGATTTGGGATGGAATAATAAGGGTCTCACAAGGTTCCTAGGTCTTGACATGGATGCTACTTGCACACCAATAGGCAGATAAATTCTCACAGAGATACCATGGGAACCTATCTTTCTTGAAAGACTCCATCAAGAAAAACCTAAATCTAAGGCAAACCTGGCTTAATACCAAGGCTTGTTTATGTAAAGTCTTGATGCACTAGGTTCACTTAGGGTTCATTATGATATTGTTATTAAACATGAGGGTTAAACAATCGTTAAGGCACTGGCTGGTATTACAGAGATATAAACATAATATCAATCTGATCATTCAATAAGTTCATGAAATCAAAAAATTTACAACAATATTTATGAAATTCAAATAAATTGCATTCATTGAAGTAGATTTAGCATTAAGCATTCAAAAATTTCATGGAATCAAAAAATATTTTAATAAAAATCCATGTATTTATCACTTTTTTTGGAACATTTTTTGAAATATAAAACATCCATTTTAAAATAAAGCATAAAAAATTACTAAAAAGTAAAATTTCTCTAAGGTATTATCCATGCATGCCTCAAGAAATAACCAAACCAAAGCAAATGATTCCATACATCACCAAATTTCTTCATAGCTAGGCACAAATTGATGCAAGAGTTTTAAAAAAGGGGGATTATTTGCCACTGAATAGTGTCAATATGCACCCTTAAACAATACAACACATGGTCTTGTCCAATAGGAACAAACAATCAACTATATAAGATTTCATATCAAGAAATAGATTTGAAACTGGATCTAATATTAGTTAACTTCTAATGAAACATACACGATTTTAGTCTAGAATGGAACAAAAAAGAGGAAAAAGAACAAAACTTGAAAAACAATTTGGTTCTCCAGCATCCACAAATTTTGAACTTACCTTAAAATGAAAAATCTCTCAGTATTTTATAAGAACAAGACCCTTAGGAAATATAAATATACACATGAGAGGGAATCCAATGGATGAATCACAACAAGGCACATGGCATATGACAACTAGCAAGAGAGCTTTTGAATAAGTCAATAGAATTCTAACCTTCTTCAGCACTTTGAAGGAGATTTGTCAAACAAAATGTAGGAACTTCCTCTATTGGATATTCAAAATGATCAAGTGGAACTAGTTATTCAAATCCACTAGCACTTTTATTCCTACATTCAGGTTTGGGCTCATACGTAAGACACCCAGAAGTATATCACCTTGGATCAAGTCACCTTCCTTCTTCACATGCATAATATTGGTTTCCTAATACTTCTTTATCTCAAGCTTCTCCTTCGCATGAACTCCCAGAGTGTACTTCCCAACCTGGTTACATCACTAATTACGATCCAAATTTTCTTGACCATCCATATCAAAACATAGTCCAATGATCTATTCCTCCTACACATAAAATTCCATATATCAATCCCCTTTTTATAACATTAATAAAACTCTTATTGAAATAAAACCATCATTAATAAATGGGTGGGTGTAAAAGCTGGGGGCCAAAAAGTGGCCAAATATTTTTTTAAAAATTGAAAGGCTATAACATGAGCTCATAACACAGTTGCATTATAACACAAGTGTGTTATAGTTTATTATAACAATAAAAAAGAAAATCAAATTCATTTCATTTCACTGTCATATTTTCTTATCCCACGACCAACAAACCCTATGACAACACGCTTGCATTCTAGAGAGGTAAAATATTGCAATCTCTTCATTGAATCTTTGCAATTTCTTTGCAAGGATGTAAAAAAATCAATGGGGAGGTCGAAGGAGCAAGCATTCTTTATTTTTTGTGAATTTTTTGCTAAATAGGTAAATTTAGACTATTTTTTATGTTCATTTCTTTAATTTACAAGAGTTGAAAATCAACCTAAAAATCCTTCTCAAAATATTTGTCCTCCTCATGGACAAGCACATGAACAAAATCTTGACGAACAACTGCAGAAACAAACTACTCCAACAATTCCTCAACATCCTCTTGGAACTCAAAAAAAATTAATGGTGGAAATTGAAAACAACAAAAAACAAATTAAGAAGTTAATTGTGAGGTTGAACGATCTTGTAAGTTCAACCTTGAAAATAACCATGCTTGCAAACTCACTTCAAGCCATGTTAACAAATGTAAATGAAATTAGCAATAAATTAAATGGCTGGATGGATAAGAGGTAGGAGTGTAGTGATTTTTATGCAGATAAACTATCATATAAACAAGGAAAAAATTACAAAATTACAAAATATGACTTGTGCTCACTATTCACTAACCCACATAGAAATAAAACTCTTGAACTTAATAGCAAGAGGTTTCCTATCCATTGATGCAACCACCAAGGTATTAAGGACAATTTTTGGAAGAGGTGGTGGATGGTTTTTGAGCATCCACCATGCAACAATAATGATGTCCCCCAATATTTCTTGAGGAAACTATGTACTATGAGTTCATCCTCAACAAAATCCCAAACTATTTTGATATGTGAGACTTTTAGGGGAGAGGTGGTGGGCCGACATAGGATAGACCAGGTGCACGGAAGGATCCTTAGTAGTAAGGGAGATGAGCACTGGCTAGGATGACTTATGAGCATGTTGCTATCCCTTCTATCATAAAGGAGAGTGTTGAGGTGGACACTCTATAGTCTATTAGCTCCCTGACCCTAAGTATCATCTAGTGTGTGAGTATTGAAGTATAACATCATCCAAGGGAGAGTTTGAGGGGTAGGGTTCCACCCCATTATTGTCAAGTTTGAGGGTCATCTTGTACATATGACCCCATAGATAGTCAAGAGGCTAGTGCATAGGATACGTCTGCAACTGCCCAATTGGTGATGAAAGATTTCATGATGAATAAGGCTTTCAATGTTGATACTTGGGTAAATTTTACCATGTGCATTGAATTTAATTTATTAAATTTCAGTTTTTGAAATGCAATATTAACTAATTTAGTTTAATGATTGTAACAAAATTTCAAGGTCATAGTGTTGATACTGCTTAAACCGGACCTCCACCTATTTTTTGTTGGGGATAAGGAGTTCAGTTTTGTCATCATAGAATACGTCTAAGATAACAATGCCTTAGTGATTTTCATTTTTATCACTTCAAAGACACAAAAAACTATGCCATAAAGAGGAAGTAGGCACAATTAATCCCCCATTGATCCTCTGAGAGAAGTAAATGCTTAACTTGAAACAGATTCAACACAAGCATAGATTCAAGAAACTGAATAAGACAACCATGAAAGAAAAAACCTATGGACACAAAGATATATGTGGGGAAAACCTCTTCAGGTAAAAAACCCCACCTCCAAAACATTTAGATCACGTGTATTATTCAATAACTAAAATGGTTACAACACAAACATAGAGCTATGCTCTTCAGGATAATACATCTTGTCCATTTGGAGATAATTATAGGCAACACAAAATAGAATCTTCACACAGTTATAATGTCCTCATGACATACTATGTAGATTCCCTTTAGCTCCTCACAAATGACTGTCATAGCTAGCCAAGCCATACGGCCTCCATAGTTTCACATCTTTGTAGAACTCAGAGACAAAGTGTTCACAATCAGGACCGTTCAAACACTCTCTGCCTCTATCTCTAATCGCTCTTCTTCTTCTTCTGCCATGCACGCAAGATTACTTAATCTCTTTTCCATGCACCAACCTGTCTTTCCTGTCCATGCCATCAAAGGTCATCAAGATATCACTGACAGATCTTCTTGCATCAGGCCCCCCAGGCATTCAATTCCTTGCTTTAATCGAGTCTTGTCTTCAGCTGAAAAACTATGCCTACAATAATTGTCATCACGGTTTTGGCACCTAGCCAATCAACATCTTGACGCTAAGCCATGTGTCACATTTCTATTTTTTCATTGCCTTTGACCTCTGGTCAAACTTGGTCAAGCTCATTCGGTCGAGCTCCGAGCTCACCTCTACCTTCCACCATGCTACCGCTTTGAGTCCAAACACCCTTTGTAGTATGGTGGTGTGTGAAAGATGACCCTTCGGCTTCCAACCGTGTTACCACCAAGCTTAGCCAACCCGACCATGGTAATGCGGTGAGCCCACCCAAACTCCACCGAGCTCTACCGAAGATACCCCACGCTACTACTGATTCCAACCGACCCGTCCATGGTGTGGCAGTGAGCCCACCCGAGCTCCATCACTGATCACCCCATGCTATTGTGCCTCGACCACCAGACAACAATGGTAAGGCAGTGACACCACTAGCCCAGACTGCTAACAGTCAACCATGCTACCGTGGGGGCCACCAAGCCACCCCATGGTAGGGCAGTGACCACCAGGAAGACTACCAATGGTCTTACCATGGCCACCATGGTGAGTCGTCTCACCACCCATGGTAAAACCACCAATGCCGACCTCCAGCCGTCCACCGCAACCACCGCGGCTTCCCACGCACTGACCGTGGTAAAGTGTTAACCGTCACAAGACCACCGCCCTTCAATTGCCAATTGCTACCATGCCACCAAAAAGCAACTCCTACGGTAAGGCAGTAAGGCCTTGCTTCACCAACACACCACCAACCGTGCTACCTCACCACCTCCGAACAACCCCTGCGGTATGGTGGTAACCACCACGCCAACTGTTGCCACTCACCATGCCACCACCAATGTAGAAGAAGACTGTCACGGTAAGGCGGTAACACCACCCAAGTGCTAGACCAAGCAAGGTGGCCCATAGTAAAGCAGTAAACTGCACAACTGTGCCACCAAATAAAGCTTCCATCGGTATGGTGGTAAAGGCCAGAAACAAGGCTCCAAGGCAAAATAGAGGTCCAAGCCAAGAAAATGAGGCATACATTTCCAACAATCTACCATTTGAAAAAGTCTTACTAGCTTCTTCCAAAATGCGAACAAGGACCATCACCATGCTTCCATGCTCCAACCAAGACACCTACAATGACATTCAAAAAATTTCCACCATCTTAGGCTATAGATCCAAACATCCAACAAAGGAAAAGGAACAAGCCAAGGCGTATATGCACTAGTCTCTGAAACACAAGTATCAGATCCTTTAGGCGGAAAAGGCACCATAGAAGCAAAAACAAAGCACAATGAAAACATAAAAAGAGAACCATTCTCCAGAACAAGATAAACCAACCAACTAGAACAACAACCATCAAACTGTTTGTCCTCATCCAACTGATTAAACAACCCACATGACTGAAAAAACCAGCACCCACAGCTTGTTCTATTCCATCCAATCACCCATACCTCTTGGTATGTAATATCAGTAAACTCATGCCATCACATAACCAGCCCATCAATAGCAAAGCACAAGCACCATGTGTCAACCAGTCAAAAGACCAAACACGTCCAGGTACTCCCATTGCAAAGGTACTATCCAAATGAATGCAAACAAAGCATCATCACAAGTGATCCAATAATACAAAGTCCACCAATCCATGCACAAATAAATGTAACCATGTAGTTCCAAGGAACATCCAGACTAATCTACACCACCTACAACCACCTTCTACAATAAAAGTTTCTCTCACCTATCATCCATCGCTCTTCCAAAAAACCTTCATATCTGATTGAAGAAAGAGGCACAGGAACCTTCGTGTCATCACCTAAGTGACAACACATGAGCACAAACTGTGACCAACTCAGATCCACAAAAGCATCTCACATCTAAAGTCAAATGAACAAGACCAAAATAGAAAGAAAAAACAAATCAAGACATCTAGCATCCTCCTACATACATTTCTAAATACCAGCTATGTCAAGAATGATCTTCTTCACATCCCAAAGGGAAAGCCTTAACAACATCCAATAGAATGTAAGCATCTCAAAGAAGATCAAACTAAACCCATATAACCATCTCCTATCAATCCTCAAAATCACAAGGAGATACACAATGCTTTCCACTTTTCATTATGAATCCTCCAGAATCTCTCAACAACTCAAGATTCATATCCATGAAAGATAAAGCATAACACATATCTGAAAGCTATAATGGGAAATACCTTTCAAATAAAATTCACTGCTGAGAAGACCAAGAAAAGGAGAAAAGATACTCCTCCAAGATATAAAAGCCACCATGACCTACCCAAGAGAATTCTCCTTCATGGTCTCTGTTGAACTCACATTTAACCAAGGTGTGGGATACTCAGACTTTCAGCTATAACAACAACATTTTCAAAAGAATTCCATCCTCACCTTATTCTCCATGCATCCATGAGCACCAACAACCTGTCATTTCATGCTAACTCTAAATTGCATTGCTGCACTAAACATGAAGTCAACCAGCATATGACCAAAGTACTCAAAACATAAAGAAACACTAGAACACTATCAAAGCTCAAAACTTAGGAACATGAACATATCATGACAACATTATCTACACATCCCCCTTAGGAGATACCATGCTTGAAGTGAACTATCCATGGTCTCAAGAGCAAAGCAACATGCCAAAACTCTAATGCACAAGAAAGAGTATTTCATGACATAAAGAAAACAAACTCTAAACCAAAATCACTTGTCAAGCACCACCAACATCTCAGCCAAAGACTACCAAGGTCCTCCATGGCTCCAAGATGCTTCACACCTTCAAATAGTGACTATGCAGATGTGAAAGAACTCTTATGCAACACCAAAGAATACCATTCACCACCAAGTGATAAATCCACAGTCACTGCTAAAGCTCCCATTGAACTGTGACACCAAGCTCTCCAAGCACCATGACCGACCACCCCATCATTGTCAAAAGATTACACTAGCCAGTGTATCAAGCTCTCCATGACATCATTATTCTCATGCTACAGGTCCCCATCATTGACTATTTAGGTACTCCAACATTGTCCATCCTCTCATCTCAAAACAACCACGCTAATGCACAAGTGACCACAGACAAGGCTAGCTAACAGATCTGCACCAACACAAAAGCAATCTCATGGATAATGATAGTCCACTTTCGAGTTGACTCATGGAAAAAATGTAGGTAAAGATAGCGCACAAAGATGCACAGCTTGTGGATCCACTTCAATGAGAAACCCTGTAAATCTATCATCACACTAGAAATTGCAAAAACTAAGATAAACAAAAGGAACAACCCACGTAGACAACTTGACTCAAACACCAGATCAGCAACATATCCGATTTTCCAAACACATCCACAACTCAAGAACCATAGTCTAGGAAACCAACAAGAAAAACCACAAGAATGCTGAATGAAAACACATACCAACACTCTCATGCAAAGAAGACATAACACCTCCTCAAACCATGTCAAACTACAGCTATCTCATCCAGTCACACCCCAGAAGCCAGGGTGTAGAAAATAGTTGAACAACAGCTCCACACTCCACAAGTTTTTCTTGACCATGCAAAACCACAGTGTTTATAAAACACCCATGCATATCCATATTCACTTCTCATCTGGATGACTCAAGAGTCTCAACACAACCATCATGGTTAACCAGAACAATGAAAAACATGAAAATGCATGATAGAATTTTTAGGAAAATCTACACATAATCTCCAAAGCAAAAGACATGAATTTGAACCATGTGCGTGCAAGACACAGGTAAGAATGGAACATTAGGTCCATTTTAGACCACTTCCAAAAACCATAGTCATGCACAAGCATACGACAAAGCCAGGCTATTCAGAAGTTGCACACCACTAGGATAAACTTCATAGCCTCCATGCAATTAGAGTAGCAAAGAAACCACCTTTAGTGCTAAGTCAAGACACCCAACACAAGCGCACAACTTCATGGTTGAACAACAACACAAGAAACTCCATACCGCCAGGGAGCCTCTCACATAGACACCCAGTATGAAACCATGCTTCACTGCAACACAACCACAAGCATATCTCACACCCTTTGCATCAGGAACGTTTGTTGAGGGCTAGGAGCTTCAGACCATGTTGCAACAATATGATCAACTCCAGTCATCTCTAGTGTCCTTCAAAAAATATGTGTTGAATCAAAGAAGCAACAACTTCCACTCATCAAAGGATCAATCACCAACTGATTTCTCCATATTTCCTCAAGCTTTCCAAGTTAAGAGATCAACACAGGAGAAATACCTAGAACTCCAGTAACTAAGAGAAGGCTTTGACACCACTTGTTGGTGTCATCAAGCCTGACCTCCTCTAACCTTGCTCTGATACCACTTGTTGGGGATAAAGAGTTCAGTTATGTCATCATAGAACATGTCTAAGACAATGGTGCCTTAGTGATTTTCATTTTTATCACTTCAAAGACACAAACAACTAAGTCATAAAGCGGAAGTAGGAACAGTTGATCCCCCATTGATCCTCTAAGAGAAGTAAATGCTTAACTTGAAACAGATTCAACATAAGCACAAATTCAAGAAATTGAATCAGACAACCATGAAAGAAAAAACTATGGACACATAGATATATGTGGGGAAAACCTTTTCAGGTAAAAAACCCCACCTCCAAAACATTCAGCTCATTTGTATTATTCAATAACTAAAATGGTTACAATACAAACATAGAGCTATTCTCTTTAGGATAATACATCTTTTCCATCTGGAGAGAAATAGAGGCAACACAAAATAGACTTCACATAGTTACAATGTCCTCATGACATACTGTGTAGATTCCCTTTAGCTCCTCACAAATGACTATCACAACCAGCTTGATGGCCAACCTAGCCACACGGCCTCCATAGGGTCACATCTTCACAGAACTCAGAGACAAATGAAATTACTTGATCCCTTTTCCATGCGCCAACCTATCATCCTATCCAAGCCATCAACGGTCATCAGGATATCACTGACAGATCTTCTTGCATCAGGTCACCCAGGCATTCAATTCCTTGCCTCAATCGGGTCCTATCTTCAACTGAAAACTTGGCCTGCAATAATTGTCATCACTATTTTGGCAGCTAGCCAATCAACATCCTGATGCTGAGCAATGTGTTGCATTTCTATTTGTTCGCTGCCTTTAACCTCTGGACAAACTCGATCAAGCTCAGTCGACTGAGTGTCGATCTCACCTCTGCCTTCCACTACACTACTGCTCTGAGTCCAAACACCCTTCGTGGTATGGCAGTGAGCCTACAATGACCCTTTGGCCTCCAACCGCGTTATCACCGAGCTCAGCCAACTCAGCCACAGTAATGTGGTGAGCCCACCCGAGCTCACCTGAACTCCACCGAGCTCTGTCGAAGATACCCCGCACTACCACCAAGTCCAACTGACCCCTTCGTGGTGAGCCCACCTGAGCTCCATCACTAATCGCCCCACTCTACCGCACCCCGACTGCCAGACAACCGCAATAAGGCAGTGACATCGCCAGCCTAGACCACTAATGGTCAATCGTGCTACCATGGGGACCGCTAGGCCACCCTGCGATAAGGTGGTGACCACCAAGCAGACTGCCAAAGGTCTTACCATGTCCACCATGGTGAGTCTTCTCACCACCCATGATAAGGTGATAACTGCCAATGTTGACCGCCAGTCATCCACCGCAACCACCGCTGCTTCCCAAGCATCGACCATGGTAAAGAGGTAACCGTCACAAGACTGATGCCCTTCAAATGCCAGCTGCTACCATGCCACCAATGAGCAAATCTTGTGGTAAGGTGGTAAGGCCTTGCTCCACCAAGATGCCACCAACTACAGTACCTCGCCACCTCCGAGCAACCCTTGCGGTATGGTGGTAATTGCCATGCCAACTTTCACCACTCACCGCGCCACCACCAGTCTAGAAGAAGACTGTCACGGTAAGGTGGTAACACTGCCCAACCACCAGACCAAGCAAGGTGGTCTGTGGTAAAGTGGTAAACCGCACAACCGCACCACCAAAGAAAGCTTGCAGTAGTATGGTGGTAAAGGCCAGAAACATGGCTCAAAGGAAAAAATAGAGGTCCAATCCAGGAAGATGAGGCATACATTTCCAACATTTTTTACTCCATTGCATGTACTGTTGAAGTATGTAACTAGTAAACAATTATGAATATTACATGTGAATAGCATTTTTATATGAATGGTATTCTAATATTTGATTTTGGATGTTGAATAGGTTAATATTGGAGGTTTCACGACAACACCTCCTAGTGCCAGTGGAGTACAAACCTTCATGCAAGTAATAGAATAAAGAGTTTAACTAATGAATTGTACTTAATAGATTTGTGTAGTTTATATTCATATCACTGATTACATTGCATTGCACATATTTCAAAATCAAATCATTACTTCACATTACATAACTAATAAATAGATGTTGATAGATGACAAAATTTCAATTACAATATATTTTTTTAGAAAGTCAACATAAGCAGTGATGCAATTACTTCACATAGCATAAGTAATAACTAGGATTAGTTGCCAATTGCATTTTCTTGTCATGGTATTCCATGAGACCACATTTTATTGAGGTATTTTTTAAAATAGTTTACTGCCCTTTATATACTGTGGATGCTTGGAAAAAATCTATGAAATCATAATAGTAAGCAATAGCATAGACAAGGCAATGAGTTGTTTGAAAAAAACTCACTGCCTTTTCTATGCTACCACATTCTCCATAATGTCTACCAAAGCATTTTATGAAATAGTTCACTTCCTTGTTGTTATGGCTAAAATCCTAAAACAAGTGCTTTCTAACAAACTATGTATGCTTGTAATTTTTTAATCAAAGCATAATATTAAGAAATAGCATAGAGAAGGCAATGAGTTGTTTGAAAAAATGCCTTGAAGAAATGTGGTCTCATGGTGATGGAATTCCATCACCATGAGACCACATTTCTTCAAGGCATTTTTTCAAACAACTCACTGCCTTAAGAAAAGAAACCAAGCCTTTAGCCAAAATTCCCCTCCAAATCCTTTTCAAGGTCCTCATCCTCATCCTCAATTTATCGATCCATGGAAGCTTCCACCTCCTATTCCACTTTCATATTCCACATCCTTGAAATCCACATCACCCCTTTATTACCAAGTAAAGTCACTCCATGTCTCTCATAATAAAATCCTCCAAGGACTATTTGCAAAGGTGATTTTTTCCCCATGCAAAAATAAAGTGGTGAAATCTTCCCATATCATGCATCCACCTTCATCAAACCCACATCAAGATAAACCCTAATACCATAAATCTTAAATGAATCCCCTATCAATCCATCTATCCAAGTTGAAGAGTCTATAAAACCTTCATCCCTCATGACACCATGCATATCAAATGAACCATGTACATCTCCTAATCAAAAGCATTCTAACATAGATTCCCCTCCATATAAATATCAAGGAAACCTTTCTCTTCCAACATATGATCCACTTCCATCTCATCATTCTATTTCTAATCAAGAAAAACATATCCCTTCCATCTCATCTAATGATATATTTCCATCTCAAGAGCAAGATATCCATTTATCCCCCTCTCACAATCCCCTCTCCCCCACTCCATCTAATGAAATCCTTCTATGTCCATATTAAAGTACCTCTTCCACTCCATTGTATTATCACTCTTGAATTGTGGTCTCAAAGTACACCTTCAACCCCATCTAATGATCCTCTTCCCCTCATGATCAAAGCACCCATCCCTCTTCATCTAATGATCACCCTCCATCTCATAACCAAGACCACATTATACCATCCAACCCATCCCAACATAATGGCATAAATAAGGCAATGAAATGTTTGAAAAAAATTCCTCCAAGAAATGTGGTCTCAAGGTGAAGGAATTCCGTGAAAAACAAAATTTTCATGGAATTCCAAACCATGAGACCGCATTTCTTTGAGGCATTTTTTTGAACAATTCACTACCTTCTCTATGCTACTACATTTTTTCGTACATGTCTACCAAAGCATTTTATGAAATAGTTCACCACATCACTGCTATGGATAAAAGCCTAAAATAGGTGCTTTCGAACAAGCTATTTATAAGGAAAATAGTAAGCATAATAGTAAGAAATATATAGTTCAATAAGTACTCAAAATTCTATTGATTATCTCATACATTATAAGCCATAACCTGCATCACTATTCTACTTTTCGTGATTAAATAATTTGTTGTTTTATTTTTAGATACTTGAAGCAAAATCAACTCTAGATGTGGATAGGGTAATGGAGAAAGGTGTATCTTGTGCAATAGATAGCTCGATTCCTTTCATGGGGATATGAGGAAGATTAGTAAATTTAAAATTACATTCGTTGTTCTAGTTGTTATTTAGTGAAAAATTAAATTATTATTGATTCTTAGTTTAATTTCTATTTGGATGGTTTGTATAGGACTTGGGAATTCCACAACATGAGCATTCAAATCTTTCATGTATGGAGAGAGATTGTCTAGTGGCAGTAAGTGATTATTTTGTTAAATATATCATTTTTTATAATGTAATTTCTATATATTAATGTCTTTACTTGTTATTGTAACAAGTGAAGCTTGATGGGGAACTAAACCCTAGAAATAGAAACACTCGAGTTCAAGGTAAATGAGTGTTATGAATCCTCATCCACCCGACCACCATAGGCCACCCATTTGTTTCATTCACCTAGAGGGCAATGACTTTTGAGTGGGGTCCTTTTTTGTATGCCTATATGACATTTTTGGATATATTTTTATTACATATACTTGACATTGTATACCTTTATGGAATTATTGTAAGCCTATATGGCTATTTTGTATATATTTTATACTTATATCGATATATATTGATGTATTAATTCCTACATGGCTATTTGGTTAATACAAATATTTTGTATATATGGTGTCCATATTTGTATTATAAATCCACACTTCAATAGATATGAGTTATGTGTTTTAAATTTTATACTTTACAACTTACATGTATACTTTGAGACTTACATGTATTCCAACATATACTTTGTGACCTACTTGTTTTCATGTATATACCTTGTATTCATGCGTATACTTTGTATTCATGTGTATACTTCATGGCTTATGTGTATCTGAGTACTTTTGCTTCACTTATTCCAATATATACTTCACTTATTCACATGCATACTTCACTTATTATGTGTATGCTTCATGATTCCAATGTATACTTCACTTATTATGTCTTTCATTTTCTCATAGTCTTGACATTTAGCATTTGGTTAGTCCTAGAATTTCTCAATGTTGTCCTTCATGGTTTGTCTTGAATATTTATTATTTGATGCTAAACAACTTTATTAGTTGATGCTAAACAACTTCAATATTTTAAAAAATGATTCACCAAGGATTTATCATTTACTTATGTGTTAATTCAATATTCTACAATATTGAATCAATATATAAAAGGCTACAAAATTATATTTCCCACCACTATGGATTCCATCTAGATCTTATATTCATTATGCAATTATGTGCATGCTCAAATTCATGCCTACAATGCCTATAGGCCCAATTTCACACTCCTTTAATGTTACTAATGACATGTGGCCCTTGAAATCTATAAGATAATGGCATAGTAAATGAGCACATTGATTCTTTAGATTGTATATTAGTAAAGTCTAATGTTACTTTTTCTTGTTAGTAATAACTATGCTTCTAATAAATTGAACATATCATTCATATGATTTCTTATGTGCTTAAATTATTGAATTAGTTGGATGAGAGTAAGAAAGTAAATAACTCAAACACACATTGAAAGAGAGATTTACAAAAAAAAATATTGAAGTTTTTCTTCCTCATTTCCACTATCATCTTGCAACATTTACAAATAAATTTGAGCTTTCAAATGCATTGGGGCCTTGTCAAGAACATCTATAGTCCTCTATTAACTTGCCTTCTTGTGGATTACATGCTTATTCAATCTACTTATCTCTTGTACTCATCTGTAGGGCCATATTATATTCCTTATTTGAAACTACAACTCACCAACCTCCATTTTTGACTTCCAAGGGTTGTACTCATGCTTACACAAGAGAATCCGACTCATAGAAGATTCTAAATTCCCCCCACTTAAATATATGGAAGAGAAATCAATTCAACTGTATGTTGGTTAATTGGTTCTACCATTTATCTCGTTTAGAGTAACATCCACTATAGCCAAACCCGTCTAGGTAACATTATCTTTTGTTTGTGAGTTCATCTAAAGACAAACATATTGAGTTAGTTAAGTACCCAATGGAAACTATCACTCATGACTTCCTATAACTAGTATGGAGCAGAGAATATACAGATCAACCGTCAACCTTCTTATACCAATTAATCAAACCCATCACTCATGACTGTTCATGCAAGTGGTGTGAAGTCTGGGATGTCTAGATTAACCCCAAGCCTCATACACCAATTCCCCTATTCCTCAACATGGTGTTTTTTGTATATTTTCCCTTTTCCTTAACTATTTTGACACCCATATATTTTACCTCTTTCATGCAATCATATGCTTTTGGTGTGGAAAACTCAGACTTGTTAACTATCACGTGAATCTTTCTATTTTCCTTTGTTTTGCATGCCATATTAAGGGATTGAGTCAGTTGAACGTAGCTCAAACTAATTCGACATGTTTTGGCATGAAAGAGGACCATTCCTAGCCTAAACTTACCCATCTTGACATGTTGGAACAATTCGTTTGGTCACACAAGTTGCAAAATGAAAGTTACACCTCTTTACAAGTTTACATTGCTTGCATTTGACACTTTTTCCATCAACTAAAAATTTGTCACCATTGGAAAAAACCCCCGAGATATCAAAAATCAAGAAAGGCTATTGTAGAGGGACACAACATGATCCTATATCCTTAGATGAAAAGTTTCTAAGTGTCACGATTTTTTAGTTACTACCCACGAAAGATTGCAGCCATTTTGCACTTAGCTCATAATGATTTGGCATGTTTGGGTGCAAAATAGGACCATTTCTAGCCTAAATGTACCCATTCAGATGTGTTGGAACAGTCCATTTGGCCACACAAGTTGCACAACAAAAGTTACACCCCTTTGCAACTTTACACTGCTTGCATTTGACACTTTTTCCATCAATTGAAAAGTCATCACCACTGAAAAATGCCTCTGAGATATTAGAACCTGAGAGAGGTTATTGTAGAGGGACCCAACATGATTCTATAGCCTTAGAAAAATATTTTATAAGTATCACGGTTTTCGAGTTACAACCTATCAAAGATTGCAGCCATTTTGCACGTTGGACTCTTAAGGGACTGAGTCAGTTGAATGTAGCTTTGACTGATTCGACATGTTTGGGTGTGAAATAAGACCATTTCTAACCTAAATGTACCATATGGATGTGTTGGAACAATCCTTTTGGTCACATGAGTTGTAGAACGAAAGTTACACCCTTTTGCAACTTTGCACTACTTCACTTTTGTTGGGATTGTTGGTTTAGGCCTCAAACTAGGGCATAGGCTTAACTTCTGTTTTCACTAACTAAATTTTTCCAAATTTTGTAATATTGATTCTTATAGGTGTATGGGATGACGTACCAAGTTTCATCATTTTTCCACACATGCATGTTCCTTTTCCACAAAGCCCTTGATTTCCTAGCTTTTACATCACAATTTTTCTATTTTTAGTGCAAATTCTTGTATTTTAGGAATTATCAAGACTAGGGACTATTTAGGAATGTTATAAATGTCTAGATACACCTTCCATATGAATTTAAAGACTTGACTAATCCATTTAGTAACTGTTGTTCCATAATAGTCCTTAGAAAGAGGCCTAATTTGGTTGTAAGTAGTTTTGGCCAATTTTGTACAAATTAACCCCATATGATTTTCACACATGTCTAATAAGAATTATAAGGGTATCCAAATTAGGTTTTAGATCCCCATTATTAGGTTTAAGAAGAAATTTATATTAAAATCATCTATGTGAAGGGCTACAAGCTCATAACCTACAAGGTACCTAAGGACACTTCATATCACAGGTGAACCTACATCAACCTTGAAAAAGTGCTCAAGGGAAAGTATGATAAGGGTGAGGTCTATGGAAATAGTACTCATCTTCAAAGATAAGCCTTTGTAATCTCATTTTTTTATGACTGATAACACCTATAGGGGTACAGATAATGATGAGGTTAGAGAACAAGAAAAAATGATGCTACAGATCAAGAACATAGTCATGTTTTCAGCCACCTACAAGTGAAGGAAGCAAGATAATGTTGCATGAAACTATGAAAACTATCACAGTCACCAAGCAAGGTATATCAATCATGGAGCAACAAGAAATTATCATGGAGGTAGATTATATTATAAAATGTAATCATATGAGCATATGCAATTATCCAAGGTGTAGATATACATAAGTGAAGAATATAAATGGAATGACAGTGCTAATGAAGAATGATAGTGCTAGCCTAGAGTGAAAATGACACATACATAAATGATACTTATGATTTTGATTGTGACCACTCATGGGGTCTCATGGTGATAATGGGTGTTAATTTCCAATAATCAGTTGTTTGATACCTCTTGTAGCACAGCCAAATTTATTCTATTTTTCCTCTTTGACTGGCTTCTATACTATATTTTTTCTTACAATGCTCACTACCTTGTTAATGCATCCACATTGACAAGGTAGTGAGCTCACCCCATTTCTTTGATGATTTTTTTCAAACAAATCACTACCTTATCTATGCTACCACATTGACAATGTAGTGAGCTTGTCAAATTGTCAATGTGGTAGCAATATAAGGTTGTGAGTTGTTTGAAAAAATGCCTCAAAGAAATGGGGTCTCCTAGTGATGTACATCACCAAGAGACCCCATTTCTTTGGGGCATGTACATCACTAGGAGAGCCCATTTCTTTGAGGCATTTTTTCAAATAGCTCACTACCTTGTCATTTCTACCACATTGAAAATGTAGTGAGCTTTCCAAATTTTCAATGTGGTAGCATAGACAACGTAGTGAGATATTTAAAAAAATGCTTCAAATAAATGGGGTTTCCTAGTGATGTACATCACTGGGAGACCCCATTTCTTTGAGGCATTTTTTCAAATAGCTCACTACCTTGTCACTACTATCGCATTGACAATATAGTGAGATTGTAAAATTGCCAATGTGGTATCATAGAAAAGGTAGTGAGCTATTTGAAAAATGCCTCAAAGAAATGGGCTCTCCTAGTGATGTACATCACTAGGAGAGCCCATTTCTTTGAGGCATTTTTTCAAAAAACTCACTACCTTGTCATTTCTACCACATTGACAATGTAGTGAGATTTTCAATGCTCACTACCTTATCTATGGTACCGCATTGACAACTTCGAACCAATATTCATATATAAAATTTGAACCAAAACATATGTATAAACTTGGAACCAAAACATATGTAAACTTGAAATATGGAAACAAAAGGTCTAACTATCAACTAATCTTGATGTGCATACTCTAAATTTTAATAAAAATTAGTGTGCATACTTAAAAATTAATAAGAACCAATGTGCATACTTACAAATTAATCCAATGACTATTTGGTTATGCTTTAATCTTTATTGTGCCAAGTATTGCCTCATGGTTAGACTCACCCACCTTCCACAAGGTCTTGTTCAAAGTTCTACCCACATATTTTATCAAATGAACATTGGATGCCATGACAAGGTTTGAGTAATGAAGAATCTTTTGATGCATGTCAAAGTCCTAAAATAGCCAAACATTAACACTCTTGTGTGGGTACCTTATAAGTCACGTTCTAGTAACAACCACTGAGCCTATAGGGTATTCGATGTTTTCTCCATCTATAACAGGAGCCTCCAATTTCTTTTTGGCCTCAACATAATGACATAAGTAATAATTTGTTCCATCTTCATTGTATTCATCTATAATAACTACATAAAAATTCCCTACATTGATATGTGTAGAAAATTAGATAAAATTAGTCAACATTTCAAATACACTACAAAGTAAGATAACAATAGGAATTTCAAAAACTATGCAAGTAGATATATTACTTGGTTGAAATAGATATGATATGTGGTCAAATTCAACCAATTATTCCATCTATGTTAGCTCCAATTTCATCAGATTTCGATACATGTGAAGTGGGATAAGATAACTTAACCACCATCCATCAACCCACTCTTTTGACTTGCACTCATTTCAGGCTTGAATTGTACATGAAGAACAAAATCATGCCATCTTTTGCATATGGATACTCCATGAAACTACATTTGAGCTAAGGAAAGAGTGTAGCTCACTTGATCCTATCAGTGTACAATAATTCTCATATGGTGCAATTTTAGTATCATCTTCTATCAACCAGTTTTTTTTATGAATTGGAGACTTACCTTCATTACTTGGACCCATCAAAGCATTACACCACTCAATGATTGATTTTGCATTTTTCAACTTTACATTGTCTTTATACTTTAACTCTGCTTGTGCTAATGCTCTTTTGATACATGCTCATGCACCATCATGTTCCCCCTTTCCATGCCCAACCTAACAAAATTTACACATATGGTGAATACCTGTAATAACATGCATCCTGCTCAACCAATAGAACATCCATGAGTTCTTGAACTATGATGCATGATTATCCAAACATATTATATGTTGACTATATGCTATGAACCTCCTAGAAAAATCATTATAGAACAATTGAAGGAAACCTTGCACAAACTCTAGAGAATGTGTGCGATCATGTCTAATGTAAAATTAGTACTCCCTCAATACCTTCTTATTATCCTCTATACTATCAGTTGCGTGAATGAATGCTATGTGCATAAATATAAACACCTATGTGGAGTTGTAATATTATGATTGCACCTCATTTTGTTGTTGTAGAGTGTAGTTCTTTGCAAATTCGACCATTGAAACTATGCTACGTACTAGAAAGGTGTCCTTGCATAACTTGAACTGCAAGTCTAACCATCAAGCTCTATGGGTATTCCTTGCATACTCATACACTATACTTTCACAACATGTAGACATAAACTGATACACTAGAATATTTTGAATAACCAAATCACACCTTTTTTCTTGATTACCATATTTTGTACTATAGGCCACTGCTTTATACTTGTCAAACTCTACTAGTTCCTTTCCAACTGCATGTGTGCTTTCCATATGTTCACATATTTTCATACGTTGCAAGCCACCATAATGCTAACATGTGTCATCCAAGCATACTTTCCTATAGAATATTTGAAATTCCTCTCTTTCACATAATTTATTTTATAAGAATTCTCATGAAGATGTTGGTGGGGCATGTATGGCACAATCCTGCAAAACATTTTTAGTATGAAAATCTAAACATATAGAATGATAAAGATCAAAATGGTTAGAAATATCAATATGTAATCTACAAAAAAAAGTAGTGTGTGTGTGTGTGTGTGTGTGTGATTTATCTTGACATAAAAAAAATTAATCATTTCAAAATATTTTTGTCAAATTTTAATTTGATGACAATCCTCTAGAAAATTATGAAAAACTATGTTTGAGTCGTATCCAAAAAATGTTGAGGATCTGGCTCATAGTTTTGACTACCGATTCTCCTTCTTACCACATCCCTTTGATTTGGAGACACCCATGTGTTATTCTTCCAATAGTCTTCAATTATTGATCTCAATGCTTCAACAACTGGTTTATGTTTTCATGGGATTCTCCCTGAGAATGCCCATAATTCAGTGGAATCGATGTCCTCAATTCTTTGGTGCCTTTAGAAAGCTCTTAATAAGAAATTTCTATTAATTATTAATTGTTAACTCGTCTTTCTAATGAGATAATATTTTCTCATTTTCTTACTTACTAAAGTCAATGTAATGACATGTTGTGTGACATTACTATCTTTTGAGCATGAGGTCTTACCCACACTCCCATATGTATCCATTAGATTCTTCATAATAGTTTTTCACTTGAAGCATCTAATGTTATCAACCCAAGAATATTCATAATGGACCTATACTTTATAGTTCACATCATTTCAACAAAAAATTTGACATCCTGTGGTCTGATTTAACTTTTCAATGAACAATCTCCAAATCTTATGAGCATATCTTCTACAAGTGTGTTGTGGAGTCTTACCTTCCATTGGCTGCAAAATATTCTCATCAATATTAATCATGAACTTTGGCTTTCTATGCAAAATTCTAGGTGGTTTTCTCATAGGTAAATTCGTCTCAACATTAGGAATTTCATCAATATTTAGATGAGATGGGCTAGATGGTGTACCTTTGAACAAGGATGGAATAGATGACATACCTTGAGGTTGAGATGGGAATGATGTCGTACCCCCTTCCTCAAATGTGAGTGATGATGTAATCTCAACTTGAGATGTGGCAGATGGTATCCCTCCATATTTACTTGTGGTAGATAGTGTCCCTCCATATTCACTTGCAATAGAGGGTGTGTCTCCAACTATGATATTCAAATCTCTCTTAGCATGAAACTTTTGCATTCGTTCTCTTTTTGATGGTTAAGGTTCCTCTTCAATTGTCATGTCTTCGTCAATCATTTCCAATTTATTTCTTATCATGATGTTCCCTCATCCATGTTGCTTTCTTTTCATTCTTAACTTCTATCTCTTCTTGTGTTGGTTTAATCCTTGATCATTTCCTTGACATGATGGATAATTTTATTTGTAGCATGATAAAGGGACAAATTTTAGTTCCTAAAAAATGAATCCATACAAATAAATGAAATATATGTAATTCAACCCTCACTAGATTTTCAAAGCTCACATCGATTTTTGGATGGAATGCCTTAAAGAAATGTGGTCTCCTAGCATGCCATGATTGCACAACTTTTTTCTTAACATCCCACCTTTGGAACAAGGTATCAAGGCATCAATCAAATCATTGAAATGAAAGGAGATTGTTGGAAAAAATATTTTGGTAGCATAGATAAGGCAATCAGTTGTTTGAAAAAATGCCTCAAAGAAATGTGGTCTCATGATGATTTGAGACCACATTTCTTTGAGGAATTTTTTCAAACAATTGATTTCCTTTTTTATGGTGTTTGATAATGCTTTGGTAGACACGCATGGAAAATTTGGTAGCATAGACAAGGAAATCAGATATTTTGGTAGAACTATTTGACAAAATTCCTCAATGAGATATGTCATCGTGGACTACAGTGATTGCAGGATATGTCAAAAATGGATTTGTTGAAAAGGCTTTAGAAAAAATTAAGCAAATGCAATTTCTAGGTGTAAAATCAAATTCCACTGCATTTTCCAACATCCCCTATGCATATACCAAAATGCAAGCTTTGGAAAGGGGTATGCACATCCATAGAAAAGGATTGAGAAATGATGTATTTTATTACATACTTATAACTACTCTCATATATATGTGTATAAAAAATGTGGAAGCATACACAAGGTAGGTCAATTGGTTTAACAAAATTCCTTAAAGAGATGTGGTTTAAAATATGATTGGCAAGTGTAAAGAATTGTGCAATTTAAAATGTTCCAAGAGGGGCTAAGGTTATAATGAAAAAAAAAATGATAAACATGGAATATGAATAATAACAAAATCAAAGCATTGTATTAAGCATGTAAGATAAGGGATGATAAAGAAACATAATATAATTAAGGAAAATGTAAATAAAATGTGTAAAGGCTTCACATACCTAATAAGTGGAGATTTGAATGGAGGATTTCTACCCAACTATGTATTCTTTGTTTCTTCTTGCATCAAACTCCTCAATAATTTGAGTATTTCACAAGCTTGTTTCCTTTTCAGCGTTCAATTGTATATCACTCTTGAATAAAATTACTAACAACAATACAAATAACCAATGTATAATGTTAAAATCATAAAATTCAATCACAATTAACATTGCAACACTACAAAAATTGAGACTTGAATTGATATATATCAAATTCAATGTGAAAAATCTATGATTTCCTCCTTCCTAAGTTAGCAAACCATAAAATGGTGGTAGAATATGAAAACTTTGCATGTGCACTTTCGAACAACATCAAAATATTTTTTCTGTCAGAACATGCACATAACTAGGAGAATAAAAGAGTATGTGGGAATAGGTCACAGGTGTGTTGAATTTTTAACCATTTTAGAGCAAGCCAAAATGTGCTCGCATTATAACATGAGAATGTTTTGGCTTGTTGTACTAAATGGCTATATTTCAACTTCTTCAAAATGGATTCATTTTATGAAAAAGTTGAATTTCTAAAGGCTTCCTCTCTCTCTCTCTCTCTCTCTTAGCAATCTAGGTCTCTCACTTAACCCTAAACCCTCAACCTTGGACAATATGCCTTAAATCCTAATCCCTCAAACCTATACGCTTAAACCCTTAAACCCTAAACCCTAATCTCTCTCTCTCTCTCTCCCACCCCTCCCGCTCTCTCACTCCCTCTATTCTCTCTCTCTCGTCTCTCAATATCCTACTCCCTCTCTATCATGCCCTCTCTCTCCCACTCCCTCTCTCTCTCACTCCCTCTATCACTCTCTCTCAACTATCTCTCTCTATCTCTCTCTAGCTACCTCTATATCACTCCCTCTCTCTCCCCCCTCTCTCTCTCTCTCTAGTCTCTCCCTCACACCCCCTCTCCCTCTCTCACTCCATCTATCTCTATCCCATTCCTCTATCTCCCACTCCCTCTCTCACTCCCTCTATCTCTCTCCCATCCCTCTACCTCCCACTCCCTCTCTCTCCCACACCCTCTCTCTCTCTTTAAATCAACCATCCAACCAATGCTCAACCCTCTACCCTCAACCCAATACTCTAAACCCTTAATCATATACCCTCAACTGTATACCCTATATAAATGGGGTATTTCCTTCTATCTATCTCACTTCTCCCTTCATCTTGCCCCCTCTACCCTAATCCCTCAGCCTTTAAACCATTAAAACCTCTACCCTCTTGAACCAATACACTAAACCCTCAACCCATAATCCCTAAATCCTTAATCCCTCAACCTTAATCCCTCAACCCTAAACCCTCAACCCTTAATACCTCAAGCCTAATCCCTCAACCCTCAACCCTTAAACCCTAAACCCTCAACCCCTATACCCTCTACCCCAATCCGTCAACCCTTAAACTCTCTACCCTAAACCCTCAACCCTCAACCCTCAATCCCTCAACCCTCAACCCTTGATCCCTTGATCCCTCAACCCTAATCCCTCAACCCTTAAACCATAAACCCTCTACCCTCAACTTGGTGGCACCTTCAAATTTTGCAAATTTGAAGTGCCCATCTTGAGAATTTTGCATTTGCACACTCATAGTTGCACTTGAAAAATCTACCCAAGTGGCCTGCTTTCCAGGGTCATAACTCGGAACCAATTGATTTTCATGTCAAATTTGGTGAGCATATTCAGCTGACATATGTGAACATGCCTATCAGTTTTCAGCCTCCCATGATAAGTTTTGACAAGGTTTTGAAATGCAAAGCTGGGGGGTTTTGGGACTATTTTGTTGTCTACAAACTTTCAGTTCTACGAAGTGGCCTCCTATTCAAGCTGATATTTCATGGCTAGATGATTTTCATGATGAATGGATCATTGTGCTACATTCCCCCCATATTCATATGAACCATGGTTTGGTTTTAGAGCCTCATGATCAGATTTGATATTTTTTCGAGATCAAAAGTAAATGCGATTTGTTCTGCTTTTACATCTGCATTTCTTGAACTTTTCAGGGAGGTCAAATTTGACCCTCAATGTCTCGTGATGAATGATGACTGAAGAAAATACCTCTTGCATGCATGCTCATTGGACCTAAATTATCTTATGTTTCCATTGGAAACTCCCTAGAAGATGATTTGATATTTTTTCGAGATGGTGACTTGGTGAGCCCTAATTGGTTTTGAACAGGTGTAGTTGCAGAAATGTCTGAGTGAGTCACTTTGACATTAGATATCTCGCACCTCAAAGTATATTTTTTATGAACCAATTATTACATTGTGTTCTTTGGTAATATGTGTACATTCTTATGGATTTTCATGGCTCTGGGTGGTCGTTTGATTGGTTTTCCAGGATGATTCCAGAGCCCACTTGACCTGATTGGTTCATAGTACAAAATGCCTAAAAATGGATTTTGATGGAAACCTACTTCAAATATTTCATGTTAGATGCATATGGAAGCAACATCGAGATCAATTGAAGATGAAATTTTTTTCAAAATGAAAAAAAAATAGTCAGGCCCACATAAGGACCTGACCCGTGTTACACAAGTTGAGGACAACCTACTAGTCAAGAGGGAAACAATTCATGAATTTTAAAGTGCCTACAAGAATAAAAACAAGGCCAATATAAGGGGCACAAAGTTTCTTTCATAGCCAAGGTAGAGGTTCTAAATTAAGTCCAATTAAATTTCAATTTTGTTGGAGATGCACTTAAGGTGGATAAAAATCATCAAAAGTTTTATATATGTCTTGTAACATGGAATTGAAAATTGAAAAAAGGCCTA
Source organism: Sequoiadendron giganteum (assembly GCA_007115665.2). NCBI lineage: Eukaryota > Viridiplantae > Streptophyta > Pinopsida > Cupressales > Cupressaceae > Sequoiadendron > Sequoiadendron giganteum. Next base: position 344,668,296 of record CM021103.1, on the reverse strand, counting down.
GCAATATTCAACAAGAGAATTGAAAAATAAGGAGTTGAAAGAAGATATGGAACGGCTGCAAGGACAACTTAATAGGGCCAAATTGATTCTAGGACAACAAGAATTGGAGCAAGAGTTGATTTAATTGATTTCTTAGAGTATTTTAAATCGTCCACAATACAATTTTGATTTTATTTAGCCTATTGGAGATGGATATCCCTTTCCCTTGGATGAGGAGTGAAAAAAAAATGTCAAGAATATGATCAGCATATGAGAAATATTAGCATCAAACTCATACTCCATTCCAAAATGTGCAAGGAAATTTCTATTATCATGAAGGTGTTCACCAATATGTGCAAACGGTATTCATCATTCATGTCAACCATAGGGGTAGAGTTTTAGATGTATCTCAAGATGCAAAAGATGAGAAAGACAACCAAAAGAGCAAGAGTGAAAAGTTCAAATGTGCAGTAGGAGGATGGTGTTGTGGGATTTCCTATTGACCCTCCAAGGGCAATGAATTTTTCTGCTAAAGCTTGCGGTAATGCTCAAAACCACATCCTACAAAATGGAACACACTTTCTTGACCCAATGTCAAATCCAAGAGAAAATAGTTTGCCAGATACAAAGAATCAAAAGGAGGATGATGCTAAGATGGATTCTATGTGGGCACCAAGCAAGACTTCGAATTCATTAGCCAAATATATGCCAAAATGGCTAAGTGCACACGAATCACTGACAAGAGAAACTTTATCAAATATTTCAATTTCAGTAGCAACAACAAATGTGATAGATGCATATATTCAAAAATATGGGAGAATTTTGCAATCATCTGATGATGGTGATAAAATAGGGAAGGTAGGAAAATAAAAGCATCAACTATCACAACTTCTTGAGCATTCAATGATAAAGGAACTAGTTCATTTCCAACAACCAAATTCAAATTATTTGCATAAACTTCTCCTACAAGATGTCTCTACAAGTCATTGCAAAAGGGATGAAAGGAAAGTAAATAGGGAACCCTTCATGGGTTATAGCAATCCTAAAGAAAGAGTTGAATATTATGGACCATTGGTGCCACAATTAGCAAATATTGATGAATTATTAGAAAAGAATAAACATTAGGTTCAACAGGATGTGCGCCAGGCATAGCAAGAGAAGGATAATTAGAGAGAGATGTCATCATGGCTTGGGAAGGATTTTAAATTGTATTTTAAAGTCTTGGTGTATAGATTATGGATTATTTATACTACAAAGGAGCAGGTCGATGGTTCCAATTTGATAAGGCAAGAGGAACATTATGGTTGCATCAAGTAAATCATATGCAATCAATTCCTATCGAGACTTTTCACTTGGAATTTGGGTTTATTTACTACTTTTTGAAATGAGAATGAATTCAAGGGTGTGGCTATACATCTTAAAGGGCTCCTCAAGGACTTGTAGTGTAAAGTCTTGGTGTAGATACTTGGAAATGTGTATGTTACAGATGGCAGCCACCGCACAAGTGAAGATGGATCAAAATTGTTTGAGGAAATTCTACTTTATGCCTAAAATTTACTATATTCAGCTTGAAGACATGATAAGGTAGAGTGGTGGCATGGTTGTGTTAGAATGATATCAAGAGTAGAAATATGGAAACTTCACAGTACATGTTACGCTTTGTATGCTTCAATGTGGAAATGGAAATGCAAACATTTCCAACTTCAACACTCCAAATGCATGAACGTGCTATGAAGGAGCTCAACAATCAATGAATAAATACACACGCCAAAGTCAAAGTGGAGTTGTAGAGGGAAAACCAAGCTTTCCCCTGCTAGCCTACGAGGGCAAGTGTTGATGTCACCATAAAGCCGTGGGGAAGCAGGGAGCAAAAACCTAAGGCAACTAGGAGCCCGATCAATGGTCACAAACAGGAAGCATGGATGAATGTATATCATTCCCCACTAGCTTGCATGAGGTTATGCTGGTGTTAGAGGAGAGCGATGGGAGAGTGGGGAGTGGCTCATGGTGGGCTTGTGAAGGAATTAAAGTGCATGGGTAAAAAATTTTTTAATAAGCCCCTTACAAAATAAAGTGAATAAAGGCATTAAATATAATGTGAGATAAATATTCGTGAGATGTAATGGGTGTGAATACAAAAATTTAATAGCCCGATAGATAAAGGCTTTCACTTTTCAAAAGTAATGACCTTTGGTATAAAAATAAAATCAGCATTTTACTTTGATGTGTGAATAAGAGGCACGAGTGGGTTTTTTAATGGCCCGATGAAAATTTTAAAATACCTTCAAGAGTTAAAGTTAAATTTAAAGTGTTGACAGATTAAAGTGAAGATACACGGCTAAGGAGACTTCACAAATAAAATATTTTTCTTTGTTGGGTGAATGTAAAGGATAAATGCATGGGAAAATATTTTCTTCAACTGTGGGAAAAATGATGAATTTTCACAATGAAACAATAAATTTGTAGCCTAAACAAAACAAAAGAGAGAAGTGTTGCTAGATGTCAATAGCAGGTGGATTTTAGAGCTACCTCTTTGTCTTCTTATTCTCTTTCTTTCTCATTTTCAAGGGTTCCATTTTTTCTAAGAGTTTTGCAAGGAAGACAGGAGATATGTAAGAAGTTGTAAAGTGTCAAGTTAGGATAGATATTATAATTGTTAGTCATTAATCTAAGATGTTTTATGTGTTTTGAATTGAGCTTCATGAATATATTTTATTTTATGATTGTCTCCATGGCTGAGATGTAATACTCTTTTGAATTCAATAATCAAGGATTAATTGGGTTTTTTCATGCACATTTGTTGCATTTTTTATTGCCTTCTATTCAAATAATAGAGTGTTTTCTTTAGTTGATGTAACAAGAGTGTTGTGTTTCTAGATGGATTTATAAGAATGATCATTTGATAGAACTTCAATGGTCTTGTTATCATAATGTGATAATATTTTCAAAGATCTTCAGAATAAGTTTAACATTGTAGGATGAAATATTGGTTGTATGACTCCATAGCCCTTGTGCATATTTTGTTTTCAGTTTGGTCCAAAATCTTAAAATCTAAACAAACCTTTCAAAAAATATATATATTTTATGGGTTATTTGTATCTATCGTGTTCTCCATGTTTGTTAATGAAGTTTTCCCAATATCTTAGCCAATGTTGATTGATAGTTCATGTTTCTTGGCATATTCTTCTGAGAGAATTATATGTTAAGCAATACCCTGTTGAATGTGTGTATGAATCTTTAGGTGTTGCTAAAGGGTCACCCCCTAGGTCCTACAGAGCTTGAAGTGCAGAAGAAATGTGTTCCAATCTCATTTCTCATTAGTTGGCCAAATCCATCTTTGAGTACGAGCATTAGAAAGTGGCTATTCTTTAGGACTCATTGAATCTGTTGATTTAGGAAGCTAATAGAATGGCGACTCTACTAGGGAGAAGTGAATTATTTTTTTAATTCTATCCTAGAATCTTTGATGCAAATTTGTTGAAGTACATTTGGAAAGAGTCAAAAGAATGAATGACTTGTTCAGATGTTGAAGAAGTTCTAGATCTACAAATTGATTTTTAGTAGCCCAAATTCAAAAGACTGTGAAGAGACTTTGCTGGAAGAACTCAAAGAATTTATTTATCCTTGCTTCAAAGGGTTTTCCTCTTGTTGAAGAGGTGGTGACTTTGCTCTATAATTTATGCACATAAAGGGTTGTTATTTTTTTATTGTGACCTAAAAATGCTCTATTCAAAGTTGGAGCAGCTGGAGATGTGAAGGTGCATGGTTCTTTGCATATTTGCATTTGTTGGCTCTATCATATTGAATGTAATTGTTATTCCATTTACAAGAATTTGTCTAGTATTCACATATTTTCTAGTATGGATGGTTAGAACGAATTTGTATATCCTTGGGATTTCCATGCACCTACATTATCATATGTTTCAATCACAGGTTACCACCATGTTAGCAACTATCCTAGAGACACTTCATTTGGTCATGGTTGTGATTATGCACAATTAGTTAAACCCAATTTGCATATATCTATGGATTACCAAAGGGAAAAAACCATGTCATTAGGAGCCTTAATACAGATTTCCAAGAAGCTTCAGAAGTTTGATAGTCCTCAAATAGTTGACACCACAAAGTCCATGACCTCAAGTGTGTACAAGTCTAGGTTAAGCCAAGAAAGGACAACTATGTTGGAGAGGGAAGTTAAAAATTTGAACAAAAGGGTGATGTCTCTACAAGCCCAGTTAAAAGAAAACAATAATACATCTACTTGCAAAATTATTGCACCTTTTGTGAATTCTTTTGATCCATTGTATAATCAATTAGACTTGTCATGGGTTGATTACAAGGTTGAAAGTATGCCAACTTAAGTTTATAAACATAATCCTAGATTTAATGGATACAATGTGTGTGAAGGAAATGCACATGTCTAAAGTTTTTATAGCTTCATGAAGAAACATTCATTTGGAGATGAGGATATGTGGATGAGATTTTTTGTCAGATCTCTTGAAGCAAGAGCTAGGAACTGGTACTTAAGTTTTCCTAAGAAGTCTTTTTCCCACTAGAATAAACTAGTGAAGGATTATAGAAATAATTTGTAAAAGAACCTTCTAACCTTGTCACAAGGTTAAAGGAGATTTTTTTTTTTAAAAGATGAAGAGTCAAACATTGATTTCAGTCACAGATTTGTTGTTTCTCTTTCATTAATCCCTGAAAATTTCAGACCTAGTACTCTAGATTGCATTCATATGTATTTTGAAGCTTTTGAGGAGGGATCTAGTGCATTGTTAAAGGATTTTAGAATATTGGGTATGCAAATGGCTTACACATTTTTAGATAATTTGGATAAAATGAGGAATGAATATGTGCAAATTCTCTTGTCTTCAATTTGGGTAAACATGTTGATGAAATCAGTAGCTATGTGAATACAAATGATCAGGCATCTTAAGTTTTAGATATAGACAAATGCATGCTTGAGAAGGTAGAAGTTAAGAGTGATGTGATGTTTACCATTGATTTTCATAATGGTGAAAATTTTTGTGTCTATCCTCAAGAGGATGTAAATGAAAAACTCAATGATGACACCTAGTTCAATACTGAAATGCAAAAAGATGTGGATTGTTGTTATGACAGCCTGTTCTGTATGATAGATTGTGACTATAATTTTGACAAGGTTGTTAGCAAGTCAATCTCTTATGATTGGGGGAATCTAGTTTATGATCAGTCCATTGAGTTTTCTTATTTTGAAGATGATGATATCATGGTATATCCTGATTTACAACTTGGTAATGCATGCAGTTCTAGTTGAGGTCAAGAAGATGAAGTGGTAGAAAGAATGGATTAGAGCAATGATCTATTAAGTTGTGACCAAATTTCAAATCTATTGACCACTGAATATCAAAAATGTACACATGTGAATAATTCTTAGTTGTTGTGTGTTTCCCATACTGATTTCGACATTGATGACAATCTTCACTATGCAAGGTATGATGCATGTGTATCTGATCTGTCTTCCAATCATGAACCAGTTGGTCAACATGATGATAATGTGGATAAAGACAAGAAACCATCTGATTGTAATGATGAATATGAAACTATGCATGTTTTTGCAAGTTCAAAAATTTATTTTGATGAATTAGAAACAATAGATAACCATGAGGTTTTTGTATCCAATGAGCCAAGTCTTGAGAATTCTAATTCAAACTTAGACAACTGTCTATTTTATGACTTAGATGAGCCTAGTCACGAGTCTTTTCATGTGGATGTGGATGTTGATTTCAAAGTAAAATCAAATTATCCTTTTCAACCAGAATTGCTCACTTTTGAACAAGCTTGGGATGTTGAAAGTGCTGATATGTTATGTTCAGAGTATAGAAAAGTGATTAAGGATGAGGAAAAGTTAGAAATCCTTGATGATTCCCTATGCCAACATGATGGAGGATAGTTACATAGTGTTCCAATTTATGAGTGTATCTATTTACATACACTTGGAGATAGTTTGCATAATGTGCATGATCTTTTGGTAAGTTCTTGTGATAGTTTCATTTTTGATAGGAAAACTAGTAATCAGATAGAGCTTAATAGTACCAGTCATGTGGCTGAATGTGAGTGCTACTTTTGTCAGCTGGAAGAAGTTTTCATAAAATGTGGCAATATGCAAAACATTGAAGAATGTTGTTTTCAGCTTGAGAATGATTTATATGATGAATATGATAAGTTTTTGCCACATGATAATTAGTACTTTGAGAGTATGCCTGATTTTTAGATGCATGGTAATTGTGAATCTATTGATAATGTTGTATGTGAGGGGTTGTTGGAAGATGCCAACATGTTTAATCAGGAAGGTTGTAGTGATATTTTCAGATTGGCTTCTATGAAATGTGATGAGAAATTTGTCTATGATAGAGGTAAGAAGAGACTTGCAGTTCTTGGTGGCCTTGGGGTATTAGATATGGTTTGACTTGTCAAACCAGAGTAGTGGGGGGCTTAGATGACCTTTGGACTTTGTCACCCAATGAAGTGGGAACCCTGTGTGCTTCTCTAGAGGATCTAAATTCTTGTTATGCCCATAGGGGGCATACATACCCAGTCGAAGCCACTAGTGGCACCTTAAATTTTTCAAATTTGAAGCACCCATGTTGAGAATTTTGTCCTTGCACACTCAGAGGTGCACTTGAAAAATCAGCCCAAGTGACCTTCTTTGGAGGTTCGTAACTCAAAACCAATTGATTTTCATGTCAAACCCCTTGCTAAGAATATTTAGTTGACATATGTGAACATTCTTGTCATTTTTCGGTCTCCCGTGATAAGTTTGACAAGGTTTTGAAATGCAAAGCTAGAGGGTTTTGGGACAGTTTTGTTGTTTGCAAACTTTGAGTTCTATGAAGTGGCCTCCTCTTCAAGCTGATATTTCATGTTGGATGATTGTCATGATGAATTGATTATTTCCATTCATTCCTCCCACATTAATATGCTCCTTGGTCCGGTTTCAGAGCCTCATGATCAGATTTGATATTTTTTCGAGATCAAAAGAAAATACAGTTTGTTCTACTTTTACATCTACATTTCTAGAACTTTTTAGGAGCGCCAACTTTGACCCTCAATATCTCGTGATGAATGATGACTGAAGGAAATAATTCTTGCACACATGGTCATTGGACCTAAATGGGCTTGTGTTTCCATTGGCAGCTCCCTAGAAGATGATTTAATATTTTTTCGAGATGGTGACTTGGTGAGGCCTAATTGGTTTTGAACAGGTGCAGTTGCAGAAATGTTTGAATGAGTCACTTTGACATTGGATATCTCGCACCTCAAAGTCTCCTTCACCAAAATAATTTTTGGACTATTTTCTTGGGTCAAACATCTACACGCTTATGGATTTTCATGGCTTCAGGTGGTCGTTTGTTTGGTTTTCCAGGGTGAATCTAGAGCTCACTTGACCTGTTAGGTTCACAATACAAAATGCTTGAAAATGGATTCTGATGGCAACCCACTTCAAAATTTTCATGTCAGATGCATATGGAAGAAACCTTAAGGTCAATTGAAGATGAAATTTTTATTAAAACTATTTTTTTTAGTCAAGCCCACATAGGGATCCGACCTGTGTTACACAAGTTGATGACAACTTACTAGTCAAGAGGGTAGTAGTTCATGAATTTTAAAGTGCCTACAAGAATCCAAACAAGGCCAATATAAGGGGAAAAAATCTACTTTCATAGCCAAGGAAGAGGTTGTAAATGAAGTCGAATTAAGTTTCAATTTTGTTGGAGATGCACTTAAGGTGGATAAAAATCATCAAAAGTTTATATGTCTGATAACATGGAATTAAAAATTGAAAAATGGCCTAGCAATATTCAACAAGAGAATTGAAAAATAAGGATTTGAAAGAAGATATGGAATAGTTGCAAGCACAACTTAACAAGGCCAAATTGATTCCAGGATGACAAGAATTGGAGCAAGAGTTGCTTCAATTGATTGCACAAAGTAATTTAAATCATCCACAATATAGTTTTGATTTTATTCATTTTGTTGGAGATGCATATCCTTTTCCCCTAGTCAAGGAGGAGTGAAAGTTCAAAGTTAGGAATATGATCAGCATATGAGAAATATCAAAATCAAACTCATACTCCATTCCAAAATGTGCAAGGTCATTTCTATTATCATGAAGGTGTTCACCAATATGTGCAAAGGGTATGCATCATTCATGTCAACCATAGGGGTAGAGTTTCAAATGTATCTCAAAATGAAAAAGATGATAAATACAACAAGAAGAGAAAGAGTGAAAATTTCAAATGCACAGTAGGAGGATGGTGTTATGGGATTTCCTATTGACCCTCTAAGGGAAATGATTTATTTTTCTAAAGCTTGCGGTAATGCTCAAACCCACATCCTACAAAATGGAACATGCTTTCCTAAACCAATGTCAAATCCAAGAGAAAATGGTTTTCTGCATACAAAGAATCAAAATGAGGATGATGCTTAGATGGATTCTATGTGGGCACCAAGTAGGACTTCAAATTCATTAGACAAATATAAGCCAAAATGGCAGAGTGCACATGAATCACTAACAAGAGAAAATTTATCAAATATTTCAATTTCAACTTAGCAACAACAAATGTGATAGATGCATATATTCAAAAATATGGGAGAATTATACAATCATGTGATGATGGTGATAAAATAGGGAAGGTAGGAAAAGAAAAAATCAACTATCACAACTTCTTGAGCATTCAATGATAAAGGAATTAGTTCCTTTCCAACAACCAGATTCAGATTATTTGCATAAATTTCTCTTACAAGATGTCTCTACAAGTCATTGTAAAAGGGATGAAAGGAAATTCAATAGGGAACCATTCATGGGTTATAGCAATCCTAAAGAAAGAATTGAATATTATGGACCATTGGTGCGACAATCAGAAAATATTGATGAATTATTAGAAAAGAATGAATGTCAGATTCAATAGGCTATGCATCGGGCATAGCAGGAGAAGGGTAATCATAGAGAGATGTCATCATGACTTGAAAAGGCTTTGAAATTGTATTTTAAATTCTTGGCGTAGAGATTAGGGATTATTTATACTGCAAAGGAGCAGATCGATTGCTCCAATTTGAAAAGGAAAGAGAAACATTAATGCTGCATCAAGAAAATCTGATCCAATGAATTCCTATCAAGACTTTTCACTTGGAATTTGGAGTTATTCTGCTTATTTCTGAAATGAGAATGAATTCGAGGGAATGGCTATACATCTTAAAGGGCTCAAGGAGTTGTAGTGTAAAGTCTTGGTGCAAATACTTGGAAATGTGTATGTTGCAAATGATAGCCACTGCACAAGAGAATATGGATCAACATAGTCTGAGGAAATTATAATTTGTGCCTAAACTTTATTATATTCAACTTGAAGAAATGATAAGGTAAAGTGGTGGCACGGTTGTGTTAGAATGATATCAAGAGAAAAAATAGGGCACCTTCATAGTACATGTTACACTTTGTATGCTTCGATGTGGAAATGGAAATGCAAATATTTCCAACTTCAACACTCCAAACGCATGGACGTGCTATGAAGGAGCTCAAAAATAAGTGACTAAATGCACATGCCAAAGTCAAAGTGGAGTTGCAGAGGGAGAACCAAGCTTTCCCCATCAACCCATGGGGGAAAGTGTTGATGTCACCATAAAGCCACGAGGAAGTGGGGAGAAAAACCTAAGGAAACTGGGAGCCCGATCAATGGTCACAAATAGGAAGCATGGATGAATGTATGCCATTCCTCTCCAACTCATATGAGGTTATGTTGGTGTTAGAGGAGGGTGACGGGAGAGTAGGGAGTGGCTCATGGTGGGCCTGTAAAGGCATTAAAGTGAACGAAGATTTTTTTTTTTAATAATCCCCTTACAATATAAAGTGAATAAAGGCATTAAATATAATGTGAGATAAATATTCATGAGATGTAATGGCTGTGAATAAAAAACTAATAGTCTGATAGATAAATGCTTTCACTTTTTAAAATTAATGACCTTGAGTATAAAAGTAAAATCAGCATTTTACTTTTCTGTGTGAATAAGAGGCACGGGTAATATTTTTAATGGCTTGATGAAAATTTTAAAATTACTTCAAGAGTTAAAGTTAAATTTAAAGTTTCGAAAGATTAAAGTGAAGATACATGGGTAAGGAGCCTTCACAAATAAAATATTTTTCTTTATTGGGTGAATGTACAAGATAAATGCATGGGAAAATGTTTTCTTTAGTTGTGGAAAAATTAAAAAAAGAAGTAAAAGAAGCTTTCATAGGTAAAGACAAGTTGATTTCATCTGCAGGGTAAAATGTGGGAGAAGTGAAGAATTTTCACAATGAAACAGTAAATTTGCAGCCCGAGCAAAATAAAAGAGTGAAGGTATTCACAGTCAAGGTAAATTTTAGAGTGAAAGAATTTATCAGTGGCAAAAAAATATTTTGAACAACAAGGGCATAATGAAGAAGTTCATCATGGTGGGAATATTTTTCTGTTCGATGGCCACATACAGTGGCATGGATCAAAGGCAGGTTGAAGATTCTTTAGGATTTTCTTCAAGAGAAGGCAGTTGCAGATCAATAGGAGAAGTGTTGCCAGATGTCCATAGTAGGTGTATTTTAGGGATACCTCTATGTCTTCTTATTCTCTTTCTTTCTCATTTTTAAGGGTTCCATTTTTTTCTAAGCGTTTTGCAATGCAAACAAAAGTTGTGTAAAAAGTTGTAAAGTGTCAAGTTAGGATGGATTATATAACTGTTAGTCATTAATATAAGATGATTTCTATGTTTTGAGTTGAGCTTCATGAATATATTTTATTCTATTATTTTCTCCATGGTTGAGATGTAATACTCTTTTGAATTTAGTAATCATAGATTACTTGGGGTTTTTTATGCAGCATTTGTTGCATCTGAGTTGCATTTGTTATTGCCTTTTGTTCAAAGAATAGAGCAATTTCTTTAGTGAATGTAATAGGAGTGTTGTGTTTCTAGATGGATTTATAAGAATGGTCATTTGATAGAGCTTCAGTGGTCTTGTTATCATAATGTGATAACATTTTCAAAGATCTTTGAAATACGTTTAACATTGCAGGATGAAATTTTCGTTGTATGACTCTATAGCCCTTCTCTTGGCACTGGTTAGGCCTTGTGCATCTTTTTTTTTTTCAGTTTGGTCCCAAATCTTAAAGTCTAAACAAATCTTTTCAATTCTATTTTCTATTTTATGGGTTATTTGTATCTACCATGTTCTCCATGTTGGTTAATTAATTTTTCCCAATATCTTAGCCAATGTTGAGTGATATTTCATGTTTCTTGGCATATTCTTGTGAGATCATTACCTTTTAAGCAATACCCTATTGAATGTGTGTATGAATCTTTAGGTGTTGCTAAAGGGTCACCCCTAGGTCCTATAGAGCCTGAAGTGCAGAGGAAATGTGTTCCAATCTCATTTCCTGTTAGTTGGCCAAATCCATCTTTGACTCTAAGCATTAGAAAGTGGATATTCTTTAAGACTCATTGAATCTATTTATTTGGGAAGCCAACACAATCCTAATCCCTCAACCCTATACCCTCAACCCTTGAACTCTCAACCATAAACCCTCAACCCTTAACCCTCAAATCTTAATCCCTCAACCCTAATTCATCAACCCTTAAACCCTTAAGCCCTCAACCCTATACCCTCTACCCTATACATTAAACCCTAAACCCTCTACCCTATACATTGGATCCTCAACCATAATCCCTTCAAACCTATACCCTATAACCTATATACTCAACCCTATACAATTAACCATCAACCCTAATCCCTCAAACCTAAACCCTTAAACCCTAAACCTCATCCCTTAACTCTTAAATCCTTGAAACTTCAACCATATACCCTCAATTATCCACCCTCTACCCTATACATTGGATCCTCAATCCTCATCTATATTTCTCATTTCCCTCCTCTTCTCTCCTTCTCTCTATCTGAATTATCCCTCCATCTCTCCCTCCCCCATCCTTCCATCCCTCCCTCTCTACCCTAGTCCCTCAACAATATACCCTCAACCCTTAAACCCTCAACCTTCAACCCTTAAACCCTAAACCCTCTACCATCTACCCAATACCCTAAACCCTCAACCCTATACCCTCAAACCTTAAACTCTCTACCCTCAACCCTCAACCCTCAACCCTTAGTCCCTCCACCCTAATCCCTCAACCCTTTAACCCTAAACCCTCAACCCTTAAACCCTCAACCTCATCCCTCAACTCTTAAACCCTTAAACCCTCAACCATATACCCTCAATTTTGAATCCTCTACTCTATACATTGGATCCTCAACCCTCATCTATCTTTATCCTTCCCATCCTCTTATCTCCTTCTCTCTATTTCAATTCTCTCTCCATCTCTCCCTCCCTTTTTCCCTCCCTCTCTACCCTAATCCCTCAACCATATACCCTCAACCCTTAAACCCTTATACCCTCAACCCTCAACCCTTAAACACTAAACCCTCTACCCTCTACCCAATACCCTAAACACTCAACCTAATTCACCAACCCTATACCATCAACCCTTAAAATCTCTACCCTAAACCCTCCACCCTTAATCCATCCACCCTAATCCCTCAACCCTTAAACCCTATACCCTATACCCTTAAATCCTCAACCCTAAACCCTCAACCCTAAATCCTTAAACCCTCTACCCTCTAACCTCAACCCAATACCCTCTACCCTCTACCCTCTACCCTCTACCTCTACCCTCTACCCAATACCATCTACCCTCTACCCTCTATCCTCTAACCTCAGCCTAATACCCTCTACCCTCAACCCTATACCTTCAACCCTTAAACTCTATGCCCTAATCCCTCAACCCTACACCCTATACCCTCAACCCTTAAACCCTCAACCCTCAACCCTTAAAACCTATACCCTCTAACCTCAACCCAATACCCTCTACCCTCAACCCTATAACTTCAACCCTTAAACCCTTAAACTCTCTACCCTAATACCTCAACCCTATACCATATACCCTCAACCCCTAAACCCTTAAACCTTAAGCCCTCTACCCTCTACCCTCTACCCTCTACCCTCAACCCAATACCCTAAACCCTTAACCCTAATCCCTCAACCCTATACCCTCAACCCTTAAAATCTCTACCCTAAACCCTCAACCCTCAACCCTTAATCCCTCCACCCTAATCCCTCAACCCTTAAACCCTAATCCCTTAAACCATCTACTTTACAATCTCAACCCAATACCCTCTACCCTCAACCCTATACCTTCAACCCTTAAACCCTTAAAATCTCTACCCTAGAACCTCAACCCTCAACCCTGACAGAACCCCGCAAATATTTTCATCTTGGTTCCATTTTAAGTCTTGCAAAATTTGGCTTGGACCCTTGTTTTTAGGCTGAGGGTTTTGTTCCTCACCATTGCTTACGGTTTGTGTTGCTAAAACCCTTCTAAATTAATCTTTAAGTCTAAGGGTCTTGGTTGAAATTTTATTTTTTTATTGACCTTCTCGTGCAGGTTCCTGATTGTCTAAGTTGTGACTTGTGCCATCAGGTTCATTCTTTTACTGACCCCAAAGCCCTAGTGATACCAGATGGTTCCTATAGTCATTTTTAAATGTTGTCATTATTTTATGTGGGGTTGATGTCCTTCAAAAATATTTTCATAAGTCTTTGATTGGGTTTTAATATTTACCTTGGGTCTTAGCCCATTTATTCATTTCCCTAACCGTCATCTGCTTAGTGATGACCCTCTTTTAAAAACTAACTTTTGTGGCATGTGCATATTTTTGTTGTGTGATGACCGTTCGATCATCATGAACAAATTTTGACTGCCCCTTGCACACCCGTTCTATTTCATTTCTCATTTAAATATTCACACAGGCTAGTGGGTGGTTGCCATGTGTCATATCCGTTGGTGGGTCTAGTGCTTTCAAAAGGTTAGTATGTGGAACTTTGAGGAATCAACGATCGATATTATGAGATGTGTCTTCATCTGAGCCATTCCCTATGCATCTGATCTATTTCATTTTCCATTATTTTAATCATATGGGCTAGTGGGCGCAAGCCATGTGTCTTCTACACTGGTGGAACCATGTTCCTTTGAATGGTTTGGGAGTAGTATCAAGTTGAGATCGATGGTCAATAGTGGGTGATGTGGTTGCATCTCAACCTCTCCCCACTACCTCATTTTATTTTATTTAATATTTTTAAAATGCCATAGGCTAGCGGGCGAATTCACACTTGTTGCTTTTTTGATGGGCCCACTTGAATTGGATGACAATGAATGTTACCATGGAGCTGAGATCAACAGTCCATAGTGGTTGATGTGGGTCAATCGTGACTGCTCCTTGCAATCTCATGTGAGTCCCACCCTTGCTACCAAGTTCTCAACAGGGAAGCGGATGACTGCGACGTGGAATATCTAAAGTGCTCAAATTGACTTTATTGGACATAAATTATTGTTAAAATTTGGCTGAGGACTAAAATAACGCCATTTTAGAACTAATTTCTCTGGGCATGTGTTTGAGATTTGGGAAAGGATTTTGATTGTGACCATCAATTATGTTAGATGTTGGTACATGTGGGAAGGTGAAATTGAGGTAAGGTAGAGTATGATTCAATTTCCTAAGATTAAATCATGATTGTTCCTCGATGTCTTGTGGTGATGAGTTACAAGTGGATTAATTTCCATGGGAAACTAGGTAAACATGACACAACATGCTTTTTAATGCTAAATATATGATTAATATGTAGATAGAGTGGATGTTTATCCACTTGGGATTTTTTGATTAAGGAAAATTCATAAAGCACATGCAATTATCTTTGTCATAATTAATCACCCTAATTAATTGTCTTTTGATTTATCTCAATGTGTGATTGACAGTTGAGGTTCAAAAATTAGGTAGTTGATCATCAGCTTGCCCTCACAAGCTTTCCTTGAGTATTAATAGTTGGCACGCTTACGTCGCTCGATATAATGAGGACCACCAACCATATTTTTCTTCATAGTTTGCAATCTGAGGCTGAAAATTGAGCTTGCATCTATGTGAAGGTTGGAGAAGAATTTATTTGGTAAAGGGTTGCAGAGGTATTTTGATAATCTTTTCCCTGGGTAATTACGTACTCATACCTGCCTTTTTTAATTATGACTATATCAATTTGTGGTTTTCTGAATCCCAGGGCGGTGAGGGTTTATAATTTGCATGAGTTAATTGGATTTGTGGAGGCTTGAGTTGTATGTTCATCAATATTCTTTTTAGGAGTAAGCTTGTGAGGGTTTTTCTATTAATTAAGTGTCTCCTTGTTCTTTTTCTATTCATCGTAACAATGGGTAAGCAAAGTGAGTCCATCAAGCTCATCTGAAGGTCTAGGAGACTTAATCTGTTTGAGTCCCTAGAAAATGCTTCTAAAAATGAAATTGAGATATTGGGAGCTCCTAAAACACCAATGGAGAAGAAATCACACAAGAAATCGAAGAAGGGTGGTGTTAAGAGTAGTTACCACTTGAGGAGTAGGACCATTTTTGAAGAATTCATCAAAGTTAAAGGGAAGGAATTGGTTGAGCCTAAGAAGAGAGAAAAGAAAAGAAACATGTATCGTAAGGCATACCTGGGGAGGCACATTTCTCCCATTGAGGTTTCTGATAGCCCTTCGAAGGGTGGAGGTGATATTGACTCTGTGTACGACCATTATCTTCTTTCTTTGGTTCCATCTGAAGACTTTGTTGAGGGAGGAGTAGTTTCTTCTCTAGTTTTAGCACAAATACGAGGAGGGCGAGCATACTCTGATGCTAATGAATCAGAGTAGCATCTCGACCTAGGTTTTTTTTTTTATGACACCATTTCCACTGCATCAGGATCGTTCTCTTCAACATGTGTGTCATTTTTTTGTCTTTGATGCTGATGTGGATGTATTTTGGGCTGCTATGATGGATAAGTGTTGGACTCTATATCCTCAACAACAAATATGCTTTTTATAGGAAGTGTGTGAGTTTTTTCCCTTGGTACTTGTGGAGAATCTTCTTTGGTCTATGTGGACGTGGGATTTTGGTGGTGTTGCATCAATGAATGATGCCTTTTTTCTCTTGAATGAAAATATAATTGAAATTCGGCATGTTGCTTATTGCTCCGATGTCTTTATAAATGGGATTCTAGGGCTTGAATAAAAGAGGGTTGGGTAGTGAGTTATTTCGAGATATAGTCACACAAGAATTAAAAGGGTTACTAAATAGTCTAGTAATTTTTTCTTAGGTTTTGGGCTATCAATATGCATATGTAATCTTAATGGTAATATTGGCAATACAGAATAGTAATGTTGCAAGTTCAACACCATTTTTTTCTCCAATGTACTAGTTTCACAAGTTATGAATAATATAATCAAGGTTATCTTGTTTGTCTCTATCAATTTCAAATGGATGTGTGGATCTATTCTTATTTATTAATTCAAGGGATTAATGTGGATGCTTAAATATGGCTGTAAATTTGTATTAAACTTAATGCTAGGATGCTAGTAAGAAGTAAGGGTTAGAAGATAATATTGAAACACTGTAATGTAACCTTTTAGAGCTTCATATATTGTTAGGTGTGAAAATAACTATCATGTTATATAAGTATTGATGTTGACTCCATTCCAAGGATGAGGCATTGGACTAGGTTAAGTAGTTATGTTATACTATGTTGATTAACCCAGTCATCACCCATTCATTAAATAAAATTCTATTGAAAGGTTCACAAAGTTACGAGGTTTTTTCATTCTCATACTCTAAGTGTGAAATATGTTTGAGAAGTAGCCAACTTCTTTGATATAGTTACTAATTGGGAATCTATATGAGAAATATCTATGTATATTGCAGTGCTATTGATACATATGGCATATGAATATTATCTTGAGAATATTGCTAGGGATTACCCTCCTGGGTTTCACAGAGCCCAAAGTGAAGAAGTAAGGACCTTAGAACCTTTACTTAGGTGTTGGCCAATCCTTACCCTTACTAACCATTGAATCCTAGCATATTCATAGGTGAGTGGTAAAATTTAGTTTGGTTCCCATAAAAATAACCAAAAAACCATGAACCCTTAATCCCTCAACCCTAATCTTTCAACCCTTAAATGCTTAAACCATAAATCCTCTACCCTCAAACCTCAGTTATATGCCCTCTACCCTATACATTAGATCCTCAACCATGATCCCTAAACCCTGTACCCTAAAACCTATATACTCAACTATATACCATCAACCCTCAACCATAATCCCTCAACCCTAAACCCTTAAACCCTCAAAATCATCCCTCAACTCTGAAACCATTAAACCCTCAACCCTTAACCCTTCAACCCTTAAACACTTAACCCCTCTACCATATACATTGGAACCTCAACCCAATCCCTCAATCGTATACCCTCAACCCCTATCCCTCTCTATCTATCTATCTCAGCTTTTTATCCCCCTCCCTTCTACACTCTCTAATTGTCTCTATCTACCCTCTCTCTCTCTCTCTCATTAAAACCTTAAACACTTAACTCTCAATCCTTAATCCCTCGATCCTAATCCATCAACCCTCAACCCTTAAACCCTAAACCCTCAACTCCTATACCCTAAATCCTAAACCCTCATACCTCAACCCTTAAACCCTTAAAACCTCAACCCTTAAACCCTTAAACCATCAACCATTAAACCCTTGATACCTCAACCCTCTACCCTATGCATTGGACCCTCTACCCTCAATCTAGTACCCTAAACCCTCAACCCTCAATCTATTACCCTCAACCCTCAACCCTATACTCTCAATTCTCAACCCTCATCTCTCTCTCTCTCCTTCCCTCCTCTTATCTCCTTCTCTCTATCTCATTTCTCCCTCCATATCTCCCTCCCTCTCTACCCTAATCCCTCAACCTATACCCTCAACTCTTAAAACCTTAAACCCTAAACCCTAAACCCTTTACCCTCAACCCAATACCCTAAACCCTCAAACCTAATCCCTCAAACGTAAGCCCTCAACCATTAAACCCTTAAACCCTCTACCCTAAACCCTCAATCCTTAACCCTTAATCCCTCAACACTAATCCCTGGACCCTTAAATTCTAAACCCACAACCCTTAATCCCTCAACCCTAAACACTCAACCCTCAACCCTTATACCCTAAACTCTCAACCCTTATACCCTCTACCCTATACATTGGACCCTCAACCATAATCCCTCAACCCTTAAACACTTAAATACTCAACCCTAAACTCTAAACCCTCAACTATCAACCCTTAAACCATCTACCCTCAACCCTCTAACGAATGCCCTCAACCATCAACCCTTAAAATCTCTACCCTAAACCCTCAACTCATAAACCCTAAACCCTCAACCCTTAAACCCTCAACCCTCAATCTCTAAAACCTCAACCCTCAACCCTTAATCCCTCAACCCTAATCCCTCAACCCTAAACCCTTAAACTCTAATCCCTCAAACCTCAACACTTATACCCTAATCCCTTAACCCTTAAACCCTTAAATCCTCACCATCTACCCTCTACCCTATAGATTAAATGTTGAACCCTAAATTCTCAACCCTCTACCATATACATTGGATCCTCAACCATAATCTCTCAACCCTATACCCTAAAACCTATATACTCAACCCTATACCCTAAACCCTCATCCCTCAACCCTAGACACTTAAACCATCAACCTCATCCCTCAACTCTTAAACCCTTAAACTCTCAATCCTTAAATCCTTAAACCCTCAACCCTCTACCCTTTACATTGGGCCTGATGGGACTCTTCAATTTCAAAGGGGGGAAGGCTAAGGTTTCAAGGTTTAAAGTTACCCATGGTGATATGAATTATCAAATTTTGAAACCTTAATGTTATGTTTCGATCGTGACTCACTACCAAAGGTAACTAGTCACTTAAGTGATCCAGTTGAGCCCTTTCCTTCATGCTCTTATAGGCCCCTTTTCACCCGACTTGTCGGTCTCTTTTACTACCTAGGCTTAAGCATTTATACCACCGAGGGTTGTACCGAATGGTCCCACCTAAATATTTTACATGTTTGTATATGTCATTTGGCTAATCGTCTGATCACAGATTTTGATCTAGACCATTTCTCGCAAATGTCATAGGTTTTTCTACTGATGTCACAAAGTAGTGCGAGGTCTGGGAGATGCCACCATCTGGCATATACGGATGGTTGGGGGTTTTTTTGCTGAGGCGCCAACGATGACAAGTGGCCATCTTTTCACCAGCGGAGGGTTTTAATTACAGGGTTAATAATAATTATCCCTCACAGACCTCGCACGAGCATCATAAATGTCTCTAGAGTACCGCAAGGTCTACGAATGGGTGACACATGGCCTGTTTCTTCAAGTGACAGGGCTAAGTGGGACCCACTATCCGGTTGCGAACTCCTATCTTCCTGGGTAATGATAGGTTGTGGTCTTTTGACGCGCTGATGTGGATTTTTAGTGCTTTTTTGACTCAACCTGAGTTGTCTGACTTTCTAGGTCCATTCTACATCAATGGTACAGTTTCAGAGAAATTACAGATCATCTGTGTGACGAGATTTCATACTCTGAAACTTATTTTATTAATGGCTCAAGATTCTCAGAGGATCCTCTCCTAATTTTCTCTAGCGTGTTAATGATGCCCTTCTGATAAAAGAAATTATGGTGGCTACGTTGGCCACTTATGGCTCAAATGCTTGTTTTGCATTCAAGCAATCAATATCCCTCACACTAATTCACTCTCTAAATGCTTGCTTGGTGACCCAATATTATCATTGCATTTTTGAGTTGTTTTGTTTGTAGGTGGTGGTTATTCTCCTATATCTTGTGAAGCTATGGATAAATCTATAGGGCACAAGAGTGCCAGAGTAGGAGCTAGGAAGTCGCTAGTTGAAAAGGAGCAACCTGCCTCTAGAACACCCAAAGTCATTACTAAGAGTGCTAGAAAAATGCCAGAGCGTTGCACATCCCCCATTCTAATTTGATTAGATACTAATGGTAACGGGTCTGAAAGTGACTCAGATTACTAGTGTTATGTGGCTTCCTTGACTGAGCTCATGGGAGTGAACGAGGAGGCCCTTGTAGTCGAACCAATAACTACAGTGGCACTGTGCTAGGTTGCTAGGTGTTGCACTGATGTGGTTGGAGGAAAGAAGGTGGTTCCGCTTTTAACTAAAGTGAGAACTCGGAGTGGTTGCTTGTACTAGGGTCGTGTGTCTACTTAGTGGTTGTTGGTGTTGGGTTTGCTGGGCTGTAATTTTCTTGGTGTTTCATCTTGTTGATGTGGAAGTGCGCATTCCTGATATGCTTTTTCTCCGATTGGTTACTGTATAACCATTTTTTGATTCCTCAGATCATGCACTATGTTATCCAATGATAAGGAATGTGAATTCGAATTTCATGCTAAATTAAATTCAATTTTGAAATTAACAATGTAGCCTAATGCTTTGTAGCTCTCATGCCTTATAAAGGAGATTTCATGGCTCATTGTTGTGGTCAAATTTTGGATCTTGAAAGTTCAGAATATATGTATAGTTAGTTATTTTTACTGTAGTTCTCAAAAGGTTTTTAGTTAATGTCTTTTTCTAGTCAGTTGTCTATGAAGCAAGCAAGCCTTGCTAATGTAATTACGGATATTCAAGCAACAAATGATAATCATTTTGAAAAAAATTCTCTCCTAATTGTATGTCATAAGTTGTGAATGAACCTATCAATGATATCTCCATTCACTTTCAATGGTATATTTGAATGTGTTCCCCATTTCCTCGCTTCAGCTCAATGAGTTAATAAAATTGCTTGAAAATGAGTTACAGATTTATGATTATACATTCATGATTGCTAAGGAGTGTTGTTTTAGAAATTAAAATTAGCATGATGTAAAGCATTATGGTGATATGTCAACAATATCAGGATTATGCTTTGTATGACTCCTGCCCAATGGATGAGACACTAGCTATTTTCTTCAAGATTACTATAGGACTGTAATTCTAAACATGGTGGTCTAAGAGTTGAACACAACAAAATGTTAAACCCTATCTCTCTATGAGAGGCAAATCTTATATTGAAGTTTTCAATCCCGTTGCTCTAAGATACCTATTATTATTCTTTAGCCTACCAATACTGAGAATAATTACTCTCATTGCATGTGTAGGGATTGTAATCTATAAGAAGAAGTGTTCTTACCAATCTCAGAACATTCTTATGAACAAATTTAGGTTTACCCACCTTGGTCTCACAGAGCCAAAATTGTAGGGGATGTCATTCTTTGACTTGATCTCATTAGTTGGCCACTAGCCTTTGTGGTTCTTTAATATAGAGGTTGGATACCTCTTAGAGAATTGAAAATCCTATGTGAGATAAAACACCAATAGAATGGCAACTCTTTTGGGGATGAACTCAATTTTTTTGGTTGCAGACAGTATTGTTATAGAGTCATTAAAGTGTTGAATTATTTCTATAACTAGAGGTTGCACATTATTGAACAATTTTCCCATCTGAGTCACCAACAGAATGGTGACTCCGGTGGGGAGTTCTGACTCACTAGTTGCAAATGGTTATAAATTCATATCAAAGATTTGTTGTTTTAAATTTACATAGTGAATGTTTTCACGTTTAGAAGTTAGAGGTTGTTGATATGAACCTGAAAATCCTATGATTTATGGTATCCTATTGGCAAAGGATTCAGGAGTTCAGGAGTCATTAGTTGAATGATGGTTTTATTGGGGAGAACTTCTGAGAAATTTAAAAGAAAAAGAGAACAGAGAAACCATAGGGGTTGAAGATTGCTATCTAGAATTATTTGTTGAGTAAGTTTGGATGGTAATGGATTGTGGATTTGAAAGAGATTGGTAGTGGCGTGGTGTGACTCTATTGTAGGTAAAAACCCAGAATCTAACAAGAATTGAAAAGGAATTTCATATTTCTTTTAATACAGTCCTTTGTTGAAGAAGTGGTGGCTCTGTCTGAAGAACCAGTTGATGAATGAAGGAAAAATCCCAAATCTATGATATTTACATTCAGGGAGAAGAATTTAATACATGCTACCAAAATTTACCAGGTATTTCATCAAAACTAAACAGTTCACTATTTCTAATTGTAATGGGTGTTTGTAATTAAGGATGTAGATGGTTCCACACTAGATGTCTAGCATCAAGAAAGGAATAATGATTAGTTTTTTCATACTTCTAATGATGCAATATATAAAAGGCCTTATGAAATAATGTTTATGTTGCATCGTATCTCTGCAAGTAAGGAATACAATTTTCAGTCACTAATGGAATCATGGTTGAGATGGTAGATGATATGTCTGATAAGTAAATATTGTTGATGAAATCTAAAATGGGTATAAGTGATTTCCCATATGTAAAGACAAACATAAATATGAAAAGAGAAAAAGTTGCATTGAGCTCTTTGAGGTGTTTTGTAACTCAAAGGTATATTCCTTTTATTATCAGTAATATCTGTGGTTACTCTAATCCAATTCCTAAGAAGATTAGGAAGTATTTGCCTAAATATACAGGGCAAAGTGCAGAATCAGCCTCTAAGAATTTACAGTATTTTATAGATGTAATGGGGGATTATGAAATCAGTCATGAGGATGTTGTCATGAAAATTTTTGTGCAATCCTTGAAGGGTGATGTTGGGGATTGGTTTTCCTATCTACCTGCCTATTTTTTTAACTCATGGAATTAGTTGGTCATAGTTTTTATGGAACAATTTTGTGAATGAGTCAATCCCAACCTATTAAGAAAAGGTTTTATGGGAATTCACTTAAAAGAAGAGGAGATAATCCCATATTTTAATCTCAAGTTTTCATGAGCTTTAAAGGAAATCCCTAAAGAAATACGACCGAGTGAGGCTGAATGCTTAGTTGTATATATTGGTGCTTTTAACAAAAGGATGGGTTACTTAATAAGAGATAAAGAACCTGAAATTTTACACCAAGCATATCAAATGGCTATGGAAATTGAAAACAATATGAAATACTCAATGATAAAGGGGTATCTAGCTGCAAGTATTGATTACCCTAGCCTAACTAGTAGTAGTAAAATGTCAGAGTTGGTTGCTCAAGGTATTGATTATGATAAGGGTGTTGTGAAAACTATCATATCTTCACCATTGTAGTGTGATGATAATGAGTTCCAAGTTGAAAGCTACTTTAGTTTGAATGATGCTAATTAAACTTCTCTTGTACAAGAACTGTATGAAATGAAGAGACAAGAGAAAGAATCGCCATATGAGTTTTTCTTGATATTTTTAGGCACTTTAATACAAATTCCTAGAAGTCATAGACCTAATGATTATGAATGCATTGATTTATTTCGCGAACTTTATGAACCGGGGTTAAGTGTTTTGCTAGAAGAATTAAAACCTACTAATTTGGCCCAAGTCATTAAGTGGATAGAGATTGCAGCATCAACCAAGAATGTACCTACACAAAATGAAGACAATGCTCGCCCTTTTGAAGAAATTTGGATAACAGCAGAGGAATTTGAGGGGAAAAATGAGGCAAGATTGTGTGAGACACCCATTGTTTTTCCTAATCCTGATTGTAATGCTCATATCACTAAGATTTTGTTACAGGCCAGTGATTGTGATTTCAGAGGTAGTGATTGCAGTACTGAGGATGGAACTAAGATTTTATTTTTATCGGAGTTGTATGGAAATGTAGAACCTCATGTTCTTAATTGTCTCCAAGTGAAGGAACAATTTTCAAATGATAAACATCTAGAGTATATTCTAGGTATACTGGCAATGGAACAAGCCTATTGTATAAATATTGAGGAATTTGAGGACAATGAAGTATGTGATCAAAAGAATAGTATTGAAGACAACCAACATATTAATGAATATATTAGTACTATTGTTTTTCCTGACTGCTTATGTGAAGTTGAGATTGATATGTTGTTACCCTCTGACATTGATATTTTCAGTGAAAATTTTTCAGCTTGTGCCAAAATTTTCACTTATAAATTAACACATACAACAGGTAATGTTGAGTACAAGGAGGCCAGTGCATATTGCTCTTTCTCTTTTGACCATTCTAAAATTGATGTATTTGACTCTATCTTGAGGGTTTTCATTTGAGAATAATGAAGAAATATAGGAGGAGGTGTATATTAAGGGTCCTAGAATGAATGTGTTTACATGCTCCTTGGAGAATGATATAACTAGTACTGCAAACATTTCTAATGCTAGGGTATATTCCAAATTGACAGATTTCAAGTGCTAGCAACCAAACTTAAGTGGGAAAGTACAAGGTAGGGATTCCTCGAGTGGTGTAACATCTGTGTTGAGCAATAGAAGTATGGTTAATATGCACACAGTATTATATGAAATTTTTTAGTTTAATGTGGAAATGAATGATGGTGCCAGAATGTGTAATGTTGCAGATTGGATAAGTTATGAATGTTTCCACTTCTTAGCTAAATTAGGTCAACATTCTATGAGTTATGATCAAGGGTAGAGTAAGGTGAAATATTATCATGGTCATATGTTTCTTTTAAAATTTTGGAATAAGACATTGATTGAATTGGTGTAGGGGAGTATAAATAGATATTATGATACTTCTAGGCATATTGATTATCCTATTATTTTTGAAGCATCAAAGTGCAAATTACACAAACCTTTTTTACTCTAGGTGATAGAGAATTTTGTTTTTGACAAGGGAAAATTTTGATTTCTCTTGGTGGGTGGCCTGGGGCCATCAAATTTGTATGTGCAAGTCCAATTGACAAAGCATGGTGAAGTATCTATCAAGGAACTTGTGTAATTTAGTAATCTGGTTTGTGAAACCAGAGATTTTAGATTATTTCTATGCCCACAAGGGGCATACATCCCTAGTTGGAGCCACTGATGGGACTTTTCAATTTCAAAAGGGGGGAAGGCTAGGGTTTCAGGGTTTAAAGTTACCCATGGTGATATGAATTATCAAATTTTGAAACCCTCATGTTATGTTTCGATGGTGACTTGCTACCAAAGGTAACTAGTAACTTTAGTGATCCGGTTAAGCCCTTTCCTTCTTGCTCTTACCAGGCCCTTTTCACCTAGCTTGTCAGTCTCTTTTACTACCTAGGCTTAAGCATTTATATCGCCGAGGGTTGTACAGGCCGGTCCCACCTAAATATTCTAAATGTCTATATATGTTGTTTGGCTAGCCGTCCAATCATAGGTTTTGATTTGGACCATTTCTCGCAAACCTCACAGGTTTTCCTGTTGATGTCACAAAGTAGTGCGAGGTCTGCAAGATGTCGCCATCTAGCATATATGGAAGGTTGGGCTTTTTTTCCCGAGGTGCCAATGATGACAAGTGGTCATCTTTTCACTGGCAGAGGGTTTTAATTACGGGGTTAATAATAATTGTCCCTCGTAGACCTCACACAAGCATGGTAAATGTCTCTAGAGTACCACAAGGTCTTTCAATGGGTGACAAGTGGCCTATTTCTTGAAGTGACAGGGCTAAGTGGGACCCACTGTTTGGTTGCGAACTCCTATCTTCCTGGGTAATGATAGGATGTGGTCTTTCGAGGCACTGATGTGGATTTTCAGTGCTTATTTGACTCAACCTAAGTTGCCTGACTTGCCAGGTCTGTTCTATATCAATGGTGTAGTTTCAAAGAAATTACAGAACATATGTGTGATGAGCTTTCATACTCTGAAACTTATTTTATTAATAGCTTGAGCTTTTCAGAGGATCCTCTCCTAATTTTCTCTAGTGTGCGAATGATTCCCTTATGATAAAAGCAATTATGGTGGCTAAGTCAGCCACTTATGGCTCAAATGCTTGTTTTGCATTCAAGTAATCAATATCCCTCGCACTAATTCACTCTTTAAATGCTTGCTTGGTGACCCAGTATTATCATTGCATTTTTGAGTTGTTTTTTTTGTAGGTGGTGGTTATTCTCCTGTATCCTGTGAAGATATGGATAAATCTATAGGGCATAGGAGTGCCAAAGTAGGAGCCAGGAAGTTGCTAGTTGAAATGGAGCAACCTACTCCTAGAAAACCCAAAGTTGTTACTAAGAGTGCTGGAAAAAGGCAAGAGTGTTGCACATCCCCTATTCCGATTTCATCAAATTTTAATGGTAACGAGTCTAAAACTGACTCAGATTATCGGTGTTACCTAGCTTCCTTGATTGAGCTCATGGGAGTGAATGAGGAGGCCCTTGTAGTCAAACCAATAACTACAGTGGCACCATTCTAGGTTGCTAAGTGATGTACTAATGTGGCTGGAGGAAAGAAGGTGGTTCCTCTTTTAAATAAAGCAAGAACTCAGAGTGGTATCTTGTACCAGGGCCTGTGTCTACTTAGTGGTTGCTGGTATTGGGTTTGCTAGGTGGTTATTTTCTTGGTGTTTCATCTTGTTGATGTAGACGTGCGTGTGCCTGACAAGCTTTTTCTCTGACTAGTTACTGTATAACCATTTTTTGGTTCCTCAGATCACGCAGTGTGTCATCCAATGATAAGGAATGTGAATTCAAATTTCATTCTAAATGAAATGCAATTTTGAAATTAACAATGTAGCCTAATGCTTTGTTGCTCTCCTATCTTATAAAGGAGATTTCACAGCTCATTGTTGTGGTCAGATTTTGGATCCTGAAAGTTGAGAATATATGTATAGTTAGTTATTTTTACTATAGCTCTCAAAAGGTTTTTAGTTAATGTCTTTTCTAGTCAGTTGTCTATGATGCAAACAAGCCTTGCTAATGTAATTACGAATATTCAAGAAACAAATGATAATTATTTTGAAACAATTTCTCTCCTAATTGTATGTCATAAGTTGTGAATGAGCCTATCAATGATATCTCCATTCACCTTCAATGGTATATTTGAATGTGTTCTCCATTTCCTCGCTTTAGCTCAATGAGTTAATAAAATTTCTTGAAAATGAGTTACAGATTTATGATTATACATTCATGATTGGTAAGGAGTGTTGTTTTAAAAATTAAAATTAGCATGATGTAAAGCATTATGGTGATATGTCAACAATATTGGGATTATTATTTGTATGACTCATGCCCAATGGATGAGACACTGGCTATTTTCTTCAAGATTACTATAGGACTGTAATTCTAAACATGGTGGTCTAAGAGTTGAACACAACAAAATGTTAAACCCTATCTCTCTACGAGAGGCAAATATTATATTGAAGTTTTCAATCCCGTTGCTCTAAGATACCTGTTATTATTCTTTAGCTTGCTAATACTGAGAATAATTACTATCTCATTATGTGTGTAGGGATTGTAATATGTAAGAAGAAGTGTTCTTACCAATCTTAGAACATTCTTATGAACACATTTAGGTTTACCCACCTTGGTCTCATAGAGCCAAAAGTGTAGGGGATGCTAGTCTTTGACTAGATCTTGTTAGTTGGCCACTAGCCTTTGTGGTTCTTTAATATAGAGGTTGGATATCTCTTAGAGTATTACAAATACTATGTGGGAAAAAAACACCAACAAGACATTAAACCCTAATCCCTCAACCCTATACCCTCAACCCTTATCCCTCCCTCTTTCCTACCCTCTCTAATTGTCTCTATCTATCCTCTCCTTCTTTCTATGCACATCTCTCTCTCTCCCTCCCACCCTACCCAGCTAAGTCCCTCTCACTCCAACCCCTTCTCTCCCACTCCCTCTCTCTTAGGTCTCTCCCTTCCACCCCCTCTCCTTCTCTCAAGTCTCTCTCTCTCTCTCAGGTCTCTCCCTTCATCTCTCCCTCCCACCCTACCTAGACATCTCTCTCTCTCTCTTAGACTTATCCTTCCCTCTAAAGACATACATATAGGAATGCATACATACTTACTATAGACACTTAAAATTGTCCCGAATTGCATTACACACTTGAATCTAATCACTAACATTGTGTTGTCCTGAATTTCATCCTCTTTTTAATTGTTTAATTAAATAAGCTTAGTTATTTAATTAATTGTAGAATTTTTTTCTATTAATTTGATTGATCTAATTAGGTTAATTCATAACCTTTAACCTTCATATATTATCTTGTTTAATTAAATAAACCAAATTATTTAATTTAAACCCCCTAAGTCTTCTCATTTAATTAAATAATCCTAAATTATTTAATTAAATGTCATTTACACCCTCCTCTCATTAATTAAATCGATTATTTAATGGATATCCTCAAATTCTTCAAGTTGCACAATTAAAACTTAGTTTTAATTACTAATTTCTAATTTTCCTCACCCATCCACTTGGATAGGGAATATTCTCCTATTTGGATCCAAAAATGGAATATTATTTTCAAATAAAATTTGTAACAAACTTTCAAAGTTGTTACAAAGAGTGTTTTTTTGAATCATTCTCATCCATTGATGCTTTCCTTGATCCATGTGATATTTGATTCTCATCCATTGATGAGAATCCTTGATCCATGTTTCACCCTTGATTCACTATTGACCATTGATTGATCAAATCGATTCGATCCCTTGATTCTTCATTTTCTCTCCTATAAATACATCACCATTTGGAGAGAAATTGATCCACCTTTTTAGAGAAAATTTATGCTATTGAAATCCATACACACTTGAATCCACATTTAGTATTTTTTAGCATTTCAGCTTAATCTTCATCCATATTATCTAAAGCATCCATTAATGGCTTCCATTTTAGCTTAGTTTGCATCCATTTTAGTATAAGTTTTCATCCATGGCTTGCATCTTTGAAATTTTTTTCCATTTATCATAGCTTGCATCCATCTCCATCAAGTATTTTATAATTTAGCACTCATTTTGATTGTGCTAAAATAGTTTTGCATCCATGTTTTGTTCATATTTCTTCAATTTCATCAATTTTTATCAATAAAATTAAATTGAATGGCTCATATTATCCAAGGGATTTGGAAAGGGTCATAATTCCAAATCAATATGACATTACTCGCCCAATGGGATAAGGTTTGAAGTCATAGAATAGGCTTCCTTTAAGTTTTCATGTGTATTGCATGTTTAGTTTAATGTGTTCTTGTTCTTTGATGCTTTCGAATATCTCATTGGGATCATAGCTTAGGGAATTAAATATAGTTTAAATTCATTGGGATCTAGTATATTCAGTTCATAATATGACTATGATCACACCCATTACATATTTTTGGCACACTCGATGGGACCCATGTCCTTGATTTAGTATTTCTTGAAGTTTTTGATGACTTACATGTTACATAGATGCTTCTGAGTGAGATTGTCACTTCTATTTCTACATAGAAATTCTTTTTAAATGCTTTGATGCTTATGAAAAACTAGAACAATGTTTATGTATTATTCAATGCTTCTTATTTGACACTTTTGTCGAGTTACAACAATGCATCTGCTATAACCCAACACTTTTGTTGCAACTCCATGCTTCTGTAGAATTATAATGATGCATATGTGGTAAATCAATGCTTTTGTTTCTTTTTAAAATTTATTTATATACTTTCAAATTTTCCTAACTCTAACATGTGCCTAGTTCTTTGATTTTTTTAGACTAACACATTTGTGTAGCTTGTAGAATTTTTTGGGAGAATACCTGAATTGTAAAACTACTAATGAATTTACTGTAGGGTTTTATTGGCTTTAATATTTTAAAATTAATCATGCACATTTTCATTTGGGCATTAAAAAGAACTTGTATGTTATATTTGGTAGACTAGTGGTGTGTATTCTCTTTCCTTATGTTATGTATGATATTGGAGATAAAAAATGCCATTAGTTTACAATTTTTTTATTTTTACCAAAGAATTTGTAGGTATGCTCTCCCCTTGTGCCTAGTGCAAGCCTAGGGATTAGAAATAGCAACATTGTTCCTTCCATTTTGTTTTTAGTAGGATGCCTACTTAGAGATTTCACAACCCCATGGTTGACCTCAACCATGTTTTTGGGTGGGGTGAATAAAGGGGGAGAACATAAGTTGTACACCAAGGTTTGGTAAGCATCATTGGAGCCAAGTTGTGTGACCCTCATTTTGTTGAGAAACATTTGTGTTGGAAAGAGACACTACACAAGTCATTTGGTGTTGTCATTGATGGAAACCCTAGTCAATAATCCCATCCACATCTCTGTAATTGCTTATATCGAAAGTCAAATTGAAGAAATGTATTATTTGTCAAAGCTTAAACAAGGTATCCGATAGAGTTGTGTATATTGACTCATAAATAATTTTTTGTTATCATTTTGTGTTGTGGATCTCAAGGAAGGTCGTATGATGTATAAAATATATTATCCTTGAATCATCAAGGTTCACATTAATTGGTGTGCAAGTTAGAAGATCTGGTGTATTGATTTCCAGTCTAACAGTGTAGAAAGGCTGACTAGTTGTGTATAGCGTGTTGTGGATCTTCGAGATATAATTACTCGAGGTGTTTCATGTTTGAGACATGTTTTTTTGGATCCTCACTATGTTTTTGCCAACATTGGTTGATTCACATTGATAAGTGTCTATGGATTGAACTGACAGTTTGTGCATATTTTTTATTTTGTTCAAGCCTTCATACAGTTGTTCTACTCTCTAGTGGCGGATATATATAACCGATCATTCATAGAATTTTGATATATGTTGCGATGTGATGCAAGAGTTATAACAAATACATATTGATTGTGTGTAGTTTAATTTGAGGAGAATAAAGATTGGTGATCCAAATTAAAGCAAACAGATTATGAAGAATGTGAATAATGTGCTTAAGTAGAACTATAATCAGGCATTACTATATGTTATTTCATAGTTCATCTACTCTAGTTGTCTTTTGGATATGACTATAAGATAGTGAGTCTTCTTTTGGGTAGAAAGCCTTTTGTATTTGAGCAGTGATCTCTAGGCATTGTGCCTGAATGCATGTGCATTCCTTTTGTAAACACTTATATTAAGTATACTCAAATTGTGGATTGACCTCCACCATGGTTTTTCCCCTAGTAGGGTTTCACATAAAATTCTTTAAGTTATGGTGTTGTGGTTTCTTGTCTTGTGTTTTTGCATCTTTCTTTTGGTTCAATGCTATAAGTGGATTAAAGATCAGGTTAATAAAGTTAGATTTTGTAGAACACTGACTCAACCCCCCCTCTCTCAGTGTTCCCTGATTCCAACAATTGGTATCATAACCTAGTTCCTCAAAACAAGTTTAAAATCTTGGGAAGATCTAGGAAGGTGATTCAATGGAGTATGGTAGTATTCATCAAAAAAAATTGGTGGCATTTGATAATCTTGATCAGTCCATATCTGAAGTTAGGGAATTACAAGAAAGCCTCATGAATGCTGAGAAATTCATTCAATCATTGAAATATCAAATCAATAAGTCTAGGGAAAAGAGAAAGGAGCTCTATGATCAGATCAAGTAGAAAGAGAGCAAAGGCATGGAAGATGAACACCTAAGTCAAGCCTTGAAGGAAAAGACAGAAGAATGTGAAAATCTCACCAAAGATAATGTTGTCCTAAAGAATGAGATGGAATCTATTGTTATGAGGATGACCAAGGAGATTGAAGATAGAAAGAAGAATGAAGAGAATATTACTCAATCCTTGAAAGAGAGATCTGACGAATGCAACAAATTCAATTAGCTAGAGCTTGAATTGCAACAATTTAGAAACAATGAAGAAGAGATTGAAAGAAATATTGTTATTCTCAGGGATGAACTTTCTATTGCAAATGAATACAAGGAGAAATTCAAGATTAGCTCATCTAAGCTTGATGAACTGATTCAAAGTCAAAAGATTGCAAGTGACGAGAAAGGTCTTAGATATGGGAAAGGAGAAAGCTTTGGATCTAGTCAAAGGAAATTTAGGTCAGGAAATCAAACGAACAAAGCTAGAAGGTATCTGGAAAGACAACCCAATGCTCAAAATTTTAATAATGGATACTATTTTGTCTGCAATAAATTTGGTCATATGGCTGCTCAATGTAGAATAGAATCAATCCAAGTGGTCCATCATTTTTTGGTTAGTGTTTCAATTACAATAATGTTGGTCATAAGTCAATTGAATGCAAAAATATGAAAAACAACTTTTTCAATAGAAATGTGAGATGTTATGCCTACAATAGATTTGGCCATATTGCTAACTAGTACAGATCAAGAGAAAATCAATGGAATAACTAGTTTGAACAAAGAAATTTTGTGTGCTATAATTATAACAAATTGAGTCACATTGCAAGATCCTGTAGAAGGAGGAAGGGTCTAGTAAACAAAGGGAAAAATATGCAAAAGGATGATAAGAGAAAAGGAAAAGTTACTATGGATGAGATTAGGAAACAAATGAAGAATACATGGGTGAAGAGTGCTTCTGATGTAGGAAATGAATCAATAGCAGAATCTCATACTAAAAATTCCTCTGGGAATTAGTTTAAGGCCTCTCACCCAGGGGGAGCTCTCAAGAAAATATTTTACCCCCCTTGTGTGTAGTTGGTGCCGGAATATGGTAAATTGGAGTGATTGTGTTAATGATCTATAGATATTTTGGGAAAATATGTGAAGGAAATTTATGCAAAATTGAAGGTTCATAGAGGAATTTTCTTTCACAGACTATGAAAATAGGCTATACAGAATACCTATGGTAAAATCATTTATTGTGATAAAATTTAGGTGTGCAAATGATAAAAAGTTACTTCTATTCCTCATTTGTCACTTTACACTTTGAGAAGATAATTTTTGGAGAGCTCTATAAGCAAATTTTGGTGAGATACAAGTCTAAAGGCGATTCGGCGATCAAAGCCTAATTCAGTGAAAAGGTATTTATCTGTGAAACTTATGAATTTGAAATTTTTGGAAATGGTTGAGCTCCATTAGTCGTTGATATTAAGGATAGGCCCTACCCAAAATTCAAATGGCATTCGTTCAAATCCATTGAGACAAAACCATTAGGTGTATTTACTTCAGGTCTATATGGTGTTTTGCACATTGAAGATATTAGGGCATACATTCATGTGAATATTGAGGAGTTAGCAAGCTCTCAGTTGTTAAATTTGTACAAAAATCATATTGTGGGAGAATATTTTTGTGTAAATCCTGAATTTAAGAATTTTGAGGAGAAGAAATTCACTCAAGTTGTGAAGTTTCCAGTGTTCGACAAAAATGAATGGGTTAGGTACATACT
This sequence comes from Sequoiadendron giganteum, assembly GCA_007115665.2. Taxonomy (NCBI): domain Eukaryota; kingdom Viridiplantae; phylum Streptophyta; class Pinopsida; order Cupressales; family Cupressaceae; genus Sequoiadendron; species Sequoiadendron giganteum. The sequence continues at coordinate 344,635,277 of CM021103.1, read as the reverse complement.
AAGTCGAATGCATGTTGAGTTCATGTGGTTAAATCAACCCTTCAAGATCACAAGAGAAGTTATAATCATTTTTATTGGTCTGAATTCAATTGATGGTTTTCCCACATTGAAAGCTATGAAGAACCAGATAGTCACTGAGGCAATCGGTTCAAATTTTGACAAAAGAGCCATGACAGTTAATAACATCATTGAATTGGATGTAATTTTTCTTCTATAGTTATTGGTTATAAAACATATCACTCCAGCTTGGATAACTCTGTATCTGGTACTGCAATCTATGCAGTTTATCAAATGGTCAAGGAAAATGCAAAATATGACCTATGTGAGTTACTCTAAAGCTAGCTAATTGAAAATATTGGAAAAATCAAGGACAAGAAGAACATTTTCAAGTATGGAAATCTACTTTTGTGTCTATTCTTCTACTTCATGAATGAAGTTTTGAGAGTTGGTAAAGTGCAATGGAAAAGTGATAGACCTATAGTTGTTCAAATCAAGGATATGTTATATAGAATTGGAGATATCAAAGCAAGGAAACCTATTATTTGGGGCTACTTCAAAAACTTTCAGAGTGTAATGCAAGCTAGGGAAAGGATTCTTAAGTCTATTTTGGAAATGTATAAGGACACTATTTGCTTCATAGTTGATATTGATCAATGTTTGATGGAAGCAACATAACCTAGAATAGTTTGGATAATGCCTATGGGATATGAGGTTGAAGAACACATTTTGGAGTTATATGTTGAACACTTGTTGAGTAAATGTCATAATTTGATAGAAGAAGTTTTTGGTACCTTTGTAGTGAGGGAAGCTAGGAAGAAAAGAGAAGAAGCTGAAAAAGGAGAGCTTGCTAGAATTGAGTCAGCTAGTCAGGCAACATCCTCTGCTAGATCTAGATCTACAAGGATCTTTGCACCCTCATTCAGTCCTACAAATAAATCAAAGTTCAAATCAAGACATTCGGAAGAGAATGAAAGAGGAAGAAGAATAAAAGCACAAGAGTCTATGTTGTTGTTGAAGATGATGAAGAAACTGAATCAGATAAAGAAGTAAGAGAAATCAAGCATAAGGGCTCAAAGGAATCAAAATTCTCTAAGGAAAATCCCTTTGATGAAGAAAAAGCTCAGAAAAAGGTGAAAATTGATAAATCAGGTATGACTGTAGAGGAAATGGAAAAATAATTAGTTAAATATGGTAATCTCAAAACACTTTCTGAATGGTATGACACTTTTGATAGTGCCAGTCAGAGAACACTTGAAGAAGCTACAATAAAATATTTGAATATTTTCAATAAGACTCTCATAGAAATAAGGGTTGTATGGAGTCTTAGAAATGAGGAGAGTAATAGCAAGAGTTGAAGAAGAACAAATGAGAGAACGCATACTTGCCAATCTATGTCCATTAATGTCAATAGAAGAAATGAATAAAATCCTCAATGAAGATAAAAATGATTTTTACAGAAAATTAGGGGTGAATAAGCTTATGATCGTGCACACTAAGGAAGTAGAAAAAGACACTAAGAAAAATCTTAAGGAAGTTTTTTTGAAGAACATATTTAACGTTGTGTCTGAAGAAACTCATGTTGAAGATGTTCCATCTAGTCCAAAAGCTCAAGATGTTCTAGTTAATATTAAAGAGGTCAAAGAAGACACAAATGAGGATACTCATAATCCTCTAGATGTGGAATACACTGAAATTCTCATGGAGACTGAAACTCCTAAAGATATGATAGATGAAGAAGTATATATTTCCCAAGTCAAGCAAGAATCTAAGATTGAAGAAAATAAGGTTGAGGTAAAGGAAGTTACTATGGAAGCAAGAGACACTAATGAGGCAATAAAGAAGTTTTTAGAAGAACAAAAGGAGGAGTTTGACCCTGAATTGGTTGAAGGTCCTATCAACTTGGCCACTCTATCTCTTATTCAGAAGCTGAAGGTGGCATCATTTTCTCAAACTAAGGCAAGGGAGGAGTTATTGAAATCTCACATTGAGGATAGTGAGTTGCTAAGTCTTGCATCCAATATCTTGGAGAAGATCATTCCCACACATATCAAGGATTCATTTGATTCTCTCTTAGGTTAGCCAAAGAAACTTATCAACTCTGTAAGTACTCACTTTAAGTCTCTTGAAAAGTTAGTTGAGGATAAGGTTTAGAAAGAATTTGATGCAAACATGTTTATTAGATTGAAGTGTATGATTGCTAATGATAAATAATTATTAGCTACCTATGAAAAGAACATTCAAGGTGCATTATCTGAAGGTGGAAATATCTACCAGTCATTTTTATCTTTGTCAAAGTTCATTGAGGTCACTGAGAAGAAAATTAAGGAATATGAGAAATAATTAGCTGATATTTCTCAAACCTTTGATCCTCTAACCATTTATGTGAGTAAGCAAAAAGGTCAAGTCATATCCCTTATTGAAAAAATAAAAATTTTGAAGCATGAAGGAGACAAAATTGTTGAAAGGGTATGTGAACTTAGAGGACTAATTGGTCCTAAAATGGAGACAATGCTCCGTGCATTGAAGGAAGCACATGATGTTATGGTTTTTAGTGATCCATAAAATCTTGAGTCAATAGATATGCAATCCTACTTGTTTTGTGGTCACATGAATATTTTGGAGAGTCTCAAAAAGGTTTGGGATACTAGCTTAAGCCTATTGGAGAATAATTTTGTAGACATATTCAAGTTCATGTAAGTTAGTAAAGCATGTTTGTACATATATAGTTTTGTATGATTTCTGATATGTGGACTCTTGTATTTTCCATTGATATCAAAGGGGGAGTGTGGGATAGTGAAAAATTTCATACCCATCTCAGGGGGAGTGGTGGATAATTTTTTTTTTTAAGTTTTGTGGATTGCAGTGTATTCATGTTGGTACTGGTTCCGACACTTAGTCATTTTTCAGTAACTATTTCCATCAATTCCAAAGGGGGATATTTTTGGAAAGAGACACTACAAAAGTCATTTGGTGTTGTCATTTATGGAAACCCTAGTCAGTAATCCCATCCACATCTCTATAATTTCTTATATTGAAAGTCATATTAAAGAAATGTATTATCTATCAAAGCTTAAACAAGGTATCTCACAAAGTTGTGTATATTGGCTCATACATAATTTTATGTTATCATTTTGTGTTGTGGATCTTAGGGAAGGTCATCTGATGTATAAACTATCTTATCCTTGAATCATTGAGGTTTTCATTGATTGGTGTGCAAGTTAGAAGATCCGGTGTATTGATTTTCAATCTAACAATATAGAAAGGCCGACTAGTTGTGTATAGCATGTTGTGGATCTTTGAGATATATTTGTTCAAGGTGTTTCATGTTTGAGACATGTTTTTTTGGGTCCTCACTATGTTTTGGATGACATTGGTTGATTCACATTGATAATTTTCTGTGGATTGAGCCAACAGTTTGTTCATGTTTCTTATTTTGTTTAAGCTGACATACAATTGTTCTAATCTCTAGTGGAAGATATATATAACCGATCATTCATATCATTTTGATATATTTTGTGATGTGATGCAAGATTTAGAAGGAATATAGATTGATTCTGTGTAGTTTCATTTGATTAGAATAAAGATTGGTGATCTGAATTAAAGCAGACAAAGTTTCTGAGTAGAAGCAGACAAAGTGTGAAGAATGTGAATAATGTGCTTAACCAAAACTCTAATCAGGCATTAGGAGATTATATTTCATAGTTCATCTACTCTAGTTTTATTTTGGATATGACTATAAGATAGTGAGTCTTCTTTTGGGCAGGAAGCCTTTTGTATTTGAGCAGTGATCTCTAGATAGTGTGCCTGAATGCATGTGCTTTCCTTTTGTAAACACTTATATTGAGTATACTCAAATTGTGGATTGAACTCCACCATGGTTTTTCCCCTAATAGGGTTTCCACGTAAAAATCCTTGTGTTATGGTTTTGTGGTTGCTTGTCTTGTGTTCTTGCATCTTTCTTTTGGTTCAATACTATAAGTGGATTAAAGATCAGGTTAATAAAGTTAGATTTTGTAGAACACTGATTCACCCCCCCCCCTCTCAGTGTTCCTTGATTCCAAAAATTTGGTGAGGAGAGTGGAGGAGACCCCTCCAATCTCAAGAACTATTATATGAGATCATTATTCATCGATCCCTCACTACAAACCTTGTTTATTAGTATCCTTTAAGACCATCAATTTTCAGCTTATTATGGTGTAACGTACAATATCATGCATGAAGTTACTCACCATATAATGTACCTTGTTAAGATTGTTACATTGGTGGTTGTCATTGCACCAAAAGATCGACCTATTAATGCCTGATACAACTGCTAGATTTATACAAGACCCACAAGAGGTAATTAAGCCATATCATGAACCCATGCATCGTGTTGCACCAAGGAGACCAAGAAACACACCATATTACAACAATCCCCTAGCATAAGAGAGGGGTTCAAACCTATGACCTCGGCTTTGATACCAATTATTACATTGGTGGTTATTGTTGCACAAAATGATTGACCTATTAATGCTTGATACAATTGTCAGATTTATACAAGATCCATAGGAGACGGTTAAGCCATGTTAGCAACCCAAGCACCATGTTGCACCAAGGAAACCAAGAGACACACCATCTTGCAACGGAGATGATTTTTATTCCTTGCTAGGGCCTTGTCCTTTCAATGGGAAGGGTTTCAAGGTGGTACATGACCTTGGAATACCCTATTCACCCATTCATTGCAAGGTATTACACTCTAGTGGGTGGGCCCACTTTAAGTTGACACACCTTTTTTACTACTAGCTAGGTTGTGAATATCTTACATATCCTAACTTATGCAATACTTGTGATACCAAATAGAAAGTTGTTGTGGAAGAAGTCTTATAAAATCATCCTTTTTACCTTGGATTCATTTTAACATTCTATTTTTTATTTGTATCACTTACCAAACATGACAATTTCAAATTCACATCCAAAATTTTCCAATTTACTCAAAATCCTTACAAACACCTTAAGGTTCAATTCTAGAAATTTTCTTCTACTAAGTGCAATCAAAATTTTACATAACCCACTTCTTTTTCTTTGCATTTTTCCAGTTTTGATAGAATCGAATCAAAGATTTGAGCACATCGATGCTTATGAACCATTTGTCACATTTTTCCCAAAACTAGCTCTTTTATCTTGCACATTCACACTTTTATATAAACCCTCACTTTTGGTTGTCACACCATGTCACTTTTGTGAAATATCAATGCTTTTTCTCAAGGAAGTGCACTGCATTTGGAATCTCGTGATGCTTTTGACTGTTAAATTTGATCTTCTAGAATTTTAATTTTTAATTTTTTTGAAATTCCTTAGACAGTTGATTTAGAATCAAAATCCTCTAAAACATAGATAGATATAGTCCTAATCAATTATTTTCACATCCCATCACTCATATATTTTTGTCTTGGACTTCTATGATGCATAGCCATAGCTTTAGATGAAAACATCAATCTCATCAAAAAATTATCACCACATCTCCATATCAACAACCCATATCAATCTAATCACTCTAATAGATATCTTATCACCATTTATCCCTATCTTTTGAACTTGCTAGTTTAGTAGAACTATCTCCCCTCTAGGTTTTACAAATTCACCATCATCATTTTCTTGTGCTCAAAAATATAGTCCAGGTAAAAGCATAATCTAATCCTTATCAAAATTGGATATATACCATATCTTTTAATCTTAGAGGGTTTTCACATCCGACCATATATCAACATCATACTTTAATCCAAATCTAATCAACATATATCTCGAATCCATCTTGAAACCATTTCTCCTATCACATTATTAAAATTTCATATTCCATAAGGTCATTCAAAATTTTATGCCTCTTACGAGATCCTAATATAGAAAAATCATGGAAGCAAAACCTTGTAGCACTAACATCATTCATCTACAAGCACTACCAAATCACAATGGGGAATTCCTCCTAATGTTAATACTATATAATATCAAACCCCACAACCACAACAAAAGCAACCACCTTCACATCAAGAAGTCATCATAGAGGATATAACCAACAACTATGAGCCATTATAAGAATTAACTGAAGAAAGACTCATTGAAATACAACAAGATTCATCAATGAATAAATAACTTGATGCACTTATTGCCTTGGACCCAAATACTTAATTTTTTAGACTTGCGTAAAGTGGTGCAAAGTTACCTATAGATTTTAATGTTGAAGAACTTAGGGAAGCCCTTAAATGTGTAATGAAACCTAACATAATGTACGAAAGCACATTAATAATCCAACATGTTATTGCCTAAACAACAACGACCCATTCTAACTATCCTTCTGCAACCAACCATACCAACATATGACATAGGTTTGATGCCATTTTCTAAACAAGTTCTTAATTCATTATACAAAAATAAAAACTAAATGGGTCAAAACAACCACACATATCTAAAACCAACCAAATTTTGGCACTATTTGTCATTGTGGTTGTCATTGATTCCAACACTTGGTTTTATTGTTTTCATGGTTGTTAGCACTTGGAAATATTGTTGCATTGTTGTTTGGAATTGGTTGTCATTATTGAAAACATTCAATTTGGGCTATCATTGTGTATGGCGATGTGTTATTGATGTTCATGGTTGGATGTCATGCCTTGGGTAATGATAATGAAATAATTATTGTTCATGGTTGTTGTCAATGAAGTTGATATCATGATGATATGTTTAGATTAGGATTAGAAGCATTAAGATGTGGATAAGAAGTAATGTTGATGGTGGAGATATGATTGATGATGGTCTATAGTATGTTATATTCTCTCTCCTATTGCTCCTAAGGAAGTATGTGTTCTTCAAGAAAGTTATGGCCTCCACAAGTTGATGAAAATATTATGTTCTAGGAAGTTGTGTTGAAGGTTGTTTAGGAGGATTCTCTACATTTCAATGTTATTGGTTAAACTATTTAGGATTCACATTTTGTGTTCCATGGATGTTGCACTCCTATATTTTTAGGTCACCAGTGTTTTCAAGGAGGTTTTTGTTAATTGTAGATGGTTAGCAGTGATGTTGGTTGTCTAGATTGGTCCAAAAATGCTCTGAATTTCTCTGCATTAACTTTTTTCCTCCTACAACTTGGTAAATGTGCTCTCAATGTTTGTATAGTGTATCAATTCATTTTTTCATGTGTTGAAGTGGTGTGCAAGATGTTTCAATAATGTTAAATCTCTTGATTATGTTTTTTGTGCTTCTAGGATGAAGCATTTGTTTATTGTTTGGTCTTTGGTGGTTGTTGGTAGCCTAGAATTATGAAAGAAGTATCTAGAAGCATTGTTGGATGTTAATGGAACATCTCTTTGTGATATGCACATCATTGGTTGATCTATTTTGGTGTTGCACTATGTTTGAGTTGGTTCTCTGGGTTATTTGTGGATATCTAATTGATAAGGCTTGGTATCTTGCTTGTGTTATGTGCTTGAAGGTTTGCACCAAAATATAAATTTGTGTTAAGATGTAAATTGGCCTCGACCTATCTTATTGAGGATTGCACTGAGTAAATTCAATTGGAAGTATGTTTTTGGGTTGGCTGGTTATGTGATTCATGCTTCATCTACATGTTTCCCTATTGTTGACTTGAGTTGATGTGCACCAATGTGTGAATTGTTTTGGAACACAGTAGAAGATATAATATTTTTTGCTCCTCTCTGTCTTCTAGATGGGAGCTCTTTCCACCACATTGATGTTTTGTGGTTGTTTTTTTGAGATTATTGTTTATCTTCTTTTTGGAAAACCTAATTGATGTTTATGATCTTGCGTAAGATATAAATGGAAGATCAAATCAATTTTGAGTTGAGAAGTGTGGAATGTATTGAATATCTCATAGAAGAAGTTCGAAAGTGTGTGGAAGATAAATCAGATGTGCTTTAATGCCTCAATCATCAAAGTGTATTGTTGACATATGTTGTAAATTCTAAATCTCCATGTATCCTACTCTAAGATAGTGAATCTCATTAGGTCTTTGTGTCTAGACTTGGAGTTGTGTTCTTTAGTATTTAAGTCCTTTGTATCTTTCCCTAGGTTGTGCACCTTAGTTTACAAGTATTTTGGTAGTGAGCCTCATTGTAAATTTTATAAGCAATGAGCTTTATATATTGTGAGTTAATCACTATAGTTTTTCCCTCATTTGGTTTTCCATGTAAATCTAGTGTTATCTTATGCATTTTTGTTTCTTTGTTTCATATTTAATTACTACTAATCTAATTAAGGGTTGAATTGTTGTATCTTTCATTGTTGTGGGTTGTTGACCTTGTTAAGGAACTAAATTTTTGTTGATATATTTGAGTTTTTTTGTTCTAGTAAAGTTTGAGTTTGTTGAAGGGTTTATATTTTGAAAATACTAATTCACCCCCTCTCTCAGTATTCGGGTGTGTTCAATAATTGATATTAGAGCCAAGATCCTTTGAATAAGCTTAACCACTTGAGGAAATATTTGGGATGACACATGGTGGAGATTACAAAGGTCCTAGGTTTGATGGGAAAAATTACACCTTGTGGAAGTTGAGGATGGAAGGCCATCTAAACTCTCTAGCGTTTGGTGTTTGGAAATATGTCAAGGATGGTTACACTACTCCTACTGATCCTCCAACAAATGCAACTAAAATCAAGTTGTACAAGAACAATTCCAAGGCTAAGAATCCTGTTGTGTGGTTTGGCTGATTTAGAAATTTGGAATGTGATGAACTGCAATTCTACTAAGGATTTCTAGGGAAAACTTAGTAGAATCTATGAAGGAGATAATAAATTAAAGCAATTAAAGATGGAAATTTTCAAGAGCAGATTTGAGACCCTGAGGATGATAGAGGATGAATACATTGCAAGTTATATGCTTTGGGTGGATGAAGTTGTTATTGGCATCAGAGGTCTTGGTGGATAAGTGAAAGAAGATGAGATTTTGAAGAAATTTTTTATATCTCCCTAAGGCTTATAGTCATAAAATATTTTCTATTGAAGACTCTAATGACTTGGAAATGCACTCTATAGATGAAATATTTGGTGCTCTCACAACCTTTGAAATGAGATGATTTGACAAATATGATCCAAAGAAGGAAGAAACATTGAAAACCAATAAAAGTATAGAAGATGAAGAAGTTGATCAAGATGATGAATTTGATGATATTGAAGAAAAATTTGTGAGAATATTGAAGACACTGAAAAATACAAAGGTAATTTACCTTTCAAGTGTTTCAATTGTGGAAGGATTGGTCATTTTGCATCCAAGTGTCCCTATAAAGAATAAAATGATAGTAACAAAAAGGATAAGTTCAAAAGAGGTTTCTATTCAAGGAAAGTATTTATTTCTTTAGAAGATGAGGATAATTATTCAAATGATGAAACCCTATTCATGGCTCGAAAAGAAAAAATGGGTGATATTGGAAAAAGTAAGAAATCAAGTACTTTCCAAGCTGATAGAAATAATGAAAGATCTATGGTTGTATGGACTAATTTTCATGTAAAGGAAAAAGAAAATAATTGGGTGATTGACAGTGGTTGTTCTAACCACACATGGCTAGTGATAAGAGAAGGTTCATTAGTCTTAATAATTTTAACAGTAGTTGTTAATTTTGGTGGTGATCAGTCAACATAAATTTATGTAAAGGGTGCTTTAACAATTGATGGAAAGAGTAGAACTGAGGATATCCTCTATGTCAAAATTTTAAAGCATAATCTTCTTAGTTTTTTTTAGATATGCAACAAAGGATACAATCTTACATTTCATGTCAATGGTTGCGAAATTAGGAAGATAGGGTCTGGAAGATTAGTTTTAGAAGGAACTAGGACAAATGGGAATGTCTATCATCTAAAGGAGGCTAATAGAAGAATCTACTTATTGGATCAGTCTAGAGAGTGTGGGTTGTAGCACAAAAGGATGGGACACATCAACTTTAACAATATGGTAAAGAGAATTTTCTCTCATGTTGTGAGAGATATTCCTAAGATAACCAAGCCTACAAACACTATATCCAAGGAGTGTAAAATGGGAAAGAAAACAAAAACAAGTTTTAAGAGCAAGGAGTGCTCTACTACAATGCCATTGGAGATGATTCATAGACCTATGTGGACCTACAAGAACAAGGAGTCAACAAGGTGAAATTTACTTCATGTTGCATATAGATTATTACATTAGAATGACTTGGGTTACATTTCTAAGAGATAAATCAAAAGCTTTTGATAAGTTTAAAGTCTTTAAAGTAAAAGTTGAGAATGAAATGGATGTCAAGATCAAATGCTTAAGGTCAGATAGAGGAGTTGCATTTACTTCAAATGATTTTTTTTTTTTTGTGAAGATCATGGTATTAGGAGACATCTTTCTACTCTAAGAACCCCTTGATATAATGGGGTTATGGAGAGGAAGAATAGGATTTTCCAAGAGATGGATAGGACTATGTTAAAATATGTTGATATGCTTGATATGTATTGGAAGGAAGCAATTCACACTATTATCTATCTACTTAACAGAGTGAAGTTGAGGTTCAATAGAACTAAGACCCCTTATGATTTATGGTATGGGAGACCTCTCACTATCAAATACTTGAAATTTTTGGTAGAAAATGTTATATCAGAAGAGATGAAGAAGACCTTGGAAATTTTGATTCAAGGTGTGATGAAGTGATCTTTCTTGGTTACTCAACTAAAAGAAAGGCTTACAATAGAGAAGGGGGATTCGCTACTCATGATTTCTCTTCATTTAGAGAGCCTCATGGGGTGAACTACCCTAAACTACCTCAAGGAATAACAACAAGAGTTCTAGAATTAGAAAGAGTAGGTCATAGATATTTCATAGACAAACTGGCGAGCTCTTGGCCAAAGGATGACAACATGGGATACAGATGATAGCACGATGTTTTGGCATCCTTGAGGCATGTTGGAATCTTGTACAAACCAAAAAATGAGAATGTCACAGAAAGTGACAAAGTGACTACTAACAATAAGATCACTAAGAACTCATAGAGCTCAATAAAGTAACAAAATTTAATAAAATTGAAATGAAGTAGAATATAAATGATAAAGATAAAGAAAACAAGGAAAGTGCTTAGAACCATGCAAGTGATGAAGCCTCCAGCAAATGAATGTCTTCAATACTTGCATACATAAGAGCTAGAGAAAGTGTTGGGGTTGTATAGGGGTTTACCTTAGTTAAACCCAAGCTTTGGTCTACCCACCTCCATGGACAACCAAATAGAAAGAGAGTGTGCAACCAAAATGGAAAAAGCATGTGGTGAAAGAAAAGCCCACTTCAGGAGTAGAACCCACACCACTGAGTATGGGTAATAAAAGCAATCCCCGCTCGAGGAGGAGAACCCATATCACAAAATGGGAGTGATAAAAGTGATCCCTGCTTGAGGAGGAGAATGTGTATCACAAAGTAGAGATGCAAAGATAGGGGATATGGAATCCCAAGATGCTCACAAGCATAAGGCAAGGGAGGTATCACATACAAGAACTAAGGGTTGCAAAGAATGTTGCAAAGAGAGCTTGAAAAGGTGTAAGAATGATGGTGTAGCAAGTTTTATGAATCTATGCAAGTAAGAGTTGGAGAGTGGAAAGCTAGAGAGAAGTTAGAATGAAGCTAGAGGAACTTAGAATAAGCAATGGAATTAATAAGATAGCATTAAAAGAGAGAAGAGAAGCAAAAAGAAGCTTCCCAAGCTGTTACAAGGCATTTCAGGCCGTTACCACTGACAAAAGCAAATGACAAGTGGCAAGAATACACATAAACGGACATTTGAATGTTGAAATAACATAGTATGCTAGCATGGCACATAGATTTATATGTGGTGTGCTAGTGTCTAGACACATCACAATACAAAATGACATGAACGAGAGAAGCACAAAGTTTGATGTAAAGCTAACGCACGAGGGTAGTTGTTGAAAAGGGGTGCTAAGCATCCTGGGGAGGGAAAAATGCTTATGGAAGGGCTAAAGTGAGCCTAAGCCTACACAAGATGCTAAGGGAGTAGAAACTAAATCAGATGAAAGAATGTATGTGAAATTGCAAGGGGAGCACTTTCATGACTATACATTTTTCCCCCACTTTAGCAAGCATATGAATTTCTACTAATATGTACACTAAAGGAAGTCTACTAAACATAAATAACATCATTATGAAAAAAGGATATTATAGAGGAAGCATAAAACTCTTCAAAGCAAGGAAGCATGCACTGAGGCTGAAGACCTACAAAGAAAACACATTAGACAAAAAAAACCTGGACCAGAAAACAATGTTAGCACACAAAAAACTAAAGGATTTGAGTCAACAAAGTGAAAGAGACCTTGATGTAAAAGGTTATCTCAGTGCTATGTGTTATCCCCAAATAAAGAAATAACATAGAAGAATTCTAAAATGAAGAGAAAGAGTATAAACTCAGGATGAAGAAGATGCAGATCTTCAATCCGGTGTATAAATTTTGAGGAGAGAAAGAGATGGAGAAGAAAGGAATAAAATTTCAAAGGGAGATGGATCCACAGGTCCTCGAACCCAAGGAGAGTTGAACAAAAGGACTTTGTAGCTCTTTCAAACTACGAAGTTGAAAAAAGTACATTGAAGGCCCTCAGACCAATGATGGACAAATCTCATATCATGAAAAGTGTCTCATAGGCCCACAAACCTGCAAGGAGGTAGCCCCCAAGATATCTCATATGAATGAATCCCTGTGAAGTATACACCTTACAGTCCCGCAGACCTGTAAGAAGGTGTCCCCCAAGATCTCTCACATGAAGGAAACTGATAAAAGTGCCTTACAGACCCGTAGACCTACAAAGAAGGTATACTCCAAGATCTTGCACATGAAGGAAACCAAGAAAAGCACTATATAGACCTGTAGACCTGTAGGGAAGGTATCCTCCAAGATCTCTCACATGAAGGCAACTAAGAAAAGAACCCTACAGACCCGTAGACCTATAGGGGAGTGACCCCCAAGATCTCTCACATAGAGGAAGCTCAAAGGAAGCACCCTATAGGCCCGCATACTTGTAGGGAGGTATCCACCAAGATATCTCACATAAAGGAAACCAAAGGAAGGGGACTTTGTAGAGTCAAGAAGCGGCCTCATAGGCACACCTGCAAAGAAACATGTTTACCCACAGATAGAACATGTCAAAAAGTGGTCATGCAGGCAAGTAAGCAGGAAGTCACACAGATCGTCGACAAGTTAGAAAAACTTCGAAGGGGTCCCTTGGTAACCCTTCAAAAGAAGAGGGGTCCACTCAAGGGACACACTATTTGAAAAGCGAGGTCTATTCAATCTACCGTCTAGCTAGATGCAAATAATTAATTTGAGATAAAATATTTCAAAGGGGGGTCCCTCAAGAACCCTTCAAAAGAGAAAGGGGTCCACTAGAGGGGCACTTCATTTGAAAGACATAAAGAAGAGAGGGGGTCCTTAAGAAGGGCACACATCTATAGAACAGGTTATCACTACCTCCAACATATAGGGGAGGAGAACCATGCAATATATTTAGAATGTGATAGAATTAAACCTCGATATCACTTTTCATTCGAAGAAGAGGTAGGCACATTATTAAACATATGAGTGATGGCACCTGAATCATGAAGTTTTATTTTATCCTTCAAGGCCTTGCATTCACTAGTGGAATGGCCAAGCACTCAATGGTATGCACAAAAATATTTCTTTGCTTTATCATGCTTATGAGATTTCTTAGGAGGAAGAGTAGTTAAGTGGGCTTTGAGAATCTGTAATAAAATACACTCTTGCTCAGATAAATGATGAGGAGCAAGAAGCAACCCTTTCTCTTGTGGAGAAAAGTTTGATTTCTCAAAAGAAGCATATATGAAGATAGAAGTCAAAGAAAGATAGACCAATCCACAAGAACGAGGTTGAGTAGACATCACGTCAACATTAAATCGTGGTTTCTACTTAGATTGTTTATTCAAGAAACCAAGCCCCAAATTACACTTGTGAGGTAAAAATTCTACAAGGACCTAAATTCCTTACTCATTATGCCCACAACATTTATTCCAATAGGCACATTTAGAGACAAGCTTAAATTTGGGGCCAGAATGCATTTGCAAATCTTGAGAAGAGGGGGGATCTTCATAGAGATCATGGTTCCAGCAATGGGGATCACACTCCTCTATGGGATCACCATCATCCTTTTTAATAGGACTTCCAACATTAACCTCCTTAGTATAAGTGTGATCATCTTCCTTAGAAGGAGGATCAACACTAAGAACATTACAATTTGTATTTACCTTATCCCACGATACAAAAGAATGACCATCTTTGATAGCAGTTGGGGATAATGTTCTCAAAAGGTCTAAGTGGATCGGTTCGCCTTTATATTCCTAAATGAAGGAATCTATAAAGTCTAAAGAACCTCAATCATCACCAAGACATGCATTCCTTTGAGAAGTAGGAGGAGTAGACTTAGTATTCCTTGTTTTAGAAGGATCTTCTTCAGGGACATCTGCCTCAAGAGTATCCTATGTAGTAGGTATTGCTAGAGTAAACATCAACACATTGGAAGATACTGAAGGAATAAGAGTAGGCACAACCAAAACCTGACCGACAACTGCCATCTCACACAAGTGCATGGCATGAGGGTCAACCTTGATTATGACTACTCAATTATTGCAAATGAACTTAATAGATTTGTGTAAGGTAGATAGGAATGCACCCATAGCATGAATCCATGGTCTACCAAGAAGAAGGTTATAAGGTAACTTTCCTAACATAACATAAAAAATGGTGGGGATAGTAATGGGTCCCAACCTCAAAGGAAAGACTATCATGCCTAGGGCTTGTCAACTGATATTATTGAACCCACGTATGTCAACATAAGAAGCATTAAGAGAAGATCAATCAATATTAATCTTAGGCAATAGATCAATGCTACATACGTTGAGTGCCAAACCAGCATTAATGAGAGTACATATAATGCCAATTTTATTAATGTTAACTATGATCATTAGAAGGTCTACTTGCTTCCATACTTCCGAACGTGAGATTTCATGTCGATAGAACGTAATATTCAGTGAATCTACATGAATATAAGCTATCAATGCATTAACATCTACTGGCCTAGTGGAGGGAGGCAAGGGGATCTTTTGTAAGGCTTCCTGAAGCATACCTTGATAAACTAGAGAAGACTAAAGCAAGTCCCATAGTGAGATCTTAGTCAGAGTAACATGGGGTTTCTCATCAATATCGTATCACCGGGTGCTTTAGTTGTAGGTTTAGGAGCTTGAGAAAGGCTTAGTTTTTTATTCATTCTATTTTCATAAGTATGGGCTACCGCTTTATAAGAGGGAGCCTTAGAATTTTTAGGAGAGTCACTATCAAATGGAACACCATTGATAGAACAAACCCTTTCAGTCAAAGGACTATTTGGAGTCACGTAAATGACCATTATCTTAGGCCTTTGAGGGGTAGTAGAGATATAGATTACATTTACAAACTCATCACAACTAGTGGAATAATTATTTGAAGAAACATTCTCAACATCGATCTGGGGAAGATCGGATGTGGAAGGAGGTTCATCATTAGCTAATGCATCATCTATAGAAGAGAGTGCATCAGATCAAAGATGAGATTCATCATTCACAAACGTAACATCTCTAGAAGAGAGTGCATTGTAAGGATTAGAAGATCCATTATTCATGGATGTATCATCTCCAAAAGAGAGTGCATTGGAATGAAGGGAAGGTAGAGTAACATTAAGAAAGGTATCAATGATTTCATCTTCTTGCAACAAAATATCCTCTAAAGCGAGAGTGATTTTGTGAGAAGGATCAAAGATATCAAGTGACATAGGTAAATCAATATCACCATCACATGCATCAAATGAAACATCATTAACACTTTGAATATAATTAGATAATGAACTCGTAAAAGAAGATATTAAATTTATTTTGCTAATAGAACTAAGAAAAACTGAGAATCTAGATTTTCTAATTTTTTTGGTATTTTCTAGGTTCTAGTAATTTGAATTTTTGAAGGTCTTTGGAGAATAATTTGGGTTCAAAACTTGTGTCAGTACCTAAAAGTCAATAGTTGATTGTATTCTAGGGATTTGTCACGTACTGATTTTATCAATTATTTAATTGTAATTATTAATCATGAGATTTGCATGTTTATGTTAGATGATTATTGAAATTGATGATTATTCAAATTGAAATTGAAATTGAAATACAAATGAAATGATTTGGAATTCATTATTATGAAATTCGAGGATTGTCATTGCTGATGAGAATTTGAGTGCAAGTAAATGCAGGAACAGGTGAATGAGAATGAAGGCGAGAACATTGATTAGGTATAGTAATTTTAGCCATTAGACGTTAATAAGGATGATGGAATATCACACACCACTTAGTTATTATTAATGTGTTTTCGTGATGATTAGTGTTTGAATTTTTTTAATAAGTTTATTTGATTGCTCAATTATATGTGAAAATGAATATGTTTTCTTTTTGAAATGGATAGATTGATTTTATTTAAAGAATTACTTCTTTATGTAAATCTTTTATTTTAAGTTGAAAATAATAATGCTTTTTAAATTTTAAAATTATTAAAAAATCCATATATTGAAATATATGTTTGAAGAAATAGATATTAAAATTAGTTATTTAATGAAAATAAGAAGAAGCAACACATTTTAAATGGAAATTGAAATGAAAACAGTAGTAAACAATCAAATACCTCTCAATCAAGAAAATAAAATAGTAGTTAACTCTGAGTTATGACTATCATTGTTGGGAATGTGGCACAGATTGTGGATCCAAATTTCTTGTTTACTCCACCATTTGCATGAATTAAGAGGAAGAAAATATCTTCTAAAGGCATGCACATATGAGAAAAATTAAAAAAATCATTTTTGACAAGCAAGAGGAAAAGAGCTAAGTATAGCACAATGTATTTTTGTTTGAACTCTGGCTTATCTCATATGCAAGAAAGATAAAGAAGGCGCGGCCAGGAGAGAGGGGAAATGCAGAAACAAAACTCTTTATCCATCATGCACAGGGAGGTAGTGTGAAGAGAAAAGAGGAAGTGCTCATGAAGGAGGAGAGAAGAAGAGAGGCATGTGGGAGGAAGGAGAAGGGAAGGCGCGACTAGGAGAGGGAGTGGAGAAGTCGGGAAGGAGGAAATATATTCCTAACATATGCACCAGTGGAAGAGAGAGGGACACAACCAGCAAGGGGAAGAAGAACATAAGGCAACTCTCCACCACACGCAAGCAGCAGGGAACATAGGAAGAAAGAGAGCCGGCCAAAACAAAAAGAGAATCCAGAACAAAAAAAGAAGAGAACAAAAGAATAGCTACAGGAGAAAATTGACAGAGGAAACAAATAATCATTGCCAGATTTAGAGGACACAGAGCAACAAAATATTATCAGGTAGATTCAATGGAAGCATATTTACCAAATGCTCAATCTTAGTATGTTTAATTTAACCATTTTCTTTGATTAATAAATTTATCAAATGAAAACATATCATTGTTTTTATCAAATTTAGAAGAAAGTTAAAACACCAAACTATATTTTTTAATGTAGATAAAGAACAAGCTTGAAACATAAAACTATATAAAGACAGTAGATTTCTTTGTTAGAAAATTTTGTTTTAGTATATAAAAGAATACGAATAGAAAACAGTATGTTTTTGATCTATTCAATAAAATATAAGATTCTTCAGAAAAACTTATATTGTATTTAGATTTAGAAATGCTTCAGAAAACTCAAAACTGTGAGAGAGATAAAATTTTCAAAACAAAACGAACAGAAAAGATAGTGAAATTATTACAGAATTAAACAGTTGAATGTTCTTTGTTTAAATAAAATTTAAAAGGATTAGATTAAATAATTGTTGTTTATTTAAATATGCTTGAAAAGTTAAGCAAATTATGATAATTATCATGGAATGATTTTAAATTGCTACAAAATAGAAGTAAATGTGAGGTTTTATGTTTTAGAAAAGATAATATTTTAAGGAAATATGAAAACCAGAAAAGAAAGAAGGTAAAGAAAATAATATAATTACTTTGAAATTAAACGAATTAGAAGGGGATTATATTGAATTGTAAATGAATTTCTTGATTAAATGAACCAAAAGAATGTGTGCTCATTTATTCTATTTTTATATGTACTTAGTTACATACTTGAGATGCACCTTCTTTTATTTTAATTTAAATATGAACTTAAAGTTATTTGTGATTTAAATTTGTGAAATTACTGCAATAAAACTGTGTTTACTTAAAACTTAAAGTGCAGTTCATGTGATTGGTAAAGATAATATTTATTTGGAATGGAACCATGCATGCTTGATAAATGAATGTGCATGACATGTGTCTGGAAAGTTACCTTCCGGGATGGGTGCCGAATATGGGTTTATAGAGAGCGTAGTTTTGCTTTTCCAAAACTACAATTATTTGTTGTGCATGACATTTTACTTGGCCAAGTAGCTAAAGGACCATTGAAATAGATGGAATACGAATCACTCTCTACCATATCCTAGTATCAAACTTGCTTGTTTCTTAAATGAATTAGAAAAATGAAAATTCTTGTGGATTTACTAATTATACTAGGCACGCATCAAATTTCGTATTGCTTGTCAACTTCTTTTTGCTAAGCGATTCGTGTAGGGTCGGGTATTCTTTGAATGACTAAGGAATTCCGGGGAAGCGTAAGTTTCGAGGTGGGGCGGAAAAAGTGCCTGAACCTTGTTCTCATCTTCATGTTGAAGATAAGCAATTGTATTGAAGATCAAATGAAGATTTCTACATATATCTATTGTATTTTATTATTGAATGATTATTGTAGAACTTAAGGGAACATAATGCCTAAGTCTTGAATTATAAATTTCTTTTACAATGCTTTTGTATTATTAATTTCGTGAAAGATGACATGTATTTGAAATAAATTGGAAGTATTATGAATCTTGTTGTAGAATTTAAGTCGATATTTTGGAATCTTTTGGATTTTATGTAATCTAATGAATGGAGTTTCAACTTTCTTTGGAATATAAATGAATTTATTTAAGGAATATTATATTTTTTTGAAATTAAAGAGTTTCTCTCTTTACATAATTAAACTAGTTCTCTAGGATACCTTTCCAACAATGTAAATGGTTCTGAATTTTGAGCACCAAGTCCAAATTTATAACCCCACCAAGTAGGGGCAAATAAATTCCTAGTTTTTTGGTTCACGTCGGGTTCACCAAAATGTAGAGAAGGGGGATTTTCTACTTACGAGTTCTCTTCATTCAGAGAGCCTCACATAGTGAACATCCCTAAACTACCGTAAGGAACAACGATGAGAGTTATAGAATTAGAAAGAGTAGGTCATAGAGATTTCCTAGACAAACTAGTGAGCTCTTGGCCAAAGGATGACAACGTGGGATACATACAACAACATGGCTCGTTGGCATCTCATATAGATTAGAAAATGAGAATTTCACAAAAATTGGAAAAGTGACTACTAACAATAAGATCACTAAGAACTCATAGAAATCGATAAAGTAATGAAATGTAATGAAACTGAAATGAAGCAGAATATAAATGATAAAGATAAAGAAAAGAAAGAAATCTCTTACAACCATGCAAGTGATGAAGCCTCCAACAAATGAATGTCTTCAATACCTGCATGTGTAAGATCTAGAGAAAGTGTTGGGGTTGTATAGGGTTTTCCTCAGTCAAACCCCCACTTTGGTGTTCCCACCTCCATAGATAGCCAAATAGAAAGAGAGAGAGCAATCAAAATGGAAAAAGCGTGTGGTGAAAGAAAAACCCACTTCAGGAGTAGAACCCACACCACCAAGTATGGGTGATAAAATAAATCCCCACTTGAGGAGTAGAACCTATATCATGAAGAAGAGATGCAAAGGTAGGGGATATGGAATCCCAAGATGCTCACGAGCACAAGGCAAGGGAGGTATCACATGCAAGATTCAAGGGCTGCAAGGGCTGCAAAGAATTTTGTAAGATCTTGAGAATGCTACAAAGAGAACTTGAAACGGTGTAAGAATGCTGGTGTAGAAAGTTGTATGAAGCTATGAAAGAAAGAGTTGGAGAGTGGAAAGCTAGAGCCAAATCTAGAGAGAAGTTAGAATGAAGCTAGAGGAACTTAGAAGAAGCAATGCAATTGAGAAGATAGCATTAAAAGAGAGAAGAGAATCAAAAAGAAGCTTCCTAAGCCATTACAAGGAATTTCTTGCTACCATTGACAAAAGTAGATGAAAAGTGGAAAGCATGCATAGAAATAGTGATTTGAATGTTGAAACATCATGAGATGCTAGCACGATGCACATATGTTTGCACAACACGCTAGTGTCTAGACACATCATGCTACAAAACAACATGAACGAGGGAAGCATAAAGTTCGATGTAAAGCTGACGCACGAGGGTAGCTACTAAAAAGGGGTGTTGAACATCCTAAGGAGGGAAGAAGTCTTATGAAAGGGCTAAAGTGAGCCTACATAATATGCTAAGGGATTAGACACTAAAGCATATGTGAGAATGTATGCAAAATTACAAGGGGTACAATTTTACGACTATACACTTATAGATGCTACAACAAGAGATTGGGAAAGATTATTGAAAGTACAAATGTTAAAGTAGATGAATATTTGTGTCAGATCTCACAAGAACCAAAGGTTTTTAGATCTGATATACCTCCCTAGATTGAAGAAGAAGAGGAGGAAGAGAAGGAACTAGAACCAGTATAGGCTCCTAAGACTCCAAAAAAATATGTTCAAAAGAACCATTCTATAGATCAGATCATTACAGATAAGAATGAAGGTGTGTTGACCAAAAGAAGGTTTGCAAGGGAAAGTGAACATGTATTTTTTTATTTATTTTCAAAAGTAGAGCCTAAGAACTTTATTGGTGCTAGCAAAGATGATGGTTGGATAAAGGTAATGGAAGAAGAACTGGATCATATAAAAAATAATTAAACTTGGTAATTGGTTCCCAAACCTTCTAATAAGAATGTGATAGGAACAAAGTGGGTGTTCTGGAACAAAATGAATTAAGATGGTGAAGTTGTAAGGAACAAGGCCAAATTGTATGTAAGGGATATTATCAATTTGAGGGTATTGGTTTTGAGGGGACATTTACTTCTATAGCCAAAATGGAGGCAATAAGGATTCTTCTTTCTTTTGTTTCTCACAAGAACTTAAAATTATATCAAATGGATGTCAAGTAAACCTTCTTGAATGTTGATCTAGAGGAAGAGGTATATACTGAGAAACCAAATTGTTTCCAATTATCATGAGATCTAGACATGGTGTGCAAACTCAAGAAATATTTGTATGGTTTCAAGCAAGATCCTAGAGCTAGGTATGCTCGGTTGGATAAGTGTTTACTTTAGCAAGGATTCAAGAAAGATACTACAAATAATAATCTATACATTAAGGTTTAGGAAGACAAGTTGCTGATTGTGGTTGTATATGTTGATGATATCATCTTTGGTGGAGATGATGATGTGTAAGAAGTTTGTAGAAGAGATCCAAAAAGAGTTTGAGATTTCTATGATTGGTGAGTTATATTTCTTCCTTGGGCTTCAAAATGTTTAGCTAGGTGATGGTATCTTTATTTCTCAAGCTAAGTATGTAAAGGAAATGTTGAAATTTTTGGCATGGAGGATTCCAAACCAATAGGTATTCCTATGGTTATTTTTTTTCATTTGATCAAGATTGATGAGTCTCTAAAGGTTGAGCAGACTCTTTATAGGTCTATGATTAGAGGTTTATTATATTTGACTACCGCTAGACCTGATATTATGCATGTAATATGTTTGGTTGCTAGATTTCAAGATAGTCCTAATAAAAATCATGAGAAAGTGATGGAAAGAATATTTAGATACTTGAAGGGAACTCTAGATTATGGTTTATGGTATAAGAAGGATGAAAATATTTATTTGATGCTTATACTGATGCTAACTAGGCAAGGATGTGTGGATGACTAGAGAAGTACTAGTGGAAGTGCATTTTTCTTGGGAGACAAATTGGTCTCTTGGTTCAATAAGAATCATGAGTCGATGTCCATATTCATAGTAGAAGCTAAATATATTGTTGCATCATCTTGTTGCACCCATGTGCTTTGGATGAAGTAAAATTTGAAGTATATAAAGGTTTTTTATGATGAAACTATTCCTATATGGTGTGATAATACCATTAAAATCAATATTTCCAAGAATCTGGTGATGCATTCAAGAACCAAATATATTTCTATCTAGTATCACTTTATAAGGGAGAAGATTGGAGAGTAAGAATTCAAAATGGAGTATGTGCCTACTAAGGATTGAATTGTAGATATCTTCACAAAGACACTTTCAAAGGATAGTTTTGAGTATCTTTGGCAGAAGTTAGGGGTTATTACCCCCTTTATCTAACTAGATGCATAAGTGGTGCATCTATTTAGGGGAGAAATTCATGCCATATCATTTTCTCCTAGATTGACGGTGGCTTCCTCTTAGAGGGAGCTAGTAATGGTTGTTGCTAACAAGGGGATCCTATTAGTTGCTTAAAGAAAATGTATAGTTGTTGAGCATGTATAATTGTTTGAAGAAGAAGTGATGTTGGTTAAGAGGGGAGGATGTGTTGTTGTTTTAATGTGTAGATGATGGTCAAAAGTATGTTGTATACTCTCTCCTATTGCAAGAAAGTTATGGCCTCTACAAGTTGATGAAAATATTTTCTTATAGGAAGTTGTGATGAATGTTGTTTGGGAGAATTCTCCACATTTCTTTTCTATTAGAGATATGGTCTTGTGGTTTGGGATTCAAATTTTTGTATTTTGTGGATGTTGTACTCCTATATTTTCAGGTCACCAATGTCGCTGAGGAGGTTTATGTTAATTCCAAAAGGTTGGTAGTTATGTTGGTTATCTTGATTGGTCTATAATATGGTCCACATTTGTTTGCATTGATGCTTCTACTCTTGTGGCTTGGTGAATGTACTCTCAATGTTTGTGTAGTGTCTCAGTTCAATTTTCATGTGATGAAGTGGTTTACAAGATGTTTTTGATAATGTTATATTGCTTGATTATGTCTTCTATGATTATAGGATGAAGTATTTTATTATTTTTTGGTCTATGGTGGTTGTTGGCAGCATGGAAGTATGAAATAAGTATCTGGAAGTGTTGTTGGATGTTCATATAACATCCCTTTGTGATTTTCACATCAACGGTTGATCTCTTTTGGTGTTGCATTTTGTTTGAGTTGGTTCTATTGGTTATTTGTCGATGTCTAGCTAATAGGGATTGGTATATTTCTTGTGCTATGTACTTGAGGGTATGCACTAGCATATGAAGTTGTTTTAAGATGTATTTGGGTCTTGACCTATCTTTTTGAGGACCACACTATGCAAATTCAATTGGAAGTAAGTTTTTGGGCTGACTGGTTATGTGCTTTATGCTTCATCGACACTTTTCCTTTTTGTTGACTTGATTTGATGTGTGCCAACATGTGAATTGTTTTGGATCACATTGGAAAATGTAATTATATTTTTTTTGGTCCTCTTTGTCTTCTAGATATGACTGCTTTGCATCACATTGATGTTTTGTGGCTGACTTGTTGAGATTATTGTTTATCTTCTTTTTGGCTGACCTAATTAATTTTTTTGTATTGTGAAAGATGTAAATGGAAGATCAAATCAATTTCAATTTGATAAGTGTGGAATGTATTGAAGATATTACAAAATAAGTATGAAAGTGTGTGGAAGATAGATACGTCTCAGCCAATAGAGTGTATTGTTGTCAAATGTTGTAAATGTTTAATCTTCATGTATCCTTCTTTGAGATAGTGAATCTCATTAGGTGCTTGTATCTTTCCCTAGTGTTGTGCACTTTAGTCTACAAGTCCTTTGTATCTTTCCCTAAGGTTGTGTACCTTATTTTTCAAGTCTTTTGGCAGTAAGCCTTATTGTAACTTTTGTAAGTAGTGAGCTTCATATATAGTGAGTTAACTCCCATCATGGTTTTTCCTCATTAGGTTTTCCACATAAATCTGGTGTTATCTTATGCATGTGTGTTCTTTGTTTTATCTTTCATTACTATTGATTTGGTTAAGGATTGAATTAGTGTAGCTTTCATTTTTGTGGGTTATTGACCTTGTTAAGGAACTAAATTTGTATTGATCTATTTGATGGTTTCTAATTTGGTAAAGAAGTTTGAGTTTGTTGAAGGGTTTATATTTTGAAAATATTGATTCTCCCCCATCTTAGTCTCTAGGTGTGTTTAATAATACACCAAAGCCATACCTTAATTTTCACAAAGTCCTACACCTTACACAAATAATCCTTTCACTACTAAAACCCCAATACCACATGTGCCTATCTATCACACATACCAACCTTCCACATCATAAATCCCTTTGAAACAATACCTAACATCTAGCATACAAAAATCATCACAATACCTTACATATAATCCATATATTCAAACCATCGTCCCATCACAACAATAATATGGGAAACAATAAACTATACTGGTCAAATCCACAAAAATACCCATCAAAACCCTTCACATAACATTCTGCAAAATGTATTGCAAAAACAATATGTACAATAACAAAATCATATCAATTTTATCCAAACAAACACCATAAAAACCTTCCACATAGTGTCCCTCAAAATTTATCACAAAATTAAATTACTCCAAAAAACAATTTCATCCCCAAGGTCAAAATGTTTCATATAATCAATTCAACCCCACCCACATACAAAACATGCAATAATAGCACACTATACCTCAAAATCAAGGTAATTTTTATAACACATACCATATCCCACAAAATTACCAACAAGACCAATATCCATGAAATGAATTCTCATCTCTTGAATCAAAATTATAATCCATCCAATCAACTTCAAAATAACCAACATGATGATTTGGCATCACAAATACAAATTTTGAACCAAAAGATCATTGAAATTCAACTTGGGAAAATAAATAAAAATTATGCTCTTGAAGAACTTTTTCCATACCTATTTGACTGAAACAAAGCTATAGTGCCTTTCCCCAAGAATTTTGAGATGCCCAAGTTCGACAAGTATAAAGGAAGAGGTGACCCGACAGAGCATATACATGAGTTTTATGTAGCTTGTATGGAGGTGGCCTACAATGAAATGTTTGATGTGCCTCTTTCCAATAAGTCTAGGAGGACAAGCTATAGAGTGGTTCTCTCACCTACCTCTTAGAATTAAAAATAATAATGAGAAGAAAAATTCATAAGTCACTTTTAATATAATATAGAGGATGAGATTTTTGTGAACAATTTGTGCAAGATAAAACAAAACTAGAAAGAGTCATTTGGCTCTTTCTTTCAACATTGACAACACAAAGAAAGTAATTATAAATTGTATTCCCCTAAGAAACAAATTTATGATATCTTTATCCAAAACATAAACACTAAAATCATATTCAATTTAACCATGCTCATAGTCCTAATAGATTTGATGAAATCATAGAAAAAGGCATCACTACGAAAAGGAACTTATTGCAAAATGACTCATGAAAATATATAAAACCAATAAATACTATCCATCAAGCTCAAATGACAAACCACATCTATGGGTGAAAAACAAGAATGTTACTAATGATGGTGTAGTGGATGCCAAGTTCATTTGAAATGTTAAACCTTCATCAAAAAATCCATCAAATAATCAGAAAAACAATCAAAAATCCAATCCTCAAAGAGGACAACCAAGGCCTACCAACAACAACATGACTAGATGAATGTACACTCCTCTATGGGAACTAATAGAAGTTCTTTTGAAAAAACTAATCCAAACCAACCTCATCAAGTTACTCAAACTCTAAAATTATGAAGAACCTCAATTCAAGTCTTCATGGTACAATGATAATGACTATTGTGAATATCATAGAATGAAAGGTCACAAGAAATCAAACTATATGAAACTCAAAAACCTTATACAAGATCTTATTGATCAAGGGGAGGTTAACATTGAACAACACCCAAGATCATTGGGAAATAATGATTTGGGAATTTACAAGAATCCAATCCCTGACCATAGAAAAGGAATTAACTTGATAAAGGAAGGGATTATAAAAAATTCTCATATTCATATGATAATGTGGTCAGTCATACCCATGAATTTAACAATCATATAGTATTTGTAACCATATCTAGTAAAAATCCTTAGTGTGGTGTTACCATGCAATGAGAGAAATTTACTATCTAAGGAACCTTGAAACAATCAAAATTCTTACCTAAACCATGACCAAATAAACACAATCTCATTGACCATCTTAAAAAGACTCCAATGCATATTTCCATCCTCTAACTTCTTAAGATTTCACCTGTTTATAAAGAATTTTTGGATAAATGCCTCTTACAATCTTCAATTCCTATTGATATAGATATTGAGAAATTCTAAGCCATGGTAGGACATATAACTTCTCCCCATAATCTTGTATTTACCAAAAGAGACCTACCTACTACCACATACCATAACCAAGCCTTATATCTAGAGGTTTGTATCCACAAGCATAAAATCAAAAGAGTATTGATATATGGTAGAGCAAAGTTAGACATTTGTACTTTAAATCTTGTAAGACAAATAGGATACTCTAATGAGGTTATCTAAAGGTATAAAGGAATAATCATCGAGGCATATGATGATAATGAGAAAGATTTATAAGGTACCATCAATATTCCTATCTAAGTTGGACCAGCTATAGCTGAAACAACTTATCAGGTCTTGGACCTTGAGTTACCTTGTAACCTTCTTTTAGGATGCTCCTAGATACATTCCATGCAATTTGTCCCCTCCACCTATCACTAGTACAAAATTTGTGTATAATGAGACAAATTCACTATTTATGGTGACTCCGAGCCCTTTTACTATTGTAAGAACTTAGAGGAAAAGTATCAAAAGATTCTCCAAGATCGTAGCAATGATATCTCATTACACTAATTTTCATACATTGACCCATCATCTTTAGCTTCATATTTTGCATTGAATACACCCCTACCCAAACTAAAGGTCCAAGTAAGATATGGTGGTTGTGGAGACTATCACCTTAAACAATACTTCCATATAGGGCAACTTCTTTTCTCTCCAAAGAAATATGGGAAACCACAACATATTGATAAAGCTTCTACTACTATCAAATTCATACCTACTATTTTCTCCAAGTGGGTAGAATTGAACAAAGAGTTCATAGAAGAAGATGTTTCTACTTGGTTATACAATGATGAATAAGAAGAAGAAGAAGAGATAAAGACTTTTTCATTTGATCACAATAATAAAGGTTTCTAACTTATCAAGAATATGGGATCCATAGGTCAAAGTGGCCTTGGTTTACATCAAAAAGGTATAAGGGAGCCCATCATCTTAGAAAATCAACCAAAGTATCAAGGTTTAGGTTATGGCTCATTAGATAATGTTACCCCAAACACTAGAAATACATATAATAAGAAATATCAACCTTATATTGTGGTTAATACCTCTAATGATGATGATACCATCAAAGAAACTCCTATGTGTATCAGTAACCTATTTTAAAAAATTCCATTAATACCATTACCACCCTTTCATGTGATCAACCTTCCTAAATGATCTCCAACTTGTCTACCCTCAATTGATTGATTGGGGCCAACAAAGAGCACCAATTTTAGACATATTTTAAAATTATGAAGAAATTGTTGAGTTTATGGGACTAAGAGATGTTATACATCCCACTAACCATAAAGCAAGGTTTGGCATAAATCTAGATGAAAAATAATACTATGAAGAGATACTTGGATCCTTTAGTCGCAAAAATAATAATTTAAAACTATAAAAAATATCCTTTAATGAGAACCATGATGTGACACTATTGAGTTAAGAAAAATTAAAAATAAAGGACATATCCAAGGGTGAAAACCTCTTTGAGGTGCCTGAGGATGAAGGATTCAACCTCTCAAGTATGGTTGAAAATAAAGAACAACCAACAACATTGGTAGAAGATTTAGAATAGATGAATGTGGGAACACCTGACTCACCAAAGATCACATATTATGCAATATCCTTGGATCCTAAGGAAAAAAGGAACTTTACATCCTTCTTAGAAGAATGCATGGTCAATTTTTATTGGTCATATGCTAATATGCTAGGACTAGACATGTCATTAGTTGTACATCATCTAACAATCTTTCCAAATGTTAAGCCAGTAAAAAAAAAGCTCCAAAAAATGCATTCACAAATAACATTATTGGTTAATGTGGAACTATAGAAACTCTTGGATGTTGGCTTCATTAGACCCATTGATTATCCTAAATGGGTATAAAACCTAGTACTAGTATCTAATCCCACTAGGGGTATAAGGATATGAACATACTTTAGAGATCTCAATAAAGCTTGTCCAAAAAGGTAATTTTCCATTTCCCAACTTTGACATCATAATGGATCTAATAGCAAGCCATGAAATGCTCTCCCTTATGGGTGGATTTTTAGGATCAAAACATATTAGAATAGTGGAAGAAGATCAACATAAGATGGCTTTTTCATGTCGATGGAAGACATATTATTGGAATTTCATTCCATTTGAACTAAAAACGTCGGTGCTACATATCAAAGAGCCATGACTATTATCTTCAATGACATGTTTCATGATATCATAGAAGATTATGTAGGTGATCTCTTAGAAAAAAAAAAAACAAGACAGGGTCATCTATAGGTTCTAGCTCAAATATTTGGTGGGTTAGAGAAATATCAAGTAAGACTCAATTCAAAGAAATATGTGTTTGGTGTTACCTCAAGAAAGCTACTAAGATATATTATATCCTGAAGAGGTATAGAAGTGGGTCATGTTAAAGTGAAAGAAATCATTGACATGCCTCCACAAAATACTTTGAAGAAACTTTTGTTGGATGTTATGGTTGTGTTGCTGATATGTGGTTGTCATTGATGTCAAAAATATTAGCATTGATGATTCTGAAGGCTGTATATGTTGAGGATATTGAGAAAATTATAATAAATATGTTGTAGGAAGTCTGTGAAGCTGTGATGATCAGAGTGGTGGAAATTTTTGTAAGTTAGTATTCAGAAGCTTCACATTAAAGGGTTTGTTTATGAGACTATCTAGTATGTTCTTCATAATTTTCAGAGGTGCACATCAAGATTGGAGCAAGTTATGAGTTTTTGAGTTCCTATAGTTATTATGTTATTGTAGTAGGTGTTTCTAGAAGAAGAGAATGCAATTCTGGTAAATTAAGTTGTTGCATATGCTCCTATGATGTTCAGTGATGTTTCTAGATCATTGTCTATCATTTTTGTACATCTGTGTTGATTGGTGTGATCGTGATCAAAGATTTTTGCTTTGTTTGTTCAATTTTTCATGTTCTTGGCCGACATGGTGGTTGTAGCGTGTTGTGGATCCTTGTGGATTAATGTTTTAATGTTTTGAATGTTCGAGGATGTTGATTTAGGTCTTCATTATGTTGTGACCGACTTAGGTTGGTAAGCATTGAGATTTGTTCATGAATTGGGATGAAAGCTTGTAATTCATTTATTCTTTATTTGTGGTCAACAGATTTGTTGATGTAATTCCATGTAGTAGATATATAAGAGAGATTGTTTTCTTCATTTATGAGATATGAGCATGAAGTGTGTATGCAAAATGTGTGAATAAAGATCAAATAATTTGATTTCAGAGCAGAGTATGAATAAGTTTGAGTGAAGTGTGAAGAAGTGTTTATGTGCCTAACTAGAATTGTCATCAGGCTTTTGTAGAAGCTAATTTCTCAGTTCAACCTCATCAAATGGATTTAATCTGACTATTTTATTTAAGGTAGTGATCCTTCCCTTTTGAGCGGTGAGCTATAGGCAGTGTGCCTAAATGCATGTGCATTCCTTATTCATTTATTTTATACTTTTACCAGGGTATAAATTATGGATTAACCTCCATCATGGTTTTTCCCCTAACAGGGTTTCCATGCAAAAATCTTGTTTTTGTGTGTTTCTGATGTGTTGTTGATTCATGCTTTCACTGTTAATTATCAGATCTGAGATTAAAGGTTGATAAAAGTTAAATAAGTTTAAATTTGGTAACAATTGATTCACTCCCCCCCTCTCAGTTGTCTATCCTTGTTTTTCCAACAATTGGTATTAGAGCAGGTCCCTCTGAAGAATTTTAATAGCTTGAGGTGATTTGAGATGAAATCATACAAGAAGGATAGTCCCAGATTCAATGGTACAAATTACTCTTTGTGGAAGGTCATAATGGAGTGTCATTTGAAGTGCATTGGTGAACCCTTCTAGAATATTACAAAGAACACATATACTATTCCTCATATTGGTCCCTCTACTCCTGATGAGAGAAAACAAGTTGAAACTAATATCAGGGCTATAGAAGCATTATTGAGTGCTTTGACATATTCATAGATGAAAAATGTGATAAAACAACACATGAGATTTGGAAGAAGTTGGAGACATTGTATGAAGGAGATGCAGAAGTGAAATTTTCCAAGCTACAAAGTCTGAAAGGAAAATGGGAAAACATGAAGATGAGTGAAGATGAAAACATTGTTGCTTTTATGCAGAAGGTAGACAAACTAGTGATGGGTATTAGATTTGCTAGTGGAATTTTGGAAGAAGATGAGATTATGGCTAAAATGTTCAGATCAGGGCCTACTTCTTACAAAACAAAAGCTCATGCTATTGAAGAGCTCAAGACAGTAACAAATGTGACAAGAGATATGCTAATTGGTAAGCTTGATGCCTTTGAGTTGAGTGAATTTAGTGAATCTACTCCTAAGATAGAAACTACATTTAAAGCTACTGTATCTGAAAAAATTCAACAGAGATATGATCTGGGAGAAAGTTCCAAAAAGAAATTCAAATATGAAGATGAGATGAAATAGATTGAAGATGAAGAAAGAGAGCTAGAAGAGCTAGAAGCATTGATTGTGAAAAGAGAATCCATAGGACAAGGTAAGTATAAAAGAAAGCTTCCTATTAAATATTTCTCTTGCAGTAAGATAGGTCATTTTGCATCAAGGTGTCCTGAAAGAGTTTCTAAGAACAAACTTGACAAGTCTAGATTTCAAAAGAAATGTTATTATGTTGAAGAAGGTGTTACTGATGATGAATTTGATAAAGAAACTAGAAATGAAGATGGATGGGTATTCATTGCTATCAAGGAAAATGGTCTGGTGTCCATTGAATCTACTAGCAATCAGAATATTGAGAAATCTCTTAAAGAAAAAATTGATGAAAAGGATGAGTGGGTGATTGATAACAGATGCTCACATCATATGACTGGTGACAAAATAAAGTTTCTAAGCTTGCAGAAGTATGATAGTGGTGTTCTAATATTTGGAGATAATAATGTTTGTGTGATTTGTGGCAGAGGCACTATTTACCTTGGTGGTAAATATAATACTGATGATTTTCTTTATGTTGAAGGATTGAAGCATAACTTGTTGAGTTTTGGATAGATGGTAGACAAGGGATACAATATTTAGTTCAAAGATGGTAAGTGCAGGATATTGGGAAGTTCTGAAAATGTAATTGCTTCAGGTACAAAGAGAAGAGGTAATGCTTTTGACCTAAGTGTTCCTAGTGAAAGTTGTTTAATTGCTCAAGTAGATGTAAGATGGTTATGGAATAAGAGGTTGTGTCATGTGAATTTTGATAACATTTTCAAAGTAAGCTCCACATAAGCAGTCAAAGATCTACCTAAGTTAGTGAAGCCTACTAACACTATATGCAAGGAATATCATATGGGAAAGCATACAAGATTTTTTTTCGGAGCAAACAACATCATTCTAATGGAGTACTGGAGTTGGTTCATACTGATCTATGTGGTCCATCCAGAATCAGAAGTCTACAAGGAGAAAGGTACTTTATGTTTCTTATTAATGATTACTCTAGGATGATATGGGTTGCTTTCTTAAGAGACAAACATGAAGCACTAGAAAAGTTCAAATGTTTCAAAGATATGGTAGAGAATGAGACCGGTTTGAAGGTTAAATGCTTAAGATCAGATAGAGTTGGTGAGTTCACTTCCCAAGAGTTCAATTCATTTTGTGAAGAGCATGGAATCAAAAGATAGTTATCTGCTCCCTGAACCCCTCAACATAATGAATTTGTTGAGAGAAAGAACAAAACAATTCTAGATGTTGCTACAACTATGATGTTGGAAGGTAATGTTCCTCATATATATTGGAGAGAAGCTGTAAGCATTGTTGTATATACTGTCAACCAGGTAAATGTCAATGGTAATTTTGGTAAGGATCCTTTTGAGTTGTGGTTTGATTATAAGCCTACTGTTAAATATTTCAAAATATTTGGAATTAGATTTTATATCAAGAGAGATGAAGATATTGGCAAGTTTGATGTTAGAAGTGATGAAGGAATCTTTCTAGGTTACTCTACTAATAGGAAATTCCTATCAGTGCTACAATGGAAGATTGAAGAAAATGGTTGAAAATGAAAATTTCAGAGTTGATGAGGATACTAATAGATCATCCATATATTGTGGATATGATTCTATGTTGTTAGAATATGTGGACTAATTAATAAGTAAACAAACACACCAATGAAACATTAAATTGAAAGAAACTAATTAGAAAGACAAAGAAAACTCTAAATAACAACTCCATCAAATGTATCCCATTGTTCTCTACCTCCAAGGATTCAATACAAGTTACTAGCTCTTAGTTGATGTAAGAAATAGCTTATTGAAATGACAACTTAGGAGAATGAAATTTATGCAGCATGCATGTCTACTGCTATGTGATTGAATCTATAAAGTTGAAGAACTAAAATGCTATGAACTTGAAAATGATTATGCTAAGATGCTGATTTGAAAGCAACTATAATGATTATGCTAAATTCCCAAAATCTAGGATCCTTTTCAACTCACAAGAGGGTTGTATTTATAGATTTTTGAAGACAAGAATCTAGTTGGCCAAGATCAACGGTCGAGTTTCAAACCTGTCAAGATGAATGGTGAGAGATTGAGAAGTTGAGAAAAAGATGGAAGGTTGAGAGAAATATGGGAGATGTTTCCTCCAATGCAACCTTTTCCATTCAAAAATGAAGGAAAGTTGTCATTTGTGCACTTCATTTATGAGAAGTTAGTTGATAGTTGAGGAAAAATCCATAATTAATTAAATAAATTTATTTAATTACATGTGACAAAGAATTAGAAGTTTCCATAATTAAATAAATAATATTTAATTATGTGTGAGAGATGATAAAAACACTTTAATTAAATATATAAAATACTTAATTAAATATGAAAAGAAGAAAGTTTCTAATTAAATATTTTAGAATATTTAATTATAGTGGAGAAAAGAAAGCTTCTAATTAAATATTTTTAGAATATATATAAGTGGAGAGAAGAAAGCTTCTAATTAAATATTTTTAGAATATTTAATTAAGTGGAAAGAAGAAAGTTTCTAATTAAATTTTTTAGAATATTTTAATTAAGTGGAAAGAAGAAAGTTTCTAATTATATATTTTAGAATATTTAATTATATGGAGAGAATAAAGAATTAGAAAGTGTTTAATTAAATATTTGGAATATTTAATTAAATGTAGAAAATGAATTTAGAAGAATATTCCATTACTTGAATTTAAAAATTCAAACTTAGAATAATATGATAATTAATATAAATAAATTATGGAATTTATTTAATTTAATTAAGAAGAAGATGATGATAATTAAATAAACTTATTTATTTAACTAAGCTAGAAGAATTAGAAAGGTGGATGATATAAATAAATAATTGAATTTATTTATATGTAGATGACTTTAGAATATTAATTAAATAATTCATATTTAATTAATTAGTAGGCTTGATTTAATGCGACCATTTTTAGATGTGTACATTTTTCCCTTGTTTCAAGTGATGTGTTCTACGCATTGCTTCAAAGAAATAAAAAAATTTCCCCTGACCTTGAAAATTTGATTGATGATGTTATATGCCCCCTTGAGTGATGAATCAGATAAAGATGATTTTTGGAAATTTTTACTGATTTGCTATATGATTCATCGACTGATAAAGATGATTTGATGAAAACCCCTATTGAAAGATTGATATGAAGATGAAGAAATTTGATTTTGCCCCGATTGATGATGCTTTTTGATTGATTCAACATGTGATAGTGAACTTGTGATGATTGATTGATGATGACTGATAAGAATCATAGTAGGATTGATAAAGTGACCTCATGATGAATGAGCCTCATTAATAAGATAGATTGATAAATTTGTTTTCATGATTGATGAAAAATAAAATAGTAAGATTGATAATTTTCCTCCATGATTGATGAAAAACAAATAGTAAGATTGATAAATTTGTCCTCGTGATTGATGAGAAAACAAATAGTAAGTGATTTGATTTGATAGAAGAGGATTGATACAATAATTTGATAAAGATGAGTGAAGGGTTGAATGATTAAATGATTGGATTGAGATGAGGAAGATGATGCAAATCATGGACAAGAGAGCATGATAAGCAATAGGAGATTGGTAAGAGAAAATGAGAAGAAAGAAAGCACAAATGGATTCAAAAATAAGTATGATGTTTCCCCAGTCAAACTACAAGCCAAGATGGATTGATGATGATGATGAGGGAAGGATTCATCTCGAAACAACACAAGGATAGGCAAGGCTAAATCCCAATGATGATGATGAGAGTGTTGTTGATAAGGGAAGGATACATCTCAAAACAAAACAAAGATAGGGAAAGATACATCTCGATGATGATAATGATGATGATCAAGGCTTGCAGTAAGGCTAGGAACAAGACCAAAGGTATGATTAAATGATTTTTGCTAGATTGAATGGATTGATTAGATGAGATTGGAAGAAATGATTGGATGAATTGATTGAGATGAGATTGGAAGAAATGATTGGATGGATTGATTGAGCTAATGCAGATGAGATGTGGTGGGTATGATAATTCTCATGCACAAACTAATATGGATGCAATATATCTAATATGAAAACTAAAATGCAAAGTTGTCATTTTGTGAGCTGCTTTATGCTTTACTTTTCATCATTGAGATTTTTGAAATGTTGAAAGTTAGTACAAGAATCAAAAGAGGATATTCACACCATTGATGACCTAAGTACTACTTCCATGATGTTTGATATAGCAAGTTAATACAAGCATCGAGGTATAATTGAACCAAGATGACCTGAGTATTGTTTGCATAAATAGACAAAAGTTAACCATTTTCCTATGCAAATTCTGAAACATCATCAATGATACATTATAGAGCATGTCCCATGACAAATTTGCACACTACTAGTGATTAGCTTATAGACAGTGAGCAAAGAAAAATCATACTCCTTCCTTGTGATTCTAGTTCAGTACATCATCAAACCACTCCAAAGATGTGATGTCAACAAATGAAAACAACAATTCAACTTATGGCTTAAGTTTGTCATTCAATTTATTCAGATTAAGATCATCCAATTTGTTTCAATTTTCTGTCAAACCATTGTTGAGACTCGGTTTTGAATGGACAATTTGTTGTTTCTGATATTCCAAATGCTTGACACATGTTGTCGTTTGTCTACCAAAAAGAGTTCCAAGAAGTGAATTACCCCTAAAAGACCTTGCACTCTGACTCATGTTAGACACAACTATTGCTAAGGATAACCTTAATCATCAAGCCATGATGAAATCCTTTTCGTTTCAAGGAAATGTTGGGACGCATGATGCAGATGCGATGGCTAGGCATGTATGTGATGCTGATGAAATATGGATATGCAGAATGTATCCTAATAGATGAGAGAGCCAAACAAATCACAAACAATGCCTGTTTGCCAGATTTTCACCATTTGTTTTTATTGCACTTTTTCCTAATTTTATCATTTTTTTGTTGTTACCAAGACGCCTATTTGCCAATTTTTCATCAAGGCAACGATTTTTTCTCTTTTTGATTTTTTTGTATTTTTTTCAGGACTTTTTATATTTTTTTGGATATATTTTTCATGACTTTTTATATTGTTTTTGATATTTTTAGGCATAAAAATTCTTAGGTGAATGTTATTGGTCGGGTCTTCAAATAGGTCCCCCTTTGATGTTGATAATTGATATGCCCCCGATCCATAGGTTGCGATGATAATGAAAGGGCCTAACCAATTAGGTTTAAAATTTCCTTTATTTTCCCAATCTTGTTGATTATGAGGGTTTTCTTTCATAACCAAGTCACCCACTTGAAAAGCTCATGGTTTGAATCTATGATTGTAGCTTTGGCACATAATCTGTTGATATCCCTTTAAATGATTTATTGCACTTTGTCACCACCCATCAAGCAATTCCAGCTCTTGCAATCTTGATACCCTGTAATCCTCATCATTTATTAGCCCCTTTAGTGATACTCAAAGTGAGGGAATCTCGACTTCTAGTGGTAAAATAACTTCTGCTCCATAGACCAAAGCATAGGGAGTAGCACCTGTTGGTTTGCGAACACTTGTTCTATATGCCCATAAAGTTGAATTCAATTGGACATGCCAATCACAACCAACATCATTCACTATTTTCTTCAAAATCTTCATAATTGTTTTCTTTGAAGATTCTGCTTGACCATTTCCCTGTGGATAATAAGGTGTAGAGAACCTGTGTTGGATGTGAAATCTTTCACAAAGTTCATCAACATCCTGATTTTTAAAAGGTCTTCCATTATCTATAATAATGGAGTTGGGAATGTCATACCGACATATGATATAGTTCAAAATGAATGAGGAGATTTGTTTTCTAGTAACAGTTGTTAGAGGAACAACTTCAATCCACTTATTAAAATATTCGGTGGCTGTGATAATGAACTTGTGTCCATTTGAAGATGATGGATGTATCTTGCCAACCAGATCCAATCCCCACTGAGCAAAAGGCCATGTTGTGGTGAAGGGTGTAATTCCTGAGCAGGGGCATGAATGAGATTCCCATGAATTTGACATTTTTCACATTTCTTAACAAAAATGAATGATTCTTTCTCCATGGTCAACCAGTAGTAACCCAGTCTAACAAGTTTTTGTGCTAATGTTTAGCCCACTTGAGTGTGTCCCACAAATGCCACCATGTACCTCTTGTAAGGCCTTTTTCGATTCATCAAGTTCGAGACATTGAAGGAGGGTACCATCAAGACCATGCTGGTACAAGATGTCAGCAATTAAGGTGTAATGAGAGGATTGACGTATGAAATTCCTTTTCTAATTTCTAGACAAGTCTAAAGGCAAAATAGTATTCTTTAGGTAAGTATAGATTTGGCCATACAAGGGACAATCAAAACTGGTTAAGTGGCAAATGATTTGGGTTTTTGGATTTTCATAGGCAAGAGAAAACAATTGTTCCACTAGGAGGTTGTACTGTGCTTGATTCTCTAACAATTGGAATAGTGATGCAATTGTAGCCATGGTGTCCACAAATTTA
This sequence comes from Sequoiadendron giganteum, assembly GCA_007115665.2. Classification (NCBI taxonomy): domain Eukaryota; kingdom Viridiplantae; phylum Streptophyta; class Pinopsida; order Cupressales; family Cupressaceae; genus Sequoiadendron; species Sequoiadendron giganteum. The sequence goes on along the minus strand of CM021103.1, from coordinate 344,597,887 downwards.
TTATTAGTACGTGGAATTTGCGTGAACTTGATATCAACAAAGTATTTCTTGAAATTGTCCACCATCCTTTTGTAAGGAATTAACTTGTCATCCTTAGTTTGACAATAATCATTGATTTGATTTATGACAAGTTGTGAATCACCAAAAACTTGTAGTTCCATGATTTTCTAGTCTACTGCAATTCTCATACCAATTAACAATGCCTCATATTCAACTATGTTATTTGTGCAAGGAAACATTAGCTGATAATATTTTGGAATTGTATGCCCTTGAGGTGTAATGAAAAGAATCCATACCCCCGAGCCATGTTGAGTGTAGGAACCATGAAAATAGAGTGCCCATGACTGCTTAATAGTTGTTGTGAATACATCGGCATTAGGAAAATCAATATGTATTGGATGTTCTATTGGAATTGGTGCTTCTACTAACTGATCCACAATTACCTGTACTTTGATGGCCTTCCGATCCACATAACGAATGTCAAAATCACTCAAGGTCATGACCCATTTAGCCAATCTACCAATTAAGGTTACCTTACTTAAAAGATACTTGAGTGGATCAATCTTAGCCACAAGCTTTATTGTATGAGCCAACATATAGTGTCACAATTTTTGAGAAGTGAACACTACTGCTAAGCAATATTTTTTGATAAAGGTATAATCTAGTTCATGGCTTGTCAAAGTTTGACTGATGTAATATATTCCTCACTCCTTCCCTGTTTTATCTTCCTATGCTAATAATGCTCCCAAAGACACTTTCATGGTAGAAATATACAATATTAGTGGTTCACCTTGTACTAGTGGAATCAACACTGGTGGACTCATTAGATAATGCTTTATTTGATCAAACGCTACTTCACATTTGTTTTCTCATTTAAAAGGAACATTCTTATGTAAGAGATGAGTGAATGGTAAACTTTTATCTACCAGTTGTGTAATGAATCGCCTGATGGATTGCAAACGTCCCTGCAATGAGCATAGTTGAATGATGTTTCTTGGAGGTGGCATATAGAGAATTTCTTGTACCTTTGTTGGATCCACTTCAATTCCCTTTTTCGATACAAATATCCTAAAAAAATTCTGGATTTCACCCCAAAGACACATTTTTTGGATTAAGTCTCACTTTGAATTTTTCCATCCTATCAAAAAATTTAGACAAGATATCTAAATGTCCTAATTAATAAGTAAACTAACACACCAATGAAAAGATTAAATTGAAAGAAATTAATTAGAAAGATAAAGCAAACTCTAAATAAAAATAGCTCCTTCAAATGTGTCCCATTGTCCTCTATCTCTAAGGATTCGATACAAGTTACTGGCTCTCAGTTGGTGTAAGCAACAACTTGTTGAAATGACAACTTAGGAGAATGAGATTTATGCAACATGCATGTCTATTGCTATGTGATTGAAGCTATGAAGTTGAAGAACTAAAATGCTATGAACTTGAAAGTTATTATGCTAAGATGCTGATTTGAATGCAACTATAATGATTATGCTAAATTCACAAAATCTAGGATCCTTTTCAACTCACAAAAGGGCTGTATTTATAGATTTTTGAAGGCAAGAATCTAGTTGGCCAAGATCAACGGTTGAGTTTCAAACCTATCAAGATGAACAATGAGAGATTGAAAAGTTGAGAAAAATATGGAAGGTTGAGATAAATATGGGAGATTTTTCCTCCAATACAATCTTTTCCATTCAAAAATGAAGGAAAGTTGCCATTTGTGCACTTCATTTATGAGAAGTTAGTTGATAGTTGAGGAAAAATCCATAATTAAATAAATAAATTTATTTAATTACATGTGACAAAGAATTAGAAGTTTCCATAATTAAATAAATAATATTAATTATGTGTGAGAGATGATAAAAGCGCTTTAATTAAATATATAAAATACTTAATTAAATATGAAAAGAAGAAAGTTTCTAATTAAATATTTTTGAATATTTAATTATAGTGGAGAAAAGAAAGCTTCTAATTAAATATTATTAGAATATTTAATTATAGTGGAGAAAAGAAAGCTTCTAATTAAATATTTTTAGAATATTTAATTAAGTGGAGAGTAGAAAGTTTCTAATTAAATATTTTAGAATATTTAATTATATGGAGAGAAGAAAGAATTAGAAAGTGTTTAATTAAATATTTGGAATATTTAATTAAATGTAGAAAATAAATTTAGAAGAATATTCCATTATTTGAATTTAAAAATTCAAACTTAGAATAATATGATAATTAATATAAATAAATTATGGAATTTATTTAATTTAATTAAGAAAAAGATGATGATAATTAAATAAACTTATTTATTTAATTAAGCTAGAAGAATTAGAAAGGTGAACGATATAAATAAATAATTGAATTTATTTATATGTAGATGACTTTAGAGTATTAATTAAATAATTCTTAATTAATTAATTAGCAGGCTTGATTTAATGTGACCATTTTTAGATGTGTACAGATTCAAATGACCAACATCATAGTACTGATAATGGAAAGAATGCGCAGACATAGAATCAAGTTCAAATTATTTCGATGAATCAAGAGAATCATGAAGGAGAAGCTAGTGGAAGTGTAAAAGAGAGAATCCCAAAGTCCCAAGGTATGTAAAGATAAATCATTCTAAAAATCAGATTATAGGAGATAAGAACAAAGGTGTGCAGACTGGAAGGAAAATTGCAGAAGAGTATTGTTTAATTTCCAAAACTGAGCCTAGCAATGTCAATAAAGCATGTAAAATTGAATATTGGATGGAAGCAATGAAGGAAAAACTAATACAGATAGAGAAAAATGATACATGGATTCTTGTTCCCAGACCTAAGGATAAAAATGTGACTAGTACCAAATAGGTCTTTCGAAATAAGTTGAATGAACAAGGTGAAGTGGTTAGAAATAAAGCAAGACTAGTATGTAAAGGGTACTCACAGATGGAAGGTATTGATTTTGAAGAAACCTTTTCCCCTGTTGCTAGAATTGAAGCTGTAAGGTTGTTTCTTGCATATGCTTCTTTTAAGAACTACAAAGTCTATCAAATGCATGTGAAGTCAACTTTTCTGAATGGTGAATTAGAAGAAGTTTATGTTGAGCAACTGGATGGATTTCAACTGCCTAATAAAGAAGATATGGTTTGTCAATTGAAGAAAGCACTGCATGGACTTAAACAAGCCCCTAGATCTTGGTATGCTATACTAGATAAATACTTGTTGAAGCTTGTATTCAATAAAGGTACTGCTAACAGTAATCGGTATTTCAAGGTGGATATGGATAAAGAGTTGATTATTAAAGTCTTTGTTGATGACATTATTTTTTAAGGTGATGATGACTTATGCATGAATTTTGCTGATGAAATGAAAATTGATTTTGATATGTCAATGATTGGAGAGCTGAAATTATTTTTAGGATTGCAAATTACTAAATTAGATGATGGAATCTTTATATCTCAGTCCAAATATGTAAGAGAGTTAATGAAAAAGTTTGGCATGGAAGACTCAAAGCCTATAGGTGCACCCATGGTAACCGGATGCAAGTTAACACAAAATGATGATTCTCCTAAGGCTAATCAAACAAGGTATAGGTCAATGATCAGTGGATTACTCTGTTTGACTCAGACCAGACCAAACATTATGAATACTACATGTATGGTTGCTAGATATCAATCTGATCTGAAGGAATCATATGTAACTACTATGAAGAGAATTTTTAGATACTTGAAAGGGACAGTTGATTTTGGTCTTTGGTATCCCAAATATGATGATCTTACTTTAAATGTTTTTACAGATGCAGATTGGGCAGGATATTTGGATGACAAGAAAAGTAAAAGTCATGGTACATTATTCTTGGGGAAGAAGTTGGTGTCTTGGCTAAGTAAAAAGTAGAATTCCATTTCCTTATCTATTGTTGAGGCAGAATATATTGCTGCTTCAAACAATTGCACTCAAGTAGTATGGATGAAGCAAATGCTAAGAGATATCATAATTGAGTATAATGAGCCTATTGCTATATTTTTTGATAACTCAAGTGCCATAAAAATTTCTAAGAATCTAGTGCTTCATTCAAAGACAAAACATATATCTATCAAGTATCAATTTCTAAGAGAAAAAGTTGAGAAAGAAGTCAAGCTAGAGTATGTGCCCACTAAGGAACAAATTGAAGATTTATTCACTAAACCGTTGCCTAAAGATACTTTTGAGTATCTCAGAGGAAAGTTAGGGGTGATTTCCCCTCCTAATGTGAACTAGGATGCAAGTCTTTGCATCAATCCGTGCACTCATAGTCATGTCTTCTTTTAGATTGATGTTGTGGTGGTTGCTACTGAGGGGGATTAGTCAAATGATTCAGATATGTGGTTCAGAGCTTGTGTACCTTTTCCATTGATGTCAAAGAGGGAGAAGAGTAATGTGAAAAAACTGTGTAGAAGAAAGCGGGAGAAGAGTAGATGGAAGCGTAAAACAATTTGATATGAGTTAGTTATGTTGATGGTATTTTTCACATCATGTGTTGCCATCAATACCAAAGGGGGAGATTGTTGGATGTTGTGGTTGTGTTGTTGATATGTGGTTGTCATTAATGTCAACACTATTAGCATTGATGATTCTGAAGGTTGTATATGTCGAGGATATTGAGAAAATTATAATAAATATGTTGCAAGTAGTCTGTGAAGCTATGATGATCAGAGTGGTGGAAATTTTTGTAAGTTAGTATTCAAAAGTCTTGCATTAAAGGGTTTGTTTCTGAGCCTATCTAGTATGTTCTCTAGAATTTTTAGAGGTGTGCATCAAGATTGGAGAAAGTTATAATTTTATGAGTTCTTACAATTATTTCGTTACTATAGTAGGTTTTTTTGGAAGAAGAGAATACACAATTTTGGTAAATTAAGATGTTGTGTATGCTCTTGTGATGTTCAATGATATTTCTAGATCATTCTCTATCATTTTTGTACGTCCACGTTGATTGGTGTGATTGTGATCAAATATTTTTCCTTTGTGTGTTCAATTTTTCATGTTCTTGGCCGACATGGTGGTTGTAGTGTGTTGCAGATCCTTGTGGATTAATATTTTAATGTTTGGAATGTGTGAGGATGTTGATTTAGGTCTTCATTATGTTGTGACCAAATTAGGTTGGTACGCATTGAGATTTGTTCATGAATTGGGCTGACAACTTGTAATTCATTTATTCTTTATTTGTGGCCAATAGAATTGTTGATGTAATTCCATGTAACGGATATATAAGAGATATTTTTTTCTTCAGTTGTGAGATATGAGCATGAAGTTTGTATGTGAAATGTATGAATAAAGATCAGATCATTTGATTTCAGAGCAGAGTGTGAAGAAGTTTGAGAGAAGTGTGAAGAAGTGTTTATATGCCTAACTAAAACTGTCATCAGGCTTTTGTAGAAGATAATTTCTCAGTTCAACCTCATTATATGGATTTAATTTGATTATTTTATGTAAGGCAGTGAGCTCTAGGAAATTTTCCTAAATGCATGTGCATTCCTTATTCATTTCTTTTATACTTTTAACAAGGTATAAATTATGGATTAACCTCCACCGTGGTTTTTCCCCTAACAGGGTTTCCATGCAAAAATATTTGTGTTGTGTGTTTCTGATGTGTTGTCGATTCATGCTTTCACTATTAATTATTAGATCTAAGATTAAAGGTTGATAAAGGTTAAATAAGTTTAAATTTTGTAGCAATTGATTCACTTCCCCAACCCTCTCAGTTGTCTATCCTTGTTTTTCCAAGAACTTTGCAACCTCCAAGGAAAACTCCAATCCATTTAAAGTTTTATAGAAGAGTTGGAAGATAAATGTCATTTGTTTACTCATCTCCTCAATAAATATGTTGCATTCAAATGGGATGAGAAATACCAATAATCCTTCTAAAAACTCAAATATTATCTAGTGTCACCTCCTATTATGATGCCTCCAATACCAGAAAGACTGATGATCCTCTATATTTTGGTCACATTAGTAGCATTAGGCACTTTATTAGCACAAAATAATGATGCAAGAAAGGAAAGAGTAGTCTATTACATCATTCAAAAATTAGTATGTTATGAGCTTAACTAGACACTAATAGGATGAGTTTGTCTAGCTTATTTCTTTGCATCACAAAATCTTAGACCTCAACCAACAAATCAAGCTCATTTTTTAGGTATACCAGCTATGTGTCTCTTATCTAAATAATCATTAATTGGTCGCATGGCTAAATGGGTGATGATACTTAGAGATTTTAACATATAATATATGGATAGAAAGGAAATTAAAGGACATGTGATAGAAAATAAATTGGCCAAGGCACCAATATAGGATCAAAACCATTTTCTATTAGAATTTTGGGATGAAGAAATTTTCTCGACAACTACAACAAACCAATGGAAATTGTACTTTGATGGATCCCATACTTAGCTTGGATCAAGAGAAATTTTCTTAATCATTATACCACAAGGTTCTATTGCATACCTAATTCATACAATTAGCATTCTCATACACCAATAACATGGATGAGTATGAAGCCTTGATCACTCGATTAAGAATGGTTATTCAATGGAAAATCAAAGAACTAAAAGTGTATGGAGATTCAAAGCTAGTGTTCAAATATAAGTTAATGATGATTACCAAACCAAAGATAATAAGTTGCTTCCATATAAAAGAATGCTTGATATCTTTAAGAAATAATTCACCACCATAAACTTTGAGTAGATACCTCAGGTCAATAAAAAAGCTATAGATGTCATGGCAATGATCGAGTTTCTCCTTGATATACCTCATAAAAATTATATAAGTGCCGGTTCTTGGTCAAACAATTATGCATGCTAGTATTTGATGTCCCATAATCTAAATTTGTGTGTGAAATTGTTGGTCTTGATTCACCCTAGGACCATGACATTTATGCCTATCGACAACATAGAACCATACCATAAAACCTTACTACAAACTAAAAAATACCTTTATCCAAAGTTCATCTCATTTTTCCATCCTAGGTGATACCTTATACCAAAAAAGTCTCGATGATACATTACTTAGATGTCTTAACCATAAAGAATTGATGATTGCCTTGCAAGAAGTACATGAAGGTATTTGTGGGTCACATTCTCATGGCCCTAACCTTGCCAAAGAAATATATTAAAGACTAGATACTACTAGCCTTCAATGGAAAAATAAGAAAATCAAATCACCAAGAAGTGTGTATGATGTTAGCAACATGGTGATCTGATTCATGCCCTAATATGGGAATTACATCCAATCACCATACTATAGCACTTCTCACAGTGGGGAGTCGGTCTCATAGGCAAGATATCCCCCACCTCATCCAATGATTGTAAATTCATTATCACTACCACTGAGTACTTCACAAAGTGGATCTAAGCCATACCCCTAACATATATCACCAGTAAATAAATAGTGAAGTTCATTATAGTTTATTTAAAGTGTTAGTATGGTGTTCCCTAGGTTGTCATAAAAAATAATGGCACACTTTTCAAGAACCAAGATGTCCAATATTTTTGTGCCAAGTTCCATATCCAACACCACTTTTCTACCCCTACTACCCCAAGGAAATGTTCAGATGAAAGCGTCTAACAAGACTATCCTCAATATACTCAAAAATATAGTTAATGATGTTGGTCATGACTAGCATCTCCAACTAAATCTAGCATTATGGGATTACCAAACTAGCATCCAAACACCCACGGGTGCTACACCATATTCTTTAGTCTATGGTACTCAATCCATATTGCATATTGAGGTCAAAATTCCTTATTTAAGGGCATCTTTTCAACATCTTGTCAATGATGAAGAATACTGAGTATCCACGTTACAAGCGCTCAAGCTATTAGATGAAATATTTTTAAGCACACTTAATCATCTTCAAGCATATCAAAATTATCTTTGGTGGAGTTACAATAAGAAAATTAAAAATAAAAGTTTCTAAGTGGGTGACCTAGTCCTAAAAGAGAACCAAAATAATCAACTCAACCAAGGTGGCAAAGGAAAGTTTGAACCCAACTAATTGGGATCATTTGTGATCACTACAAGCTAGGGCTTAGGAGATACCAGTTAGATACACCTGAAGGATAATCCTTATAGGAACCTATCAATAGAAATCACCTCAAGTTATTTTATGCTTAAAAAACTATCAGAGCATCTTAGAAAAATTCAAAAAAAAAATCACAAAAAAAAGAAAAAAAGTAAATAAAATATAAAAAAAAATCATCCTCTAAGTGAAGACCACTTCGGTGACACTTTAGGACAGGTACCTTGGTGAAAAATTGGTAAACACCTTCCATGTGTATATAAGCTCCATCCACCATCTATCAAAAGCCTCTAGCCATATTTTCATTCCATTCATAATAAATGCAATTTCTTATCCACACCCATTTATCTATCTTGCTCATAATAAAAGTGGCATCCATTTATCCACTTATCACCTACCATGGCTTGTTAATTTACTAAGTGTCAAACATTAGCGGAGTCATTTGCCTCATCTTGTTATACCACTTGATCCATAATAAAATAATCCTATACCTGAATGGGGGATCCTCTTGAACCTGGTTATTAGATTGGATTCTTGTTTCTCACCTAAGTCTTAAATATATTCAAAATCCAAAAACTTCCAAATAATCCTCAAAAATTCAAAAACATCCAAATATCTTGAAAACCAAAAACAAACTCAAAAATATTCAAAACTCCAAAAACATCCAAATTTCATGAAAATTCCAAAAATAAATCATCTCCATAAATTTCTTATCCATAATAATCTGGCCATTCATAATAAACTTATCCTCATATTCAAATTTGGCAAAGTAAATAAATAAATGTAGAAATTATTAAAATCTAGAGAACTCATGCAAAATCATAAAGACTTTAGCATTATCGAACACAACAACACCTACATATAAATTTCCTAAATCATTATCAACATTAACATCCAAATAAATACCTTAACAAATATATCATTCCTACAATAGGCACCATCCATGTATAACATATATAACTAAAAATATTTGGAAAGAGATAGGATAGCTTTGGTTTTGTTTGTTTGTTGGTATTTTTTGGATTTACCTTATTCTCTTATTTTGATGTCTCTTGAGGATATATAAAAAATGATTAGAGGGAAAGGAATGGGGCATGGTCATTATTTTTGTATGTCCTATTTTTTGGATGTTCTTGTAACACTACTATGGAGAATAATTTCTTTGTATGTGTAGAATTTGTTTCAAGAAACATAAAATAGCCCTTACATATCAAGTTATTCTGGTCTAATTTTATCTTAACCTCTATCTCACATAATCATAACAAGGCCTTTGTATGTATGGTATGACCAAGAATACTCATTTTGTTTTCAAAGTCAAATTCCACACAATAGATACAAATTCATCCTAGTTCTTCATACCTTAGTGCATAGTGTATATTTTCTACATAAATAAGGATTGCTATGATAAAATTACTTATTATACCCATAAGAAAAAGAATAATAATCAATCTTTCAAATCAAATCCAATAACCACCATTCTATCCCATAATCATAATAATTGGATTTTCATTAATATTTGATCAACATAATTCATCACCTGGTGTTCTATCAACTCTATCGATTCTTTTATTTTACTCATCACACTAACATTTCTATATAAGTATCATGACATACACAAAAATATATATCATATCCTGGATCCACAAAATTATTAGTCATGCATCACATCTAACATCCACAAATCATACATCTATCATGTTTTAAAATCATATATCATCCAAATTGTTGGCGTTTAAAATAACAACCCAACTAGGATTTGTAATTCTCTAAGAGGTAGCCAACCTCTATATTGAAGAACAACAAATACTAGTGGCCAATTGACAAGATTTAGTCAAAGACTAACATCTCCTACACTTCTGGCTCTATAGGACCAAGGTGGGTAAACCTAAACAATGCTCAAAACTTAATTCACTCATACACTAACATTGCTTTTACAAAGCAGATAATTCCCAATGAGACAACACTAAGGGAAGCATTGACAACTTTAAATTTGGCTAAATTCTCAGCAGCTCAACCCTCTCTCAGCCATTGGAAAGCAGGACACACAATAGCACAGTAAGATTAGAAATGATTTTGCATTTAAATTTGTTTATGAGATGCACAAACTGAAAAATAGATCAGTGCCAGTTCTGGGCCATGGAGTCAAACTCATAAAATGAATCTCCAACAAACAGTCTTCAACCAATGGATTCAACTTGTTGATGCTTTGCATTAACTATTACTGCCTTGCACCAGCAATCCTTCTCTTACTCTCAATCAGATTCTTCTTATCAAATCCCATCTGCACACCTGAAATCACAATCACCTACTCAAAGCATTTTAACCATTTCCTTGAAACAAAACAATGACCAGACAAAACAATCTCATGAAACTTGAGATGATAAATTCAAAGACACTTTGTATTATTGAATTTACATGACTGAAAGTGTACAAATGTGGAGACAATCTAATGACATTCATGAAAGTGAAAGCACTTCATGATATTAAATGCATAAACTGGCTATATTTACTCTTGAATTCATAAAAGTACAACTTACAAACTGAGACAATGACTCAAAAAATACAAATCTCTATCTACCCAGCCCAATACAAATAATCAGAACCTTTTACAATGAGAGAATAATAGAAGATATAGAAGAAGCCCTAAATTCAATCTGTTGCAGACACATGGCAGCTCCATTCTCGTTGATCAATCAAAAATAATATCTTCTCCTTTGCAGCAACAAACATATTCCCTCAAAAACAGCATCAGCTCATCATTGCTCAGCAATAGAAAACATGCCCATGTGGAGATTCTTTTTATTTCATCTAGCTGCAAAATATCTCCCTTCCCGTGCACAAACTATTTCTGTTTTTTACTCTTCATTTGCTGCAGCAATACTTTGAAATATTTCCCCACTTTATAATGTTGTAGCTTTATTCTTCTTTCATTTATTAAAGTTTAATAACTTTAATATTTCTGCTCTTTAATACTGTTGCATATAAAAACCCAGCACATATACTTGTTTATAAAATGAATAAATTAACTTTATAAAATACCACCAATGAATATTTAATTCACTCTCCATTTACTTGGGCAAAAAAACAAAAATTTACCCCTGGGCATGCTTTACCATTTAAATTTTTGGCATTGGGCCCACCCCATTTTAATCAAAAACAATAATCTCATGAGGTCACGAGGTCCATGAGGTTGCATTCTCGCCAACCTCACACCTTTTTTATAACATTACCGATAATCCCACGAGGTCAGGGAGGTCGCGAGGTCCGCAAGGTCCGTGAGGTTGCAAGGTTGTGAGGCTGCGAGGTTGCGAGACTGCGAGGCTGGGAGGTTGCAAGGTTGTGAGGCTATGAGGTTGGGAGGTTGTGAGGCTATGAGGCTGCGAGGTTTCCCTAAATTCATTTTTTGGCACTTTTGCAGAATGGTCAAAACATGCCAAGTTGACTCAGGAATCAATCTGGGAAACCATTCAAACAACCTCTGGGAGACATGAAAACTTGCAAGCATTTAGACATTTGATCCAAGAATACAGTGCAACAAATGGATTAGAGAAATAAATCATGAGGTGAAAGATTTTAATTGGCAAATTTTCCCAGTCAGGCTTTTCTGAAACAATAGCTATTCTGAACCAATTGAAATTGATCCAATTTCCAATTTGTAAAAATAGAAAATCAACTCCTGGCGAGCTGCCATTAGACACATAAACTCATTAAGGTACCCTGAGCACGTGTGCAAAAATAATTGCTTTGAAACATCACCAATCAAAATTTATTGATGGTCGAAGTTGGCCTCTTAGAAAGGCTGTCAGTAATGCAGCTGCAAAATAGAACAAACTACATTTGGTTTCGATCTGCTAAAAATAGCAAATCAGATCATGAAGTTCTGCAAATTGACATCCGAGATCATGTTGATATGGGGAATATGGAACAAATTTTTTTTTCTCCATACATTCAATCGGTTGCGAGATCCAAGCTCAAACAGGAAGCAACTTTGCAAAAAAAACAGTCTGCAAATAGCAGAACAATGTCAAAACCCTCCAGCTTCACTTTTCGAAACTCTGTCAAAACATATCATGGGAAGTTGAGATTTGACATGCCTGCTCACATATGTCTACTAAGTATGTTTGAAAATGGATTTTACATGACAATCAATAGGCTTTAAATTATAAGCCTCCAAAGCGGGCCAGTTAGGACTGATTCTTCAGGTGCATTCCTGAAAGTGCAAAAGCACAAAATTTGAAATGGGCATCTCAAATTTGCAAAATTTGAGAGTTCCATAAGTGGCTCTGACTGGGGATGTATGCCCCCTATGGGCATAGAAAGATTCCAGATCTCTGGAGAGTAGAGCAAAAGCTGAGTCCAACAGGTGCCCTCAAACTGCTCCTCTATGCAACTTTATTTTTTAACTTCATCTAGTGACCTCGGGTCACCAAATGAAAAAATGGGGATCAACATTTACCTCTGTCAAACACCAATATGTTAAAAGAGATGATCACTCTCCATCTATGCTTGCCTCTGTCAAACCAAAACAATATAGGTGACCCTCCTCTTACAAGCAAAAAAATGTGATGACCACTAAAATTTTTACTGATTACAAACACCGCCACTACAATCTCTGTCATTCATAATTGCATAATCAGTCATAAACTGCAAGATTTCATCAACACATAACACATGTGTGTTACACTCATCATATGAAATATGCTCAGATTGAAAATATAATTTCTTGTTATTAATGTCATTGTCATGCTCTATAAACATACTTTCTAGCTGAACTGGAAAATGAAATATTCAAATTCCTCCAAGTAACTGACACCAGGATATTCAACCTTACCTACAACACCTGTGTCAAATGTAAAATAGTCATAAGAGGTGCCCTTGAGGAGTTCATCAATGTGTTCTTTTGTTTGCTCAAGACCACATTCTAACCATGTGTGAAATGCATCATTGGAACTCTCAGCAAAGAGTGGGTTATTCCTCCATAGTAAGTTTTGTCATTTCTCATTTCCAATGAAGATGGAGGCTCATCAAACAATTTATTTTCCATTATATTCATTTCTAGAATAAGAGTCTCAACCTCCTCAGCATGAAGGTCCAAACCCTTCAAGTCATCATTGCACTCACACTCACTACAAGCACTAGTAGAGTAGATAAACACATCTTCAATATCATTCCCATTCTCAGATTGTTCAGTACACACATCTGACATTTATGCCAGTGGAACCATGTCCTCCACATCTTGCATGCTAACATTATCCTTATCTGATATAAAAATTTTCAAGTCTACTTCATTCAAGCTAGTATGGCCAGCATAAGAAAAATCAGCATGATTTTCAACCTTGGTAATATTGTAATTAGAATTACATGGTTCTAACACACTAAATGATGAATTCATTATCTCATCATCACTTTTATCACTAAGCAAATTACCAAATTCATCAGAACCATAGGACTGCAGATGGACCCTCTCTATGATCTCATAACTAGAAAAACTATTATTTCCATTACATGATGTGATATGCCAAGCATTAGAAACTGTTTCCATCTCTTTATCAGTTGTGTTATGTAGCATATTTAAAACTTCATGATTGCAATCCATAGGTGCATACATCACATTATTTGGATGCTTACTAAACTATTTCCCATCAACATAAGGAGTAGTCACAACTTGAGATGAGTCTTCTTTATTCACATCATCATTTGAGTCATATGGATGCATTACACATTGATCATCCTTATTATGTAGAGCTAATACTTCCATCTCTGTCTCATATAAGTAGTCATGAGAAAAAAAAGCATAAATGGGTTTATCACCTTCTTCACCATTCCCATCACTGCGTTCATGATCAGCAAACTAAACACACACATATTCATCCTCAGATTTTTCATCATTGACAGAATCAACATACTCCATTAAAGACAAATGCAATTGGATCCTTCACTTGTGGACATGTGATTTTATGAGAAATCATGTCTTTACATTCTTGAGGTGAAGATAGTTCCTCCATATCCTCATCATTAAGGCATTCATAATCAGCAAAAGAGTAATCAATTTGACCTTCATCCGCATCCTCATCACAAGAAGACTTATCACTGCATAAACCATGCTCAGATTCCTCAGAGTAGGTTTTTGAACTTTCATCTTCAATGTCTTGATTACTGATTTGTGAAGGAATGCTATCAACATTTGTATTATCTTTATGAACCAAATCATGACATGGAAAGATGCCTTGTATCTCTTTCATTTCTTCATCACACAAGATATTGCAAGAAAAAATTTCATGCATATTCATTTTTCCATCATACCATGTACCTTCCTCTTCATTACTGCTACAAAGATTTGCATATGTGTTGATTGTAAACTGATTACAGTTAGTGTCCTCATTCATACAACAAACATCTTCATTTTGAGACACTATATTTTGTGTAGATTGTAAACTGATTATAGTTGTTGGAGCAGCAACATCATTACCCTCTTGACAAGAACTATTTCTAGCTGATCCATGAGTTCCTTTCTCTTGAGGTGTGTTAGGATGATCAACACTTACAGCCCTATGTCCTTTCATCATTGAAAACCTCAAATTGTTTTCAATGTCAAAAGCCATCTAATATGCTTGGAGCAAGGTTGCATGCTCTTTATCCCTCAACATATAACTCATCTTTTTGTCAAATTCTCCTAGGTACACAACCAAACATTCAGCATCATTTGTCCTTATGTTCTCCGGGATCTCTCTTATAATTATTGAAAATCTAAGATTAAAAGATGGGACTAACTCATCTTTTCCTTTCTCCATGTTCATGAAATTTTTCCTTATCAAAACAGGGTTAATCCTTTCTCCAAACTGTTCCATGAACACTGCCTTGAGCTCTTCCCATGAATGAACGGAGGTTGGTAAATAAGAGAACCATTCTCTTGCATCTCCTCGCAAGGACTGAACAAATAATCTCATGATCACATCTTTGTGATCAATCTCATAATCATCCATCACATTTCTGAACTCCTGGAGATGTCTATTTGTTGATTCAGCCTTATCACCAAGGAACCTTGGTAACTTATTTCTGGCTTTATCTAGAATGTCATTTGGATAACCATTAAGGCTACTGAAATTGATAGCTCTGTACCTTCCAGTACTAAAACCTCTTTGACAGTCTGGCTGGGACTGATCACAAACCACAATTCCATCTAGAACCATGCAAGGGTGCATGTATTGAGGCATCTTGATATGCCTTTTTCAAATTTTACATATCCACTCTATAGTTGATCATTCATTTCCCTATTTCTACCTTTCATAACAATATTAGAATAGCTTAATGCATGATTCAATATGCATTTACACATAAGATCTATTTAGTGGGAAAAATTAAAACAAACATACTTCTCCAACAAAATACATAGGCTGCAAATTACAACTCAAAAGTATGCAAACTAAATATTACTGTCATTTCCCTCTTTTAGTGCTAATCACTCAATAGGGAACCCAAGATTTACCTAAAATGTTCAAATATGGTTTTCATACAAAAATTTCTTGAAAACCAAAAGTGAAGAATACCTGGGAAGTTTTCAGTTGCTGCAAATTGTCTTCCTGACTGGTAATATTTGTAGATCTGGAACTTTCTTTAAATTTTCAATAGGTTCTATCAAAAAGAGTCGCAACCTCTTTTCACAGAGGAATGAACTTCAAACATTATGAAGCTCTTTCATAGTTAAACTTCTTTCTAAGTTCCTTTCCACTAGCAGAGCACCACAGATTACAAAACTGTTTAGGTTCATTGCAACAAATTCTTCTCTAGGGTTGAAATCCTTCGAACTTGAACAAATTCAAAATGAAAAATTATTTGACTCTATGCATTGACGCTTAAGGATAGATTCTGCAATTATGATTTTCACATATTCTCCCCAGCAGAGTCGCCATTCTGTTGGCATTTAAAATAACAACCCAAGTAGGATTTGTAATTCTCTAAGAGGTAGCCAACCTCTATATTGAAGAACAACAAAGACTAGTGGCCAACTGACAAGATTCAGTCAAAGACTGACATCTCCTACACTTCTGGCTCTGCAGGACCAAGGTGGGTAAACCTAAACAATGCTCAAAACTTAATTCACTCATACACTAACATTTCTTTTACAAAGCAGATGATTCCCAATGAAACAACACTAAGGGAAGCATTGACAACTTTAAATTTGGCTAAATTCTCAGTAGCTTAACCCTCTCTCAGCCATTGGAAAGCAGGACACACAATAGCACAGTAATATTAGAAATGATTTTGCATTTAAATTTGTTTCTGAGATGCACAAACTAAAAAATAGATCAGTGCCAGTTCTGGGCCATGGAGTCAAACACATAAATTGAATCTCAAGCAAAGAGTCTTCAACTAGTGGATTCAACTTGTTGATGCTTTACATTAACTGTTAGTGCCTTACACCAACAATCCTTCTCTTACTATCAATCAGATTCTTCTTATCAAATCCCATCTGCAAACCTGAAATAGCAATCACCTACTCAAAGCATTTTAACCATTTTCTTGAAACAGAACAATGAACAGACAAAACAATCTCATGAAACTTGAGATGATAAATTCAAAGACACTTTGTATTATTGAATTTACATGATTGAAAGTGTACAAATGTGGAGACAATCTGACGACATTCATGAAAGTGGAAGCACTTCATGATATTAAATGCATAAATTGGCTATATTTACTCTTGAATTCATAAAATTACAACTTACAGACTCAGACAATGACTCATAAAACACAAATCTCTATCTACCCAGCCCAATACAAAAACTCAGAACCTTTTACAATGAAAGAATAATAGAAGATATAGAAGAATGGAGGAAATAGAAGAATCCCTAAATTCAATCTGTTGCAGACACATGGCAACTCCATTCCTGTTGATCAATCAAAATGAATATCTTCTCCTCTGTAGCAACAAACATATTTCCTCAAAAACAACATCATCTCAAGATTGCCCAGCAATAGAAAACATGCCTATGTGGAGATCCTTTTTATTTCATCCAGCTGCAAAATATCTCCCTTCCCGTACACAAACTATTTTTGTTTTTTAATCTTCATTTGTTGCAGCAATACTTTGAAATATTTCCTCACTTTATAATGTTGTAGCTTTATTCTTCTTTCATATATTAAAGTTTAATAGCTTTAATATTTTTGCTCTTTAATACTACTGCATATAAAAACCCAGCACATATACTTGTTTATAAAATGAATAAATTCACTTTATAAAATACCACCAGTGAATATTTAATTCACTCTCCATTTACTTGGGCAAAAAAACAAAAAATTTACTACTAGGCATGCTTTACCATTTAAATTTTTGGCATTGGGCCCACCCCATTTTAATCAAAAATAATAATCCCGCGAGGTCGTGAGGTCTGGGAGGTTGCATTCCCACCTTTTTTATAACATTACTGATAATCTTGTGAGGTCGTGAGGAAAGCGAGGACCGTGAGATTGCAAGATTGTGAGGCTACGAGGCTGCAAGGTTGCGAGGTTGCGAGACTGCGAGGCTATGAGGTTTCGAGGCTACGATGTTGTGAGGCTACAAGGTTACAAGGTTGTGAGGCTGTGAGGTTGCCCTAAATTCATTTTTTGGCACTTTTGCAAAATGGTCAAAATAGGCCAGTTGACTCGAGAATCAATCTAGGAAACCATTCAAACGACCTTCGGGAGACATGAAAACTTGCAAGCATTTAGACATTTGATCTAAGAATACAGTGCAACAAACAACTCAGAGAAATCAATCACGAGGTGAAAGATATTAATCAGAAAATTTTCCCAGTCAAGCTTTTCTGAAACATCAGTTATTCTGAACCAATTGAAACTGATCCAATTTCCAATTTGTAAAAATAGAAAATCAACTCCTGGCAAGCTGCCATCAGACACATAGGTTCATTAAGGTACCTGAAGCACGTGTGCAAAAATAATTGCTTTGAAAAATCAGTGATCAAAATTTATTGATGGTCGAAGTTGGCCTCTCAGAAAGGCTGTCAGGAATGCAGCTACAAAACAAAACAAACTGCATTTGGTTTCAATCTGCTAAAAATAGCAAATCAGATCATGAAGTTCTGCAAATTGACATCTGAGATTATGTTGATATGGGGAATATGGAACAACATTTGTTTTCTCCAGACAATCAATCGGTTGTGAGATCCAAGCTCAAACAAGAAGTAGCTTTGCAAAATAAATAGTCTGCAAACAACAGAACAGTGTCAAAACCCTTCAACTTCACTTTTCAAAACTCTATCAAAACTTATCATGGGAAGCTGAAATTTTACATGCCTGCTCACATATGTCTATTGAGTATGTCTGCAAATGGGTTTACACAACAATCAACAGACTTTAAATTATAAGCCTCCAAAGTGGGCCAGTCAGGACTGATTTTTCAGGTGCACTCTTGAAAGTGCAGAAGCACAAAATTTGAAATGAGCATCACAAATTTGCAAAATTTGAGAGTGCCATCACAAATCATGCATCAACATCAAATATTGCATAGAAAATATACACAAAAATATAATCATGTATCATCCATATATCATTGACATATAACATACATTATTATTATATAACATAACATCATCATCTCATATATCTCGTATCATTACATCATTATCATGTATCATACATCCTACAACATACATCATCATCATATCATAAGCATACAATAGGATCACCATAAAAGTATAAAATTATCATCATATACATAGCATCATAATATTACATGCATCAATGAAGACATCTCATAGTAGCATCAAAAAATCTCATCTCATATATGCATCATCAAAAATGTATGTCATGATACAATCATCTAAACACAAAAATGTGTGACCTAATATATACATCAAATATATGTACAGAAGGCTATCAATAGCCAATGAATGTATATACATAAAAAATAGTTGTCAACATAAATGAATCTATACAATTAAGACAATGTATTTGTGCAATCATATGTACGTTTACATCCTTCTACATCAAACCCCCCTCTTCTCTTGACCTAGAGGAGGGTGAGGAGGATCCACCAGTGCTAATGGAGGAACTTTATGTTCTAGAGCTACCTATCCACTTGAAGGACCTGCTTGTGATGGCACCTATGATGGATGCCCCATAGAACCACCATCAAATCTCCCTGATCCACTTGTAATTTCACTCTTGGTCGAGAACCTAGGATGTCTCTAGTGTGAAATACCTATCACATCATATAAAATCCTATAGTATGTGGCCTCTCTCTAACAACTTGACCTCCCTCATGTGTTGTGCCATGGGGACTATTCAAAAACCTTCAGTTGTTGTCTCCACCCCCTCTCAATGTCTCTCTCTACTATTATTTGGTCAAGGTATGCCTATAACTATTTCCATCAAAAAATATCACACTCTTGAGCTCTCTGGTTTCTCTCATTTATATACTATATCAATTGTGTTCTCATCTCATCTTTCTTTTCCTTGTAGCCATCTTTCCCTTAGCAAGGTTTCTCTTTCTCTTATAGAGAAACCCAAAGCCTGACATCATCAAGACCTCTGTCTCCTCTCTTCTCCCCTTGTCCTATTGGAATGATCATTGTTGGTACTGCCTCCTCCTAAAATAATCTATCCTCTGCAACAAGGACATCCACCTTCACTCTCTTCCTTTAATAATAGGCTCTATTAGTCATTGACTCCCTTTGCCTCCTCCCTCCAACTACTCCCCAATCCAAATGAGTAAACATGAGTGGCCTCTAGGGTATCCACCATGCATTGTACTATATGGTGGTCCCTACATTATCTCCCTTGTTTTCCCAATTCCATTGAACAAGGGTCAACTATATAAACTTTGTAAACACCACCTATGGAGATGGCATTGGCCCCCAATCTAAAATATTTATAATAGTATGAGAAAATAAGGCATGATATTCTACCACAAGTACATCTTGCATCTTGTTGGACTATCTCTATACCTGATTTGGCAGATATCTCTATAAAATATAAGGAGTGTGCGTGATCAACCATCGATGTTGTCTAAAGAATGGAAGGTTCTCTCCTAATCATCCCAAGCCTCAATGTGTTACCACATCCTCGACCTAAAATTTTCAATATTATTGATGGTCCTCCTCCAAAAATTTAAATTTCCTAGATGGTGTTGTGTCAACATGCTATCATATATGTACAAGAGAGGGTAACCTGGTTCTTAGACTACCTCCCCTACTAGTTTGTTCATAGTGATATGCTCTTGATCCCAACTATGAAGAAAATTAGTATAGGTACTGACAAGATGGTGACTTGTCGATACACCACCTGGTGCATGTCATGATAGAGATGAGAAAGTTTGAATGGTCCCATGCATAACTTGAGAGTCCTACATAATTCACTCTAGTACCTAGCCCCATCCAATTCAAAATCATTTGGACTACCTATCAGGCATAATCTACACACAAATGAGACCTACTATAACAATGATGATATCATCAACCATGCCAATATGTTGTCCTACATTGATCTGACCATCATCAATCTCCAACTTATCATCCCTTGGCACCCACTCTAGTTCCTTAATGCCATGGTCAAGGTCATAAATCACTCATGCCCTATGAATAGGGAATCGTAGAATGTGCCATATTTCCTCCAATGTATGGTCATCTCTCTAGTAGGAATCCTAAATGATGAAGTCTCAAAGTAAAACCTCTCTACCAATATAGTCATAAATTCTATGTGTTCCCTAATCTTTGGCATATAAGAAATATAATACAATCCAACTACTACAAACTTTGCATCTATTTCTATCAAAATTTCCATCTGATCTATTACCTTAGGTCGTCACTCTCATGGTAGAATAGGATCAAGTACCACCTACAAGCATAGAACCCGAAACACCAATTTATCAAAAAACTAGATAAAAACCTAAGTTTATCAACCCCTAAAATAAAAGTGACCTTTTATGTAAAAGTTTCATTTTATAATAGTCAAAAGTGGACACCTTTTCATAAGCATCACTTTATAATTTCAGAAGCAAGTGTTTTTACAAACGTGTCACATTACCATCGTCAGAAGAAACTATGTTTCTTAAGCTACTCACTTATGAAAAAGTACCATGCTTCTTGCAAAAATATCACGTCATTGTTCAAATGCATCACGTCGGGTTGTAGAAGCATTGACTCTAACTTGACACATTTGTTTCCCTACCTTTGGCTATCAATAAATGCACTTAAAATTGTGTGTGAAGGTACAAGAGTTAGGTACATATCTAGGGGTCTACTCTGTTGGAACTATCACACTATGTTTGCATGGTGTTGGGCACATACAATGTGATCCATAGTGCAAAGCTGTCTGGAGTAAGAAATCTATCTAAGATCTGAAAAATCTAATCTCTCAAGGTGCAAATAAATTGGAAATGACTCCAAATTCCTATATAGCCCCCAAAACCCTAAACCTCATCCTCCTATCCCCTTTCATCCCATTTCTCATCTTCCCCATTACTTTTCATCAATTTCTAGCCCTCCTAAGACCTAATTTTTCCTCCTCTTCTTTGCCAAACCTATTTTGTCATCCTATCACGAGCCTGATCCAAAAATGATTTTCTTTCTAACCATCCTCTGAAGGGGACAATCGAACGTCCTCCCATCATTCATTCTTCCATTAGGGCATAGTAGGGCATAAAAAAAATATATATATTTTTTTCCAAAATAATAGTATCTTTGAAAATAATGTAACAGGTACATCATCTCAAAGAGGGGAAAATGTAGACATCTAAAAATATTTGAATGTATCACACATTTATCATTTGCATTTTCACCATCATTTCTCATCATTTTCATCGTTTTCCCTCTGATTCATCATTTTTCCTCTATTAATCAAATAATTCTTAATTATTTGATTAATTCATCATTTTTACTAATTTTCCTCTATCCCACCTAATTAAATAATTTCCTTAATTATTTAATTAGAAAAATCTAGTTTTCTTCTATCTTACATAATTAAATATTCTTTATTTATTTAATTAACTAATTTTCACTACCACTTGCACATGGAATATTCTTTTTCAAAAAAAAAAATCTTCCTCTCATAATTAAATAATTTTAATTATTTTATATCCTAATTTCCCTCTAAAAGGAATGTTCTATTTTCAAAAATGGAATATTCTCTTTTCAAACTAATTTTCTAAAAATAAGGAGATAATTTTAATTAATTAAAGCTCTCAAGAAATCTCCACTATTGATATTTTTAATTTAATCTGCATAGTTGATCTTAACTTTCAATCTCCCTCATTGATCATAAATTTGAAAATATATTAAACAAGCCATTTTCTCCATTCAATTCACCTTAGATCACCTAGAAGAGTTCATGAGAATTCATCTTTGCAACAATTTTGAGCATATTTTGGGTCATATCATCATCAATTCAAGCTTGTTCATAATTGGGTTTTAAGGTTTGAGCAATCCAACATCAAATCTACCAAAGTTTTCACAATGGAATGTTAGGTTTTCTTTACTTTTGATCTTGTTTTTAAATTTTTTTTTTTATATTATTGATCTTTTCCAAAAGTAAGTGCATTCAATTTCATTGGTTAGTGGTTTTATTCAATCTTTCTTTTGTAGGTATTTGATATTTCTAACCCTAATTGTGTTAATTTTATTTCTAACTGATTTTCCACTAAACCATTACACAATACCTATAGAGAATGGAATGACATATATATATTGGATTAAAAATAGAAAACTTAAAATGTTGGAAGGAAATGAATTTTTATTACCCTTGATATCAAAGATGAAATTAATAAAGAGAATATTGAAATATACTAATATTATAACATCTCCTTGTTGTAGATTCTTAATTTTTCTCATAATTAAAAGATAAAAGTGGTACTTAGTTATATTTTCAATGATAATAAGGCACTTAGATAGATCCTTCATTTGTAGTTAGATGTTCACATTAATTTATTCATCATAACCTTTCATAATTACTAAAATATTTCATAGTACCAAAGTATTTTGAGAAAATTTTATTGTTCCATTCTAGTGGAATTCATATTTTACTCTCTTCCTCTACATTTAGGAATATAAGGGTGTCATTTTTAGATTACTAACCATGTGAAAATACCACATCCTTATTGAGCATTCATCCCATGAATAAGTTATGAATAATTTCATCAATTGAAACATCCTATCTAAATTTGGATTGACTCCCTTTTATTTTTAATGAATTTTTAGGTCATGGACGACTATTATGATCTTTGAGAGGGATTAGTTTAAAATTTATAGAAGGATGTATTTTTTACCACTATAATATTCATGGAGGGCCTAAAAATTCCATAAAGTTGGTAAATCTAAAAGAACATATAGATGTAATTCTCAAAGGCAAGGAGAAATTAGTGAAATTCTAGGCTAACTACATTCTATTGTGGGATGAGGTATTTATCACCTTGTTAAAATTATTCATCCTTGAAGATCTTACAAATTTATATTTTCATACCATTTCCCTTTATTAATCATTTAAGGTATAATATACTTATTAGTTTTCATTTCTACCTACTCATGTCTCGGATAATATGTGCATGATGTCCTTCATGGTAAAGTTGAACTTACCTTTCACCAAAGCCCTATTTACTAGACCCCATTGAGACCCATGAATAATGCCCAAATTATTGAGAAATACAAGACCTCTAAGGAACAATCAAGATCTAACCCAACATATACCAATCTATCCTTGATACCCATCCCTCATCCTAAATTAATTAAAATTAAAATTCCCACTACCAAAACCCTATAATATTAAATTTATTTATTTATCACTTCTAGAGGTCATACTTCATCCAACCCTAAACCCCCTAACCCTAATCTTACCAAATTTTCCATTAGTTGTATAAAGGAATCCTTTAATAACCACAAGGGTAAATCCTCACTAGGAATGGGGAACCCTAGAGTGTGCTCTATCTTCCCTAAAGTTGATCCTAAAAATGTAACATTGGAGATATATGATGAGCATATATTAGGATAGGATATAATGGATATTATTTTTTGTAGAAATTGTGAAGATATGGAGGAAAAAATCATGAACTTGGAGGATAATTTCAATCTACACCATAGAATTTTGAAATGGTTTAAGACTGAAAATAAAATATTCAAGGAAAGAATCTCTAACCTTCACAAATATATCAAAGGAGAGGAAACTAAAGTTAAAATTAGCATAAAATTATTGAAGAAGGAATAGGAAAAATTAAAAATAAATATAGCATCATGCTTGTATACATGACATTCCTCAAAATGAAAATAGAGTAAATGAAGATGAAGAGGTTTTGTTTCCTTCCCTAGAGAATTTTGTGTAGTTTAGTAAGATCATAAATAATAACTTTTTATCTAACATCACCATGTTCTATGATTGTATGCTCAAGAGAAAAAAATATGGATGGAAAGGCTCCTAAGTAAAAGAACTATATCCAAAACAAATTATATTGAAAAAGAGGTTATCAATATGGATAATTAAGTCATGGAATAATATTTAGGCTTCCTTAGAGAGGAATGGAATGCAATAAAAATAGTAGAATTTATGTCCTCTAGGGAATTCTCTCTATTTTCATTTTACTATATTTTTCTCCCTAAGTTTAGGTTTTTATTATGGTTAATTCTGTGGTATTCCATTTCTCATGAAATCTTGTTTCTTTTTTTTTTTATGTTAAGGATCCACTATTCTCTTTTGTCTAATTTTTTAAAGGGTCTACTTCATAAAAAAAAACCACCTTTAACCCTAATATCAAAAAAATATAAAATCTGAAGTAAACAATTAGATTCAATTTGGATTAATGAATTAATGAATTAAACATAGTGAAAAATAGTTAAGAAAATCTTAGAAAACTATGGTTACTTGTGGAATAAGTGTTATGAAAAATGGTGTCTCAACCTTGTGATTATAATCGGCTAGCATATTTGAGTGTGGAGGTGTATGGGGGTACTCCCCTACAGAATCTGGGGGTATCATCCCCCTAGTAAGGGTTTTGAGGGTAATACACCCCAACAGGGGTTTGGGTATATATGTATATTTTTCTTGTATAAATTGTGAAGGTATGGTGGGAAAACACATGAATTTAGAGGATAATTTAAATCTACACAATAGAATTTTGAGATGGTGTAAGAATGAAAATAAAATATTCAAGGAGAGAATCTCTACCCTTCACAAATATATCAAAGGAGAGGAAACTAAAGTTGAAATTAACATTAAATTATTGAACAAGGAATAGGAAAACATAAAAAATATATCCTCATAGTTGTATACATGATGAGATCCATTTATGTCCCATTTTATGCCACATGTTATCCTTTTTCATATGCCTTCAATCCCATTCCCATATTCCATTTCCATATCTTATCATAACATTTTATCATTTTTAGTTGGATATGATTAAATATATATGAGTGATATTTAATATGGTTTTGGGATTAAAATATGAAAATAAATTATTGATTATCTTTACTAATAAGTGTTTTCATCTTAAGCCTTGGAAAATAGATCTCGTAGCATGCAGATTTCCTGTCAGACTTCCTATCACATTCTTCATAGGAACTTTTGTTACCTTCTTCATTGAAATATGACTCATGTTTATTGCTACAGTTTCCTCTTATATGTGTTCAACTTCAACCATGTGTCATAGGTGCAGGAAATTCAACCACCAACTATACAACACCAAATTTCATCTCCAAATTATTAAATCTGATGTATCAATAAATTGTCATCGTTATTTTTTGTTATATTGTTTTGACAGCAAAGCGTGATTATTATATTATTGGGAAATTGGTTAGTAACAATTTCATTAATATATTGTTAAGAAATTGGTTCATTTTTTTAAGGAAATTAGCCATGAGGCCACACAAATATTTCCTTAACCAATCAATTTACCTCCACTATTGATTTGTAAAACTGCACACATATTTATGTTTATGCATCGTGAAATCTATATAAACACTCGTATACATAATATTAGTGAAGTTAAGAAAGCCAAAAAGGAATAAAATATATTCAATATTATTACCAAAAGAAAATCTTTGAAGCCTCTTTCAAAAAATTTGTAAGCTTAATCTCCATCAGTTGATTGGGAGGAAGGTGCCCACTCTTCAGCCACCACTGGACTATAAATATTTTATTTTCTGTAGAGTATGCATTTGTGTGTTTTGATTTCAATCAGTAAAATTTTGTATTGTTGTGTTTTTGTGTTTGATATGTATTAATAAATTTTATGTATTAATGATTTGCATTTTATTTTCATGTTGTATAATTAATTGCTTTGGCTTTCATTATAATATTTGTTGATTAAGTTGTTGTTTCATAATTAACTATCATAATTTATGCACAGTTCCTATCGCTTGAATAGAATAAATAGCTTCTATCACCAGGAAGTGACAATTCCTTTCGCCATAATTATTTTGATTTGTTGTAAGTTTATTTTCATGGGCTCAATTCATAACCACTCATCTCACGACTCTTAGCCCTTGTGCATATTTCCATGATACCTTTCATTAGTTTACGGTCTTCGGATTGACACTTAGACCAAGCTGAAATCTTTCTTATTCTTTGCCCCAGTTTTGGCCTATCATTTTGGTGGTGTTTCTGAGGAGAGGTATCAAAGGCCAGTTAGTTTAGTGAGATGAGTTAGGACCAATGTGTTAGGATGAAATCTCGTGTACCTATCGATCGTTCCTAGATGACTACTCCTAATTTGTGTTGTTTAAATCATATTGATGCATGGTTTTATTTTTTAGGTAGATCTTAGTAGATACAACCATTTATATATATTCACACCAATTGTTGTGAGTCAATTGATAGAAAGAAGTAAGTTTGAAGAAACAATATAAAAACAATAAAAGTGTTGCATTTTCAAGGAAATTCAAACACGTCACTTTTCAAGGAAAAATGCTTCAAAAATGAAGAATCTGAAGGTCTTGCAAGGGGCATTGCCCCTTGACCCTGTTGGGGCCTACCACGCCTAGACCCCTACTTTCAAATTTAAAAACAAAAGAAGAAATTGGTGGGGGAATCACGTTGATAAAAATTGATGTTTTATACCCCCTCTATCTAATGGATGCAACTTAGATAATCTTGATCTTCCAATGCCATTGTCACAAACATCTACAAATGTTATTTCTATAATTGAGCAAGAAAAAATATTGATGAATTTTTAGGACAAAGGAGTTTTGGAAATTAAGATTTGACCATTTTTTGTTCTAATTGTTGCAAGGAAGGAGTTGAGTGCACGTTTCAAACTATTCAAGAGGACATGGTGAAGGAGATAGATGTTATAAGTGAGCCTCAACATGACAAAGATGGACCTAGTTAAAATTAGGAATATCATGATATTTATGAGTTTCAAATTTAAATTGAATTAGAATTAAAATATACACATGTAGGAGATTCAATTTTTCATTTGATATGATGTCTTTTGATATTTGTAACTCTTAGTTTTGGGTTGAAAATATTGGAATAAGAAGACCTAGTTAGGGATTCTTATTTGAGAGATTACTTAGATCTTATGAGGGATATTTTTTAACAATTATATCAATTTTATATGGTTTTATTTAGTTTAATACTATGTTTTAATATGTATTTGAATGATAATATTTATTTTTGAAATGAATTTACTTTAAAAACATGAGAACTATTTTGTGTACTAGTTAAACTTTTTTCATGAAGTCCTGAATAGGGTTTTTCAATTTGAATGTATATTTATGTTTTGGAAACTATATTGAACTCTTTTTAAATTTTAATACTACAAAAAAATAGGAATTAACATGTTTAAATTCCTTCAAAAAATTATTGGACTATCTCTATGATTATACTATGTTAAAAAAATAAATTCTATGTATAACACCAAGGAAGTTATCTAGCTTTTGTCTAGATTTTGATTCCTTGGAATTTCCATTCCAAGATAGAATCATTCTTAGAGAACTATAAAGAAGGAGAAATAGTGTGCTCAAAGTGTGTTGTGGTCCTAAAACATTAAAAGTGTATAGAGATTGGATAATTTTCCAAAAAATTTGTTGTAGTTTGTGGCCCAAATAATGCACTATAGTCTAAATTATTAAAGGATTATATAAGATTAAAAAATGGGATTTATTTTAATAATTAATTTATCTATTGCAAAGTACATAAACTAGTATGTTGAGTTGTGTTTGATTTTAACATGTAGAGATGTTAGTTTAGATTTTTTATTTGATTATAAGTGACTCTAGTAAATGTTAGTATTTTAATATGTCTATTATGAGTTAAACCTAATATTATTTTTGTTTCATGTGGGTTATATAAGTAGTAAGTGTACACCATGCTTCACTTCACCTAACAGTCTTGGTATTAGACTATGAGTAGCTTCTTCATTGCCTAGATACTGAAATTAGATTGGGTTCAAAGGACTTGGGTATCTTATGGGTGATTCTAGTTGAAATAACTTTCTCTACTCCATGATCTACCATATTGAATATCATCTCCTCTTAAGTTAAGACTACATGAAACTTATAGATACACATCTCTCAATAAAATTTCTTCACATAGGTTCTATTGTTCTAGATTGAGCAAGAGTTTCATATGCTATATAGATGTATAAATTATATTATTCTATAAAATCACTAGAATTGGAAAATATATATTTAAATACCTATGGCCTCATGTGGTACTATCTCAAAAAATGGTGGATTTCCTTATTTATTTTTATGGTATTACTTTGTTCACTTATTCTTAGCTTTGGTATGTATGTATACTACAATTGGGAGATGGGTACATTGGTATGGGAAGGGATATTAAGATTTTGTGGTAGGATGTCTTGTTTAGTTGTTTATGTATTTTCTCCTTTTTATGTGTTTGTGTTCACTTATTTTGTTTATATGAATTTCCTTATGAATATGGTTTACGTGTGTATGGATTATGTGTTTGTTGTATACTTAGTTGCATGTGTTTATGTGCTTTTATTGTTTATATATATATATATATATATATATTGTGCTACGAATATGATACATAATTATGGTATACATGATATCCTACCTTAAGCATGTGTATCCTAGTAAGACATATGGCATCATTTGAAAATACTTTTCATAGTATGAGATGCAAGTAATAAGTTATTTGTGTTGGAAGTTTGGAGATGATAGAGTTTTTTGTGAGTTTCTTGGGTGGTCTCATTGATGTCAACCCATTATATGAAGAGAGTATTGGAATATTATTTGTGTTGATAATGCCAAACCCTAGCATTGAAGTTGTGGAAGTCTAGAGTTGTTGGTGTTTCATTGATGTCTTACTTTAGTATAGTTGTAGAGGTTGTTGGAAATTTTTGTAGTTTGAAAGTGCTGCAAATGTTGTAGATCTATTGTAGAGATGTTAGTAATATTGTTGATGAAGTTGGTTCACTTGGTTTTCAAGTTATTTTGAGAAAATTTGAATGAAAGAAAGTTTTGTTTGATAGAGTGGTGTTTAGTGTTTTTCTCTACATTTCTTCATGGTTGAAGTTGTTCCCATGCAGTTTGGACTTGATTATTAGAGGTTTTTAGTGGTGTTATATCTAGAGTTTTAGGTTCTAAATCATTCTTCAGTGGAAGATGTGTTTGGCAGTATGTCTTTCTAGAAAAATAGGGTGTCTGGGAGAAATGAGATTGCTCTGCATTTCTCCATAGTGAAGTTTTTGTTGTTGCAAATTTAGGAACGTGCTTATTGTTAACAATCAAGATTGCACCCTAGCTAAGATTGAACCAACTATTATATTGAGACATGGAAACACTCTTAGGTTGTGGGTGACCTATGGTGAGAATGAATATCTAGAAGGGATGGTTCCCCTGGAAAATCACCTAAGCTACAAATGTTTTTGAGGAAAATGGTTTATAAAAATAACTGAAAATGAAAATCCTAAACTCCTAAGGGTGATGCACCAAAACTTTACTTATTTTAATGCCTTCACTCACAATCAATCTCTCAAAACATTAACTTTCACAATCACACCTAGAACATACAAATCAATAGTAATTTGTATGAAGGCTCAAAAGGATTAACACAACACACAACCTGAATCATATGAAAATCTTGCACACAAATTCACAATTATGAGACATAACAAAGGATCCAATTTTTATGATCACAATGAAACATCAAATCGACACTACAAATATGAGACAAGAAATGAGATAGGAATGCTCTGTTGTTTTTTTAAACTAAAGGAGTATGAAAAATGTAAATCTAAGTACAAATATCAAGCTTACAAATCTTTCTACAAGTGAGCAAGAAAGTAAGAAGAAAATCTGAACTGAGAAAAACTAGGTTTTTCTCCAACTTATACCTCCAAAGTGTCTCCAATAGTGAAAAGTAGAAAGATCTGAGTGAACTGCATCTCAAAATAGCAACCTCAAAGCCATTTTTGAGCTCCAAAGAAAAGCCTCAAAATCAATGCCCAAACTACCTCCAAATTGGATGAGAATGATGAAAACTTTCTATCTCAAGTGTGTCGACCCAAAAGACTCAAAAAATCAGGCTTGAACTGGCTGAAAACAGAAATAGAAACTTCATTTTGGCAAAAAAAAAATTACATTTCACCCAAAAGACCTAAATTGAAACACGAAAGTTTTATCCACACTTGCTTTGATTTAACTACATTTTAAAATAACAAGTATTAAGGCAATTTATAGAAATATTTCCCAAATAATGTTCTACATCATTTGTAGTTTTGATTTTACAAAAGAATTGCAAAAATGACCTGATTCTTGACTCCAACTTACTTGACTTTATCTTCTAATTTTTTGAAACAATACAAGGCAATTACCGATTTTGACAAAAAATTGCCAAGTACATAGTATTAGACATTTTATTTTTTCAAAAATCAAAAAGCTATGGTACATATCATATGATTTCTTCAAAATCATAAAAGAACTAAGGTATGTAGAAAAAAAAATATTTTTGCAAAAATGAAAAAAGGGAAAGAAAGGAAAGACTTAGGCATTTGAAATCGTAAAAATATTAAAGGCATCAACCATATGATTTTTTTCCAAAAATCACAAAATGACTAAGGCATATTGCAGCCTAGGCTTGAACACATAAGCAAAGCAAGGTATTAGTTGAGGCATTTTAATTTTTAAATCAATGTGATAAAATCACAAAGGCAAATTAGGGTAAAGAATGAACCCTAAAGAAAAACCAACGAGCCTAATTTTTCTCATTCATTTCATACTCCAACTTTGGAAAAACTCGCTCTGCACATAGTCACCATGGGGTTATGGTTTCAAGCTTGATTCTTCACCATTCTTGCCACTTTTAGGTCAATTCGCCTCAAGAAACCACCTAAGGAAATGAAACAAAAATTTCAAAACCCTCGACACAAAAAATCATTATCAGACTTGCATTTCAACAAACTCCTAGACAAAATTCACCTATGCACATTGAAAAAGCATGAAAAACATACATAAGAACATACGTGGATACATACATAACATGACGAGACATTGTAGTGTGGGGACTACTAGATGCTTGAAACAATGGGTTTTACAATAGTCTAAGTTTTAGGAGACAGTGTGTTTTCCAAAACAACAGTGTATAAAATGGTGGCGAAAATGGGATGTGATGTGGGATTTTTGCTATTTCCCAATTATGATTTTGAATGCCACCTTTTTCCCTTTTCTATCCATTCCGAAAAACATTGTGAATAAGGGTGACATTTAGGGTTTTACATGATTTTCAAAATATAGAATTTCATTGCAGAACCCACAAATTCTTCTTTCTACAAACATTATTCAGTAATTTCACTCATATTTCTACAATTGGTTGTCACTTATTTCATTAGGAAATGGAAAAATTTGAAAACCAACATATGGGGAGGAAACGAAACAAAAATTTTAAAACCCTCGACAAAAAAAATCATTATCAGACCTACTTTTCAACTAACTCCTAGACAAAATTCACCTATGCACATTGAAAAAAGCATGAAAAACATGCATAAGAACATACGTGGATACATACATAACATGATGAGACATCATAGTGCGGGGATGACCAGATGCCTGAAACAGTGGGTTTTACAATAGTCTGAGTTTTAGGAGATAGTGTGTTTTCCAAAACAACAGTGTATAAAATGGCGGAAAAAATGGGATGTGATGTGGGTTTTTTGCTATTTCCCAATTATGATTTTGAATGCCACGTTTTTCCCTTTTCTATCCATTCTGAAGAACAATGTGAATAATGGTGACATTTTGGGTTTTACGTGATTTTTAAAATATAGAATTCCATTGCAGAACCCATAGATTTCACTTTCTACAAACATTATTCAGTAATTTCACTCATATTTCTACAATGGGTTGTCACTTATTTCATTAGGAAATGGAAAATTTTGAAAACTAGCATACGGGGAGGAAACGAAACAAAAATTTCAAAACCATCGACAAAAAAAATCATTATCAGACCTGCATTTCAACAAACTCCTAGAAAAAATTCACCTATGCACATTGAAAAAAGATTATAAAAAATACATAAGAACATACATGGATACATACATAACATGACGAGACATCGTAGTGCGGGGACCGCGATACGCCTGAAACAATGGGTTTTACAATAGTCCGAGTTTTAGGAGATAGTGTGTTTTCCAAAACAACATTGTATAAAATGGTAGTGAAAATGGGATGTGATGTGGGCTTTTTGCTATTTCCCAATTATGATTTCAAATGCCACATTTTTCCCTTTTCTATCCATTTTGAAAAATAATGCGAACAATGGTGACATTCTGAGTTTTACATGATTTTTGAAATATAGCATTTCATTGCAGAACCCACATATTCTTCTTTCTATAAACATTATTCAGTAATTTAACTCAAATTTCTACAATGGGTTCTCATTTATTTCATTAGGAAATAGAAGATTTTGAAAACCAACATATGGGGAGGAAACAAAACAAAAATTTCAAAACCCTTGACACAAAAAATCATTATCAAACCTGCATTTCAGCAAACTCCTAGATAAAATTCACCTATACACATTGAAAAACATACATAAGAACATACGTGGATACATACATAACATGACAAGACATCGTAGTGCGGGGACCGCCAGACGCCTGAAATAGTGGGTTTTACAATAGTTTGAGTTTTAGGAGACAGTGTGTTTTCCAAAACAATAGTGTATAAAATGGTGGAAAAAATGGGATGTGATGTGGGCTTTTTTCTATTTCCCAATTATGATTTCGAATGCCACATTTTCCCCTTTTCTATCCATTTCAAAAAACAATGTGAACAATGGTGACATTCCAGGTTTTACAACTATTATTCAGTAATTTCACTCATATTTCTACAATGGGTTGTCGCTTATTTCATTAGGAAATGGAAAAACCCTAAACCAGCATACGGGGAGGAAACGAAACAAAAATTTCAAAACCCTCGACACAAAAAAACATTATTAGACCTGCATTTCAACTAAATAGTTTCCCAACAAAAACCCTAAAAAAATTCAAAATAAGAATGTGAACAATGGTGGCATGCTGGGCTTTATGTGATTTTCACAATAGTTTGTGGTCTCTGTAAACTTTATTTGGTTATTTCACTCATATTTCCATGATGGGTTGTCATCTATTTCATTCGGCAACCCCAAAATTTTAAAACCAACAGAAAGGAGGAGACGAAAAACTAAAACCCTCAACTGAAAATCACAAAACAAAAAACCCTACAATGAATGGCCGTTTGTTTCTTTAGTGTTCATGGCAGAATGGAAAAATGGAACATACACAGAGCGAATATACATACTTGAAGGAGATTTGCATGCCTACAACTCTTTCCCTCGCTATCCACCAAAATGTCGCTATCCAAAAATGGAGAAAATGGGACCTCGTCGGAGCTTTTTGATATTTGCTAATAATGGTTTCGAATGCCACGTTTTTGGCTTTTTGTCCATCCATGCTGAAAAATTATTTTGAAAACTCATCAGCGCTAACACGATTTCCTGGTGATGGGACAACAAATGACACAGGGGATGAGATGTCCGGTCGTCAAGTCTCTCTATCAAGTCTTTCCTTCTGTTCGGTAACCTTTTCCATCACGGGTCCCACCTCTTCCATCACGACTCTTTTCTCCATGTGGTATGGGGGGCATATCCTATCTTATATATATGTGAATTTTCTCTAGGAGTTAGCTTTCATTGAATACTCTTAATTATATTCCTGGACACGATATTACCTTGAACGGCGATGTGGTTGGTAAGATTAGAGTTAATAATAACGGTATTATTTTTATTAGTATATATTTACCTAATATTATTATCTTTTAATGATTTTAATTATCACTTTATTTATTTATTTTTTAGAAAAATAATAATAATAACAAATATATATATATATAATTGAGTATCATGATATAAAAGTACAACTTCACTCTTATCTTGATAAAAAATGTTTTCTAAAATACTAGAGAGAGATTATTAATGATGTAGGTGTTAATATAATTATTTTGGTTAAAAATAAAATTAATGTTAATAATGTAAATGTGATTATAGTAAAAAATTTAGGATATTTAATAATAATATTAATATGATGATTAGCAATAACTGTTAGGTCAATTATGAACCATGATTGAATAATAATACTATTAAATGGATAGAATGAGAGTAATGTTATAATCGTGATTTGAGGTTAAATGTTAATAATATTATTAATGGGATTTCAGTTAGTTAGCGACATTATGGTGCAAACGAGAATTAAATAAAAATGTTAGTATTGTTGGTTGATTGTACAAAATAGTAACATTTTCTATGAAAAAATTCTTTGTTGATAGTTGATGATAATTCTATTGAGGTTAAATACTATTAGAGATATTCTTTTATTAAGGAATAACTTGTGACTAGATAGTAATACTATAATTATAATTAATACTTGATGATGTTTAAGAAATAAGATTATTATCATGGTTTGGTTGGTCAAGTAATTTAGTTGTAACTTAAGAGTGGAGGTCATTGCAATCACTACTCAGTACATTTTTTGTGTCTATTATAACCATGAAAGTTGGGATTTTGGTTAAAAAAGAAAAAAATGGTCACGTGTTTGTTTTCAAACAAAGTTAGGGCATGATGATTGGCTAAATTTTTTTGGGCATGACAGGATCATATTGTGTACTCCTAATGGGGAGTATACAGGTGTTGTCCATCGTATGTTGTCAAAGGGGGAGAGAAAAATATTTGGATGAGTTTATGGTCCTTTTCCATTGATGTCAAAGGGAGAGAGAAATTTAAATTGATTGAAGAACCATAAAGGGAAAAATAAAAACATGAAGAGAGTTGTAGGAGTGGATACAGTCTAAATACCATAGGGGAGAGTATGGTAATGTACTGTATGGACACCAAAGGAGGAGAGTGATCTAGAAGTGTAGGTGTTGATGATGTTGCAAGAAAAGAAGTCCATGAAGAGAGAGGATGAAGAGTAAAGAATTGTCCTTATTAGGGGGAGTACTACTTATTGTAGTATTTTTTTTGTTTTATTATGGTTTTTAAAAAGCAGATATTTCCATCAATGACAAAGAGGGAGAATCTTGGAAGCTTGGAGATGATAGAGTGTTTTTGAGCTGCTTGGGTGTTGTTATTGATGACAAACCCTTGTATGAAGAGAGTATTGGAATTTTGTTGGTGTTGATAATTTCAACCCATAGCATTGGATTTGTGGAAGTCTAGATTTATTGGTATTAATGTCAACACAAAATTGTTTGTGTTGTCATTGATGTCTTACTTCAGTATAATTGTAGAGGTTGCTAGAAATTTGTGTAGTTTGAAAGTGCTGCAAAGAGTAATATTGTTGATGAATGTGGTTCACTTGGTTTCCAAGTGCTTTTGAGAAAATTTGAATAAAAGAAAGTTCAATGTGACAAAGTGGTGTTTAGATTTTTGCTCCACATTTCTTCATGGTTGAAGATGTTCCCATGTGATTTTGACTTAATGATCAGAGGTGTTTAGAGGTTGTATATCTAGAGTTTCAGGTTCTAGATCATTCTTCAATGGAAGATGTGTTTAACAATATGTCTCTCTGGAAAAATAAGGTGTTTGGGAGAAATGAGATTGCTCCACGTTTCTCCATAGTGAAGTTTCTATTGTTGTGGATTTGAGAACGTTCTTATAATGGTTGTATATACCTTCCCTTGAAGTTTTAGGTTTTGAGCTATTTCACAAGGTTGTTTGGTGTGTTGGATGTCTATGCTAGTATGTTTGGTTGCACAAAATGAAGGCGTTCTTGATTTTTAAGGTGTTTCAGTAGTTGTGTAAAATATTCTGACGATGCTAGAATATTTTGAGATGTTGTATGAATTGTGTGGAATGTTGATGTGTGGCATGCGAGATGTTTTCGGACCTTGAGAAGTTTTATTTGAGTCACTTGTTAGTGTTAGTGTAGGTTTGGTCAACCTAGCATGCTAGTGCTATTTACGAAGGAAAATTATTGTTTTAGGAAGTGTTAAGAAGCATGTTGGTGTATATTTGGGTCCCAATTAAGTAGTGGCATGGTTTGGCTTCACTTCTTTATATTGTGGAAATGTTTGGTGTTAACCTATTTGGTGTTACATGGTTGAGGTGTATGTGTTTCATTAAGGTCGACCTAATTGAGATTGTTTTAGGTCATGGAGGGTATAAATGCAAGGAGAATTGTTGTATGGAATGTGTGAAGTCTGTGTGATGCAAAAGATATAAAATTGATCAAGTTTTTTGATCTGAGTGTGATCCTTAATGCCTTTTACTTCCTAATGCAATGAGAAAAAGGTGTCTACATTTCAATCTGTTTGATGAGTGGGTCAGTGCAGTATCATGGGGTTCTGAACTAGGCCCTTAAGCAACAATACAAATTTAGAAAAATAGTCTTAGGAAAATTGACATAAAAATCTGAATAGCTTATTAACATAATTTGTAGAAAATTGAATATAGTTTCTAAGATACTAGACCTTTTTTGAAAAAAAGTAAATCTATTTGGTGAAAATTTGAAATTTTAATGCAATAGTACTAAATTTTTAGGAAACAAATAAAAAGCAAGTGTATGTCTAACCAACCTAAGTACAAGAAAAAAAAATGAAACTTGCAATATAAGTAGTGGACACATACTTGGATGTGCCACTTTCTTTTCGTAATTTTTTTGCAAGTAAATAATTAGCTATGATTTTTTATTAGAAAGTTGTAAAAATATTAAAACTTATTTGTTTGACCACCATAACTTGGTCAAAATTTTATGAAATTGAATTTTTTGTTCATCTTATAGTACTGGAAGCATACAATGTGTCATATATTTTGGATTTGAAAAATTTGAAATCATTTGAGAATTATAGATGCTTTTCAATCAACCTATCAATCAGGACTTTAGTCATAATACATGTAGAAAATAAATAATAATTATCTATTAAATTCAAAATAAGGAATATCTTATATTGATGGAAAGTTGGCAATTTTCTCAATAAACCCTTTTCGTTTGATCAAATTTAGATTAAAAAGGCCGTCAGACTCTTTTTTGTCATATCGCCACTTTTTGAACCCCCATGATCCTACACTCACCTAATTTTTTTGTGCTTTAGTGGAACTGTACGTTCAACATATGAGAGATGCATTGTTAGCATTTTAAATTGGTAGTGAGCCACCCCTTCTTATTTCTTCTTTATTTTGGGTGCTGAGTCCTTTGATAGTGAGCCACCGATAGTGAGCCTTATTTTATCCAATGTTGCAATTCATATATTAGTGAGCTAATCCTCACTATGGTTATTCCCTTCTTGTGTTTTCCAAGTTAATATGGTGTTCTTATCTGTGTGATGTGTTTGTATTGTTTCTTTACTTATTTACATTATGTTAATGCATGTTAAAGGTTTAAATGTGGATAAGGGTTTATGAACTAATGTAGGTCTGAATGTTAATGATGGTTTTTGATGTTTTAAGAGCATACAATTGATTCACCCCCCCTCTTGGTTTTCATTTGCATCTAAAAATTTGGGTGTTCCATATGAACTTGGATTTTTGTACTAGGTCAATCCATGTAGGATTCAAATTTATTATGAAATTTAATGATTATCACATTTGGCATTGTAAGGAAAGCTTAGTATGGAAATTCCTTCCTAATGCAAAATTTTGAGGAAAGAAGTGCAAAAAAAATAATTTAAATTGAGTTACAGTCATTAAGATGCACAACAACAGAACAAAAGAATAGACAATTTAACACACGCATAATTGAACACTAGATTTATGTCGCATGACAAAGAAAATATATTCCCATTAGAGGCTAAATATATGAAATCTTGTAAGTAATAGGCAGTTCCTTAGAAGAATCAAATACTAAAAGCCAATAATACCATACAATACTAAACCATAACAAATGTAGTCTGATTAAAATGTATTTATAAATGGTGTTCTCGAATCAAATACTAGAACTATGAGAAATACACTCAAACCTTCAAACTAGTGCCTTATCTTAGGGCAAGAAGTCAAAACAAAGAAAACTGAACTGTAAGGTGAATTGAATCCTAGACATCCTTCATCTTAGTGAAGTTGCATTAAAATTCACGTATTAATACTTATAACCCATGACTAATTAGAAGATCCACTCAACATTTATGTAAATCCATGTTCTATTCAAGGTATTCTAACTGGTTCATTAAACTAGAGCCATAATCAAAATATATTTCACTATGAGGGATAATGAAAATCAATGAAATAATCTTTGATCATATTCTCATTGATAATTCACGTAAAATGCAACAATGGAGAGACAATGGAATCAAAATATTTGCATATTTGCTTCAAATATGCCTAGAAGCCATACAATTAATAAAGTAAACTATCTTAAGTCATAACCTAAGACCTTGACTCAAAAAAAAATATCTCTATGCTTCTCATTTGCATAACTTAGATCTAGAAATCAACAAAAGACCTGCACATATGGTTGTGAATTCCCTTTTATAGAAAAAGGGAGAAAAAAAAGCTTTGGGCCAACATGTACACATGTATCGTTTATATTGGACTGCTACAACACATATTCCCTTTGTAGTTATATTTACATTTTCAAATGGAGGGAATATACGTCCCCATCATGTGTAGCCTGGATATCAAGAAGTAATGTAGTATTTGCTTCATCAAACTTGGCCTTTATCTCTTTTATTTTTTCATCCATAGGGATAACATAGCCTTGAAAATTTTGCTCCTTGATTTCACCAAAAAATATATAAGTTGGGATAACATGTGGATATTTATCCTCCTTTTGTTTGGCTACAATTTCCATAAACTTCAAATTTTCAGCCCTAGAAATCCATTTATCCAACAATGGAGTAGCTAATTCTTTGTCCCTTTCATACAACCTTGTTGCTTGTATCATTGAGGCATAATTTTAATGAACACTATTTAATGTATTTTATATTTTCTTATTCATATGCTTCAAAACCATGTGAACAATTTTAGAATTAGTTTCATACATGGTTCTTTGAGCTTGTTGAAGCAATCCCTTGTATTCTTCAATTTGGAGTAGTAACTCCTCTTTGGTTGTCTCAATTGATAGGGTTGCACCTGATATGCCTAGATCCTCAACTACCAATGGCTCTTGGACCATGTTATAAGGCACAATTGATGATATTTGCTCAGGTGAAGGAGGTGGGGAATGAGTCACAAGAGATGTGGGCATTTCATGACCTAAAACAACTAGTCCTTGAGACTTAAGAGTCTCCACTTGTTGTTTTAACAATGCTACTTCTGCTTCAAGCTCAAGAACCCTTTGTTGACTTGTGTTGTATTCACCAATCAGCTCATTATGTTTACTCCTATATGTGTCCCATTCTTTGGTAAGGCTCTCCACTGTTTCCTTTGTAAACTTATCAATATTGACTATCATGTCAGTCGCCTCTAGTGTAGGAGTATCAAAAACTCTCTTTATAATCATTTTTCCCCTGAAGTTGGTTGGTTCTACTACAATTGGCTTCTTAGAGCCAAGAGACAATGATCATATAGCTAGAGCATCCCATTCTTCACTAAAATCTGACCCTTGAAGTGCCATTTTAGCCTCTTTCTCAGTTTGGAAAAATGGTTTTTCAACTCTCATTATTGTATCAAGGACAACAACATTGGCTATATCCCATTTAGTCAATAATAATACACCACTCATTTGTATGCGTGCCTTGGCCTCATCAACTGTAATATTTTGAAATTCCTTCTTCATTTTGCTTCTGACATTGGCTTGTACAACCTCCTCTAAAAATATCAGGGTGTAGAATTATCTCCTTGGCCACCTTCTTAGTTTACTCCTAAATACTTTCCCTTCACAAAAAACTTTTAAATGCCTCAATCTCAATAAATGAGTCATCTTCCAAGAATTCCTTGCAGACATCTTGTCTCATATCATCAACATTATTTAGGTCGCTTAAGTCTACCTTATTTAATCTGAGGTGACTTATTCTAGAGCTTGACACAACTTCTCTTGGGGGAGAAGGAATCCCTTCCTACATATCTTTAGGTGTCACCAAAATATCATCCTCATTAGAGTCAAAATAATCAATAACTTTACACACCTTAGCTTTATGCTTATTGGCTGGGGGTTGACCCAATGGAAGAGGCTCCCTAGGAGCTAAACCAATGTCAACAATGATAGGGGAAGACTGACTAGGAGGTGATGGCATTGAGCTATGAGGGGAATCTGCCCTTGATCCCTCTGATGCAGTAAGGGTTGGCAATGTTTTCTACTTCCTTACCCTCTCCTTCTTTCTAGAATAAATTCTTAATTTTGATTCTGGTTGATAAGAAGGTCCCTCCTCAAGTACCACTGTGGGATCTTTCTCTATTGCCATTGATTTTCCTTTGTCTGCAACTACACACTTTGCCCTCAAGATGCCCACAATGTCCTCAAAAATTTGAAGAATATGTGTAACTCTATTGAATTTTCCCACAATGTTGGGCATAGGATCATACTTAGGATCTCTCCTTGTAGCTTGATCCATCAGATTTTGCAAAGCCAAATAATTTTCCTTTCTCTCTTCTTGTTCAGATAAATCCATGATTTTTCTAATGGCATCCTCAAGATAGTAAAAATTATGCACAAAAGGACCACTGTTGTGCAATGCCTTCAAAGAAGCAATAAAACCCTCAGGATCATGATTTCTTGGGCATATATTTTTCAACTGATAAGGTGCTAGGAGCTGACCCAAATCCTTCCAACCTCCCTTTACCATCACAAGTTCTGCAAATGTTGTCCATTCAAGAAAGAATGAACCTTTCTTTCATGTCTCTGGTAGATGTGCCATCTGTGATGCTCCCAACTGCCTCATGATTTCAATAAATCCAAATATTAATGACACACATCCCTTGGGAAAACATAAGGGTTCATCGAGGTGCCATAAATTTTGAAGATAGTGGTATGAGGGTAGGCTATTATATCACCCTAGTTATGACTCAAATTCAAATCGGGCCTTTTCTCCATGGGCCTCAAAAATTCATGGATCTCCTTAGGAATCCTAGGTGGGTTATGGATCAAAAATATTCTCAGCTTTAAGGAAAAAACATTTTTGAACACCACATAATCAAACTTTGTGTCATCCTTATCCAAAATTTGGGTCCAACATTGGATGGGAAAATCAATGTCACCCTCCTTTTTTAATGTCATGTCTTTGCCAAAAAAAATCTCACCCCTATACAAGAACATGTGCATCAATAGAGAGTACCACTGAAAGCTCATTGGTTCTTTTCGTACCTCGAGTGTGCTCAAACCCTTGTGCATCTTATTCGATATATATGTATCATAATCATAAACTACATTAATAGGCTAAATATTGGAGGTGTGCTGCCATATACATGAGGTCTATAGGCATAGTGGATGGTTTGTCAACGCCAAAGATTTGGTAGAGAGAGAAAACTATCTTGAAATAATTAGTAAAGTTATCTCATGGAGAAAGGCTCTTGTTCATCTTCACCAATCTCTATTTCCTTCCTATTTTTGCTTTCCCAGTAGTGGTAGTGTGAAAAGTTAGCATTGTTGTTCTGAAAATAACCTTTGCTTTCATATATTCCTCCCTGAATAGTTTGCGGTGAACTAGGATCATGCCCTCACTCCATTCATGTAGATTGAAAATGTCTACAATTTCCTCTCTGGTTATTTTGACCATCTCTCTACCATCATATGACCTAATTACTCTTGAGATTCGGCACCACCAATTTCCCCAAGTCTAACCTCCAAGGGTTGCAAACATGGACACCCAAATTTCCATTTCCAAACCAATTTTGAAACAATCACCACCCAAGAAGCAACAAATTGGCATCCCTAACACCACACAACTTATCTTTTAACCCCTCTTGAATTTGATAGCCATAGAATGGAGTTGATCCCTCATATTTTTTGCTACTGGAGGGTTTTAATTGGTTGATTACATCCTAGGAGAGAGGCCTATTTGGGGTTCCTAAATCGGATGCTTGAGTCTTGGGTGCCATAGGTGAAAAGTAGATACTAAAATAGTCTAACGCTCTACCAAAAGGATATGTAAAACCTATAACTTCTATTCATATACTAGGGCACCACCTATGGGGTACAATTTCAGAGTATTTGACAAGGCCTTCCACCTTTTAATGTATACCCAAACCCAAACAGAGCAATTAAAACAAATAGACAAATTATAATAATATATGTTTGGCCTAACTCAAGATTTTCCTCTTTTTTTAGGAAAACATGACACAAAGAAAGTGTTCATTCTACTTACAACTTTTTGATGGTAGGATACCCTAATTTTGATCATGATGAGATCTGAAATGTGCTTTCTCAATATCTAGGGTAATTTTGAATTCTTGGCAATCTTCAGGTGTGCATAAAAACCAACCTTTAATGCACTTATGTCGATGTTAGATGGATCTAGGTGTCTTTTCTACAATTACTATTCACTAACACAAAAGTAAACAAGCCTTCATATTTTCAAATCTATTTTGAATCATGTTTGTAGATCTGATCCTAATGTGGCACATTGGATGACTCATATCGAGTCAAAACCATTTGAAAACACATCACCATCAATCACCACTCTATCGACCAATGAAAAATTATCCACTGGCATGCCAAGTCATTAATTAGAGGGCCCCACATTCCTTTTCCTCATTGGTAGAAAGACATACATGTTACAATCATGCACATCGCGTAGTAGACTTTAAAATAACATTTTAAGGCTTACACGGTGTTCACTCAATGACTCATATTTTATCGTATTGCTACATCACTACCGTTGATTCTCTAGCTTAAATGTATCAGACATTATAGTGGAATACAAGTCTCACATTCTATAGAGGGACACATGTCACAAGCACATGGGCCGCACAACTCATTAAGAATGAGTCCTTTTGATCGTGTGTGGTGTGCGCTCATAGCTAGGATTTAATCTTTGAATCTGACAGGCCTAATTTTTTGCACATGCAATTTAAGTTAGTCATAAAAGGGGCCATGACTAGGTTGATGCATTATGACCCTTAGGGAACATACCAAATACCTATGACTTAAGTCATTAAATTATGGCATATTTTGGCCTAACCCTAGGAAGGTTTCAATATAATAAAGGATAGTTAATGACCGACAAGCCTATGGAAAAGGATCAATAATGAAAATGAGCAAGATGACTTAAGTTGTTACTTAGACAACTGGGAACCTAGTAAAGTAGGTCAATGTGAAAATATAAGACAAGGCTTTAAGGCTTGAGAAAATTGAAATGAGTGTATTTGACCTTAAAAGCCTAGGCCAAACCTATCAAGTATGGAAGCAAAAGATCACTTTTAAGCATGGAACCAACTTGAAATTAACCCAGATTTTATAAGCTCTACCAGTGGCTACAACTCAGGGATGCATACCCCTAGTGAATATGGGAAGAATTCAAATCTCAAGTTGAAGCAAACTAGCACAAAAAGACAAAAATATAGGAACTTGTCCAAAAAAGACATGTAGTCACAACAAAAAGGAACAGACCGAACCTATATAAAAAATTTATAGGACTATACAATGTACATGGAAAGATGGCCCATTTCAAGAGAAATA
The DNA here is from genome assembly GCA_007115665.2 of Sequoiadendron giganteum. Classification (NCBI taxonomy): domain Eukaryota; kingdom Viridiplantae; phylum Streptophyta; class Pinopsida; order Cupressales; family Cupressaceae; genus Sequoiadendron; species Sequoiadendron giganteum. The sequence goes on along the minus strand of CM021103.1, from coordinate 344,553,888 downwards.
GGATTTCAAGAACTATCCATGTACTGGCAGTTCAAGAACTTCACCTTTCAGGGACTACAAGAAGTAAGAATCTTATTCATGTGTATCAACAATTAGATAAGGGTCCAACCATAATGGATCAAACTTTCCATGTTTACCCTTATCTTCCATCCTTGTGTTCCACATTAAGACCATGATTCTCAACTCAAACTTCCTTTCAATGGCCTTGTTTTCATACAAGTGCTTAACTTACAATTGTAGCTTCTCATTCCTTTTATGAGCTTCTCGCCTAGTTTCATCAAGCTCAATCAATTCATCCATCTTGTGTTGCATCTTGTCACAAATGTCACTATCATATTCTTGGAAAAATTTATACATCTTTATCAAATTATTATGGGGTATTTTAGTCTCAACCCCATACACTAGATTGAAAGGAGACTGCCCAATGACCTTCTTCATAGTAGTCCTATTAGCCCATAATGCAACCCGCAACTTTAAATCCTAGGCCTTCTTGTTCTTCTCAATCACCCGCTTGATAATCTTAATCAAGGTCTTATTGCTTGATTCAACTTGTCCATTCCCTTGGGGGTGATATGGGGATGAGTAAGATATAATTATGCCATGTTGGTTGCAAAAATCAACAAACTCTTCAGACTTGAAGCACATGGCATTATCAGAGACAATTCTCTCAAGAATGCCAAACCTACTCAAGATATTGTTCATAAAAAAATTAGTGACAACCTTACTAGTGGCCCTCCTAGTAGGAATACCTTCAACCCACTTTGTGAAATAATCAGTTGCAACTAGTATCCAGGCATGTCTTCCACTAGAATTCTCAGACATTTCTCTGATAAAATCAATGCCCCATTGTTCAAAGGGGGCTTGTACTAACACTGGCCTAAGTGCCTAAGAAATTTAACTTGCTAGTGAATCTCTGACAAGCATCACATTTATTTACAAACTTATGTGCATATTTGAACATAGTGGGACACCAAAAAACTACTCTCAATATATTATGGGCAATGGTCTTGGCCATGTAGTGACCTCCATAGGCCCCTTTATGCATCTCAATCAATAGATCTTTGGCTTGGTCCCCATATACACATTTGAGCAATATACCCTCTTGGCTTCTCCACCAGAGTTTACCATCAATGATAACATACCTGATTTCTTGTAGCTTCAGGGTTCTTATCTCATTATGAGGAAAACCCTCAGGGCACTGCATGGTTTGTAAATAATCAACAATTCTTCTATACCACCCATAGGTCTACATATTGCATATAGGTGCAATTTTTTCATGCTCAACTTGGTTTATCTAAGTAGCTTCCAAGTTTCTCTCAGCTATCAATTTAGATCGACCTTGACCTCTCACCAAATTTTTGATCTGAATGTCAATGTTGAACTCTCAAATTCTATTGATCCATTTGCATTGACAACCCTTGGTCTCCTATTGAGTAAATATGTCTTTGTCTGTTGCAATAGGAACGTAAGCTACAATAGTGGATCTAGCAAAACACAGTCTAAAAGTATTTATAGCCTTTACCGGGGCATAAAATTTATTTTTTGTGGCATCATATTAAATTTTAGTAGCTTGCAAGGAATTAATAAAAAAGGAAATAGGCTGCTCAAAAACTTCATCATTTTTCTAGAGTAATACTCCTGCCACTATGTCAAATGAAGCAAAGGTGAAAATTTGGAATGGTTTTGCATAGTCTGGAGATTTGAGAATAGGTGCTTTCTTAATTGCATCCTTTATGGCTTGGAAAGCCTTTGTAGGTTCGTCTATCCATGATACCTTTTTCTCCCTTTTTTATCATTTTAGAAATGGGTTAGACAATCTCAACAAAATTTGTGACAAACCTTCTGACAAAATTAATTTTCCCAAAAAAGGATTGGATTCCTTTCACATTCCTAGGTTGTGAGATTTTGTCTATAGCTGCTACTCATTCTGGGTCAATTTTGACTCCTTCATTTGAAACAATATGCCCCAACAACTTTCCTTCTTTAACTCCAAAATCACATTTCTTGGGATTCAAAGAGATCTCATACTCCAGAGCTCTAATAAAAATCTTCTCCAAGTGAGAACAATGATCATATTCCTTTTTAGTATGAGCAGTAAGGTCATCTTGGTATATGGAAAGGAAGAGGTCAATGAAATTAGCAAAGGAAACATCCAAAGCTCTTTGGAATGTGGCACCAACATTCATCAAGTTGAACAACATCCTTACATACACATATGTTCCCTAGGGTGTAGTAAATGTTGTTTTGTAATGTTTAGATTCTCTCACCATAACCTAATTATAACCTGAGAACCCATCCATCATTAAAAGTAATTCACATCCTGTGACCTTTTGCAACATGGCCTCCATGTTAGGTAGAGGATAGTTATCCTTTAAAGAAACCACATTAAGATTCTTGAAATCTACACATAGCCTGATATCATCATTCTTCTTTCTAATAGGCACCATATTCAAGATCCATGATGAATTCCTGATAGGTTTGATGATCCTAGCATATCTTAACTTTGTAAGCTCTTCCTGCATATTTGGTTTCAACGTAGGATTGATTGGCCTTTGTTTTTGTCTAAATGGTTTCACATCAGGCTTCAAAGGGATTTTATGTTGGAACAAGTCTTCCCTGTATGCCTTGAGGTCATCATATGACCATGCAAAGACATGTATGTACTTCCTCAATAAGGAAATTAACATATTTATCATACGGGGTTTCATATTTTTGCCTATGTACACCCTTCTATGAGAGTTCTCTGTCCCTAGGTTTATCTCCTCCAAGTCCTCCTTATGAGAAGGTGTCTGCTTAATACTTGATTTGTCAGGGCCATCAAAAACCCTTTCTAGTGCAACCAGTTCTCTTGGAATCTTATTTGTTTTTAATTGAATTATCTCATTCCAAAACAACATCTCTTTCCCATCAACCTCTACCAAAAATGAGCCAAATTCAATCTCTTGGTTTTCATATATGTCAATGTAGTGAAAAAATATTAAAATGTCATTGTCATCATTAAACACTTGCCAATTTCAAATGTTTTAGGGCACCACAAGCCGGGTTTGTACCTCTATTCGTGAGACACCATCAAAGGTGACATCATCTAATCTGACTGCAATGTTAGCTGATAAGTCTACCCTGACATTTTATCCCCTTTCTATCCAATCTATGTCAAAGGAATCAAAAGCCTTGATAGTATCACAAATTTCATTTTTTATTGCCTACACCTTTTATCTTTAGCAACAAATCTATATCTAACTTGGGAAACTACCAACTCAGAATCCCCCAATGCTTTTAACAACTTAATTCCATGTTTGGAAGATAATTTTAACCCAAGAAAAAGAGCCTCATACTCGGCAACATTATTTGTACAAGCAAACTATAACAAGAAAGAGTATTTGAAGGTTTTACCTTGTGGAGAGATGAGAATAACTCTTGCACCAGAGCCTTCCTTGGAGTAGGCCCCATCAAAGTACATTATCCAAGGAGAATCTCCTTATAGGTCATCAACAACCTCTCGATAAATTGATGTAGTCTCTACCTTCTCTTCTGGCACTTCTTCCTCAACCCGGAAGGTTTCTAAACCAGTATCCATAAAATGGATCCTTGTTG